>JAVJAQ010001411.1:234618-664688 GCA_032362365.1 Zygogramma bicolorata
TTGTTACAACTTTGGTTTGGGGGTTGCTCAGGGGTAGCTTTATGAGAGAGATACCATGAGGGAAACACCAGAATACTTGAATACTAGGTTTAATGCCTAGGAGTTGTACATAGGGGTCCTTCCCCAATCAGGTCTTAATAACAACTGTCTTATTATAATACATGATAACATCATCATAAATTGTCGAGTTGAGGAATCAGCTACCGCGGTCCCCCCTCGCTCCGTACGCCTCGTGTTGGTTATAGTGACAATGCGTCGTCGCTTCGCAGGGTAGAGTCCTTTACCGCCATAGGTCATCATCTCGCAACACTCCCCCTTGCAACTGAGACATCGACCCCGATGTCCGGATTAAATTGACGACTTGTATCCAGCGTCCGGAGTCCGTGGTTTCCTTGGTAACTGACCCTGCAATCCAAGAAAAATTACGGCAGTACACAAAATCTTAGACTTAAAACTAGGTTTTCAGGCATCCATCTCGCAATCATACATTTATTATAATAATTTTCTTTTCGTAAGAAAACTTGTTCTATAACTATTTCTTATTCTATTCTCTTATATTCTATACTGCAGTATGGGTTAACATCGAGATGGTGGTTTATGTCGACATTTTATGTTTGCTTTTTCTTTCAGCACTTATTTCTTTTTTCTGTATCTCTATTACTTCCTCTTTTCCACTTTCTAGCGATGACAATTCACGCGATTGCAAGGGCTGTTTCTCTTTATTCCATTTTACCAAAAAATAATACACACTCCAAGCAGTAAAGACTATCAGGACTAACAAAACAAATATGCCACTGATATCATTTGAAATTATGTTCCAATTTGTCGCTGATACTGTGGGAATCGTGCCAAGTCCTAACAAATAAGGATTTTTTATTATTATCACTATAACCAAAACAGTTATAACCCAATTAATCGAGCCTACAATTTTCCATCCCAATTCATGGACGTAGTGTGAATCTATGAATAATGACTGACTTTCTTCAACACGGGGGTATTTTTGTTTTTCGAAATGATGTACAAATTTTGGAACTTTCATAGACCAATTCTCATTCAGGCATTCCGAAAAATTTTCAAAATTCAAATGAGTATATGTAGTCATGGCATCCAGTTTAAATGAATCGAATTTGGACCACATAGCTGGCAAAATGTGTTTAAAACTGTAGTCACTTATTCCTCTTGTGTCACAAGGAAATACTTCTGAAACTAATATTTTTTGTCCAGAAACTAAAGAACAATCACACGGAATACTAATTTCAAGAGAGCCTAATTTATCCGCTTGGTTACTTGTTATGTTTTTTGTTTGATTGGGGCACCTCAACGACAAATCGGTTGGGGCATGGGTTATAATGAATTTTTCAGATTCTATTTGATTAACTAGAGTACTGTTATCTAAAAAACAAGTCAGTTCACAAACATTTATCAACTCTGAAACTTGAGCTCCGCGAGCCAGCCTGAAAAAGCACGTAGGATTTTTCACACCGGTGTCACTAGCTCTAGATAAAAAACAAAGATTGTCATTTTCGAGGCATGCTTTCACAGCAGTTCCAGCAATTATTTTCATTTCTTCGTTATCTTTTGCCAACAGAATTTCGTTCTCGTTAAAAACACATGTTTTGTCATTCCAAGCAAAAGGCGTAAATGTGAGACGAAAGATTTCCCAGTTACGTTTTATCTGCTTTACCGGTAATTTTAAAGAGATAACAACAGCGTCGTTTGTTGCTACGCAAGCGGCTATACTGAGCCGTAGGTATCCTGTTACATCCTCTGGTTTTATAACAAGTTCATGTCCTTGCTTTTTCAATGATTTTTCTATTCTCAATAAATCTTTCTGGAAGGTTTTCAAATCAATTACTTCTATGGGTATTTTATCATCACGGCATTGACTAATTATTTCGTACTTATTAAACATTTGGAGTATCTCTAAATTTTGGAGAGCGTGATTGATTGCATATTGCCAAAGAAAATTGGTATCCAACGCAAAATCTTTTGACTGGTTATTGATCACATTACGAATTTCTTTGAAGGTTTTTGCTATTTCATGAGCATAAGAGTTTGTGTGGGATACGACCGAAGTTATGTCAGAGCTAAAATTTTTTATTGAATTAACTACACTCAACAATTCGGCATGATTTTCATTAACAGCTAGCTGCAAATTGTTTGTAATGTGCCTTAGTTTTTGTTCATCAACGAAGAATGGTTCTACAGCGCGTTTTGTCAACACTGCACAACACCAATCCAAAGCTTCGCCAAAAAATTCAATTGCTCTAGACTTACGGATGCGGGTTTTATCCGATTCCATAGTAGACTCCTGCACCATGATTCGTTGTATGATTTTCAAATGTTGTGAAAACTGCCCGTTCAAGAAGTGTAGGAACTTTGAACGCTGACAACTGGCGTCGGTATTTTTTAGACAGCTTCCCATATCAGGTACCAATCTCATTCCCCAATTGTCCGTTGTTGGAAATGGTGCCTTGTAAACCAGTGGAACAGAAGACTGATATACCAAAAGATTTGGCAACTTTGCCCAATGAACGCCGGAAACTATACTTATTTCGGGTTGCCCTCGTATAATGAATAAACTCAGCAGTAAAATTCTGCCTATTAGATTGCTCATTTTTATGTTCGACTATAATCCGCGATAGAACTGGAATTGATTGACGATTGGAAATGCAAGATCGCTAGAGAAATCAGAATAGTTTTTTATTTTGCAAACTTTTATTTTTCAAACAATAAATGTTGCAATGTAAATGCATTACTAGAAAGTAGCGCGGTGAACTCGAGTTGTGCTTACGAAGCGCGTTCTTTGAACGGCTTCATTCGTTCCACGTGTATCGTGTCTTGTTTCAAATTCTTACCTTTCCTCATTTCGATTTTATAGTTGACGTCATTTACTTTTTCGATTATTTTATATGGGCCGAACCATCGATGGAGTAATTTTTCTGACTTACCACCTTTTCGAGTCGGTGTATACACTAATACTTTATCGCCTACACAATAACTGACATGTCGATGCGTCTTATCATATCTGGATTTCTGTCTTTGTTGTTCTTCCGCTATTTTTTGTCTTACATCTTCCCGAGTTTTCTGAATTCGATTTAAGGTTTCATTTACTTCTGAATTGTCGCTAATATTCGCACCTAAGGCTATATCTATTGGTACTCGAGCTTCACGGCCATAAACTAATAAAAATGGAGAATGTTTAGTCGTTTCTTGGGGCGAGACATTATAACCGAAAGTAACCAGAAGAACATAAGTATCCCAGTCCTTTTGATTGGTAGAAACATACATAGAGATCATGGTGGCAATTGTGCCATTGAAATGCTCAACAAGACCGTTTGTTTTAGGGTGGTAAGCTGTTGTGAACGTTGGGTGGCTACCTATACCCTTTAATAACTCTGTGACTAGATTTGAAGTGAAACAGGTTCCTCTATCACTAATAATTTGCTCAGGGCATCCGTGTCTACAAATTATGTTTTCGAGTAGAAATTCTGCCACATTTTTTGCGGTTGCTGCGGGTAACGCCTTCGTCTCGGCCCATTTTGTTGAATAACAAAGAGCCGTAACAATGCATGTATTGCCTAAGTCTGATTTTGGAAAGGGGCCCAAAATGTCAATTCCTATTTTTTGAAAGGGTTGACCCACTTTTATGGGTTGTAATAGACCGGGTTGTGCTTTAGGCACATATTTTTTGTGCTGACAATGAGTACACGTTTTGACGTATTGTTCGACTTCTTTATACATGTTTGGCCAAAAATATCGATTTTTTATTTTCCCAAAAGTTTTTGCGAACCCTAAATGACTTCCGCTCAACGGGTCATCATGAAAGCTCAATAGGATTTCCTTTTTAAGATTTTTTGGAATTACTAATAATTTTGCTGACCCAGCTGGCCCGAAATGCTTTTTATAAAGTATGCCATTTTCATAAACAAAACTTCGTGATTGTTTAACTAATTTGTTATTTGCTTGTTCAGGATTTGTAATTGCGTTAATGAGTTCATTTAGGTCATCGTCTTCTTTTTGCAATTGTGCAATGTCTTGTAAATCAATTTGAAAAATAGGAATTTCAGGTGCGTCGATATCGTTTTCTGTGGGGTCTGAAACAGGATTTCGAGACAAGCAATCCGCATCAGAATGCTTTTTCCCACTTTTATGTACAATTTCGTAATCATAGTCTTGCAACCGTATAGCCCACCTAGCTAGCCTTCCGGAGGCATCTTTGTTTTTATGCAGATAACACAGCGCATGATGGTCGACGAGAATTCGAAATTTTCTTCCCCAGAGAAATTGTCTGAAGTATGTAACTCCGTATACAAGAGCAGCTAACTCTTTTTCGGTAGTATGGTACTTGAGTTCCGGCGCCGATAGGCGTCGGGACGCATACGCTATTGGATGAGCTTCTCCTGACTCATCTCTTTGTAAGATTATCGCGCCTATACCGTAATTACTTGCGTCCGTGTGGATCTCGGTAGGTAGATCATTTCTAAAATGATGCAGTACTGGATAGTTTACGAGTTTTGATTTCAACTCATCAAAGGCTTTTTGTTCGACCTTGGACCAAAGAAACTTCGAGTTTTTCCTAGTTAATAAAGTGAGAGGTCTTGCAATGACTGCAAAATTAGCAATAAATTTTCTATAATAATTGGCAAGTCCAACAAAAGATTGCACTTGTTTCACCGTTTTAGGTATTGGAAAATTTTCAATTGCAGCAATTTTGTCTGGGTCAGGTGAAATACCAATATTACTAGCCACGTAACCTAGAATTTTGATTTCTTGAAACCCGAAAGAACACTTAGCAGGTTTCAATTTTAATTTTGCACGTCTGAACCGATCAAAAACTCTACGTGATTTTGCTAAATGATCTTCAAAATTTTCTCCTTTTACCAAAACGTCATCTAAATAAACTATGCATGTGTTGTATTTCAATCCTGATAGAACCTGATCCATACACCTCTGGAACAACGGTGGAATTATTGAGAGGCCAAAAGGAGCAACATTGAACTCGTAGAGACCATCCCCTACTATGAATGCCGTTTTATGTTTATCCCTTTCAGCTATACTAATTTGCCAGTAACCCGAAAATAAATCCAGGGACGTAAAATAGTTAGAGCCATTTAAGGCAGCTAAAAGGTCATCTATTACCGGCAAAGGATAACAATCCTTTTTTATAACCGCATTTATTTTTCTATAATCCACACAAAATCGCCAAGTTTCATCCTTTTTTCGTACTAGCACCACAGGTGAAGCCCATGGGCTATAGGACTTCCTTATTATATTTGCCTTCAACATCTCTTCTATTTGGCTATTTATTATTTCTCTTTCTTTTTGTGACACACGATAAGGAGACTGATGAATTGGAGTGGCATCTCCTGTGTCTATAGTTAGTTCACAAATATTTGTTTTGCCTAGCTCATAATTATTACTCGCAAAAATATCAGAATACTCGTTTAACAATGCAAGGAGCATTTCTCTCTCTTCAGATTTCAAATTTTCATTCACTTTCAAACCTAATTCAGAAACATCTACTCGACTGATTTCATTATCATCTGCAAGAACAACAGAATTCCGAAAATTTCCGTTTTCTTCGATTTCTTCCTGGGAATCACTCTGTATGAACCCAGGGAAATAATTATGTTCATTACGCTTCACATTCCCAATGAAATTGATCTCCGTCTCCGACGGGCATCCCGAATCAATCCAATCTTTGGTTTTTCCCAAGCATGTACCTTCAAAAATAATTATCATTACGTTCGTGTTATTCGTAACATAAATAAGATTTTTCTCTAAATCATACTTCACTAACGATAGACCTCTATTTCTGAAAAATTCATCCCCGTACTCAAAATAGAGTGTATTAGTATTTTTTGCTTGAAAACGAATTTTGATTTCAACTGAACTTTGAGGAGGTAAAGAAACCTCGCCTACACTTCGCACTTTGTCATCGCTATAACTTTCATTATCGACAGAAAAGTTTTCATCAGAAAGAAATTTGGAAAAATAGATACTGTTTTTTACTTTTATCGATATAGACTTTGTTGAAAAATTTATATCTGTCTCATACTTTTTGTTGAAATCGTTTCCTAAGATACATTTACCACCAAAATTTTTTGCTATGAAGAATTCGTGCTTCATTGATAAATCGCCAATATCGAAATATACGCAACTCTTTCCAATTATCCACAAAAAATTTCCACTCGCAGATTTTATTTTAACATTCGAGACTTTTGAAATTCGATCATTTTTTGTCAAAAATTTTGAATCCAGAACACTTATTCCGGCTCCTGTGTCGATCAGAAAATGAATTTTATTTTTTCCAATTTTACCTTCAATTTCTATAGGACTTGAAATGCGACTTTCAATAGAAAGAATAGATGCCGTTTTAAAATGTCTTCTCCTATATCTGCAAGATTGTTTTTTGTGGCCAATTCTGTTGCAAAAATAACAGGTTATACAAATTTTTCCGCTAATAAAATTTAGCGGCGGGGTGTTCCGTTTTTTGAATAGCAATTTTTTGCATAATGCCCTACTTTTCCACATGAAAAACAAATGATCTTGCCGTCGTGCGTACGGCCTTCTTTTTTGACTTTATTTCGATTATGCCAGGAACCCCTATCACTAAATTTTTTGAAAGAATTTTGAATCAACCTGTTTGGTTGCTGTTCTAGCTGTTGAATACGTCTCTGCAGGTCCTCCAGTTCTTCCTCTTCTGCCGTCCTTCGGTAGTTGCCTGGGCCTCTCTGGAACGCATCTCTGGAAGTGGATGGGCGAGTTGCAGTAGACGAAGGGCCATCTTCTCTTCTCTCTAGCATGAAGTTGGTTGTTTCTACTTTCTGCAGATTCTCTCGAAGCGCTTCCATAGAATCATTCTTCATCAGATTCACCTTTTCTAACAGGGTAGGTTTTAGTCCTCGTAACACAAATCCAATTTTCTCACTTTCGGCCATCTGAGGGTTTACCGAAAAACACAATTTCAAAATTTCGTGTAGAAATGTCCAAACGTCCTCGTACTGTCCTTGTTTTCGATTCAGCAGTTGGAAATAACACTGTTCTCCTTTTGTCGAACTTTTGAAAGCGGCTTTTAATTTTGTTTTTACGTCTTCAAAAGTAGTACATTCACTCTCGATTGTTTCATAAATGTCTAGAGCAGCTCCTTCAAGGTAGCAGGGAACTTGCAAAAATTTTGTTTCGTCTGACCAATGATTCGCTTTTGCAGCTCTATTAAAATTTTTGAAAAAATCTTCCACGTTTTCATTTGATTTACCGGTAAACGTTTTCGGTGTGACCGAAGTGAAGACTTCTTCCAGTGACATTTTGGCTTCTTGTTCTGCGTTCTGATTTTCTAGGTCGGATTCTTCGTTTTCACTAACAGCAGGCGAGACAGTTTTCATCCGAAGTTTTTCGCGTCGAAGTCTAGTTAACATCAAGTTGTAACACTTTTAATAATTTTTTTGATTTTCTCGCGTTGCCCGGCACCTCCACCAAATTTGTTACAACTTTGGTTTGGGGGTTGCTCAGGGGTAGCTTTATGAGAGAGATAACATGAGGGAAACACCAGAATACTTGAATACTAGGTTTAATGCCTAGGAGTTGTACATAGGGGTCCTTCCCCAATCAGGTCTTAATAACAACTGTCTTATTATAATACATGATAACATCATCATAAATTGTCGAGTTGAGGAATCAGCTACCGCGGTCCCCCCTCGCTCCGTACGCCTCGTGTTGGTCATAGTGACAATGCGTCGTCGCTTCGCAGGGTAGAGTCCTTTACCGCCATAGGTCATCATCTCGCAACAATATAATGTTGAATCATTATCAACTGTTTCAATGGTGGATGAAAAGAATTGGGTGTTAAAAAATCCTAAGAATTCAGACTCAATTGATTAACCGCATAGTTGAAATGCAAGATAAAAATTACCAAAATCGGTTTGTTGACTCTCAAAGATTTGGGAAGGATAGAAAACTTTTTTGCTTTTTTCATAATTTCATATCACTACCAACTGAATCTGCTTGATACAACTACGTTCTATGTAGTAAACTTGGCAACGTTGATTGGACTCCCAATAAGCTGATACACGCCTGAATGATGTATGTACCGGACGTCATAATGTGAATCAGGAGTCTGAGATTGTGTATACCAAGGAGTCGTTATTAATGTTTTTCGGACGGACGCTATACTATCAACTCAACAGTTGAGAAAAAAAATTCACAGCCTAGGTAATTGTGTCCCACATCACGCAATATACTCTGGTAATTCATTAAATTATGGTGGACGCTCCATCACCGCATTCCTATATGAACGCTAAATTGATAGTGGGATGTTCGGGTTGAACCACGTCTGGAGTTTTGTTCTCCACGTTTCGGCTCCGATTTTGGAGCCATTTTCAAGAGGTAAATGTGACTTCACGCTGAGGTCTCAATCTGCCTACTCCCCAGGTCTTGTCACGAGTTCTTTCTGAGGTCTCAATCTACCTACTCCTTAGATCGAACTGGGGTATCGAGGGATGTTGGGTGGTATTTATAGCAGCGGGTGCTGCTAAAGCACCGTCGGATGTCTTGGTGGAGACTGGGCATCTGGAAATTAGGGCTTTCCATGCAGTTGTAAGACCATCGTCACGTTTATCAGAGCAGGAAAGTATATATATATATATATATATATATATATATATATATATATTGAAAAAACCGTCCAAATTTGGAAAATCCTCATGCAATGAAAATTAACCTTGCGGTTGCAGTCATTAATTGAGTTTGGCCTGATATAGTGAAACTCTTTATTAAATTGTCGAGCTTTCGAAAATCTTTATTTTCTTTTTCAAGACATCTGAAAAACAGTGTTTATTGTTACATATAGCACTCAAACATGTTGAAATTGAACTTACTAATGTGAGATTAGATATAAAACAGCAGATGAAAAATCCTTGTCCATCACAAACAGAAAAAACATATCTTATCAGAAACATTCATAAAAACTGGAAAACATGTCTCCGAAAATATCATTAGGAGGAAATGGAACCATTCATCCATATTGCATCAAAGTGCACGAATTTATACATGTGCAAATGATTAACAGAACAATTTGGAGAAAAATTTTTCATTTTACATTTTAACACTAGCGACTTGTTGAGTGAACAGAGCACATGGCCCAGTGTGAGCACAGAGCATGGAACTGCAGGGAAAACAGCACACAACAGAACCAAATGATGGTTGACAACGTCTTGTCACCTGTCAATAGCTCCAATATTCCGTGTCCAAACCAGAGCATGTGTTCCATTCTCAGGGTCGGAGTTTATTGACTTCAAGTAACAAAAGGAAAAATTTCAGTTTAAGTTTGGACAAAATTGTTTTTGATGATCAAAATTCAAAATGTAATTATAAATAATACTGAGGTTTGCTATATCAGACCTCTTATTCATCGGATTTTGTTGTTTATTGATATAAACCATCTCCAAAAAGTTTCTTTTATTGTAATTATCTTCAACTGCTAAAATTGTGGGGTTGCCGAAGTTAATGACATGATTCGTGTTGATATTATGTTCAGCCAAAGCACAACTATTTTTTTTGAGATTACAGTCACTCAAAAAAAATTTCATTGTGATTTTGACTATCGTTATCCTCATATTGATTTATATATAACTTTTTAAACGTACATCCCGGAGGTTGATTATGATTGAACGGTCTTTGAAAATTATTATGATTCTGGTTGTATGATTTTTGAAAATTATTGTGATTTTGAGCGGGATATCTTTCAGTAAATCCATTTGTATTTTGCGAAACTACTGACATAGGGCCTGGTTTGGGAAGTTGATTATTCGATATTTGATTCGGTTTGAATACATTTTGAGGTGACTCAAAAGTTTCTAGATTAGTATATATATATATATATATATATATATATATATATATATATATATATATATATATATAAATAGCAGACAAATTTACTCGAATGAGTTGTGACAAAGAATGATCTAAAGAATGATGATGAATAGTTGCAGTTTGCGATTCTTCTTATCTCTGGTTCGGAGAGAGATGACCGCTTCATCAGCATTACTCGTGGTAGGTGTACTACCTAACTGGCGTCCCACATCAGTGAGACACAAGCAGTCGAGCTATCGAGTTATATCAGTTCTAACTCCAGGAGCGAAGACTATAGTCGGGCCGTTCAAAAGATAGAATTCAAGGACGCGTGAACAGTGAATGCCTCCATTTATATATAGCCTGCGCGGCGTACGATGCCACGCCTTCTAAACTGAAATAAATGAAGAACTGTTTACACTGTACTGTACTCACTAGAGAACCGTTTTGTGTCAAATGAATCGATTACCCAAACACCAAATTGATATCACTTGCACTTGACGCAACCAAGTTGTTAGTATCAAACAAAATGATTCCCACAAGTAAAGAATATGACGCGCGTTTCGCTAACAAGGTTAGCATCTCCAGGAGAGGAAAATTGTATCAAGTCAGTATCAATTTTCTTCCCCTGAAGATGCGCGTCGGTCGCAAATAATATCAGTTTGGTGTTAAGGTAATTGATCTCTACAAAAAGTTTCACCTTCTATACTAGAGGTTCCAATCTCATTGTTTATACCTTTGCTCATCAGTCTTATAATCCTATAACACACCTGAAGAAGCTATGGTTTATTGAAGCACTGTTTTCAATCTCATTATTTACAACTTCGCTTGGTCAGCAATGTTATAATCCTCAAACACGCCTGAAGAAGCTATGGTTTATTGAAACACAGGTAGCGGTTTTTTAATTGTTAGTGTGGTTAGCAGAGGGACATAGTTCGTGAAAAGTTGGTTTCTATTTGTCACCAGACTAACCGATAATAAATTGTTGGTGACCATGAGTAACCATGACAAGTGACAGTTTTCTTTTTAGAGATTCGAGTCAATTTTTGTTTATTTATTGTGGAATAAGAGTATCTGAAGAACTGAGTAAAATATTCAAATGAAAAAGATTTTCATTCGAACCTCTGCTCAATGTTCATGTATTAACTGCATCCCCAAGATCATTCGCTCTTTTCCTCAACTAGTCAGTCAGAACGACCCTCTCACTCTCTCTCTCTCTCTGAAGGATGACTGGATGATACCTGATATGAATATCCAGAATGGAACTTATATGGATGTATCCAGGATGTTCGTTCCGGATATCCTAGGTACATTCACGATGGGAAATCTTATGGACATATACATTTTATGTCTACGAATTTCCCGCCTTGAATAGGACTTGAAATGGACATTCATAGGATAGCCTGTGTTAACTGGGAGTGCCTGTCGTTGCCATATAGGCAAAGGAGAAGCTGTTGTAGATGGACTTTCCTTTTGTTTTTGTGGATGAATCGAGTGACTTTGAATGATATACTCGTACCTATCAACAGAGACTTTTCGGATTTTTCTATCTTACTTCTTTCATAGAAGTTGTAATTTCTAATTTTTGTTCCGGAGAAGAAAAAAGTCAAAAAATTATTCTTCAAATTTCTTTCTATCCACAAAAATACCTAATGTACTAATTTCTGTTCATCAGCTCTTCATCAAGTATAACTGAAGAAACAAATAGTCAGACCTTTTTCTAATGCGCTTCGTGTGTTTCTGTACTGCGCTCCTTCGAATGAAATGAAAAAGGGGATTGACACCCTCTGAGAATTCCAAGGAGACAATGTAGGCATATTACTGAATACGGTTCATGTTGAATATCAAAGTTTCCTGCCAGCGATTGCACAATCCAATAATCAACTGGTGAATGATCGTAACAAGATCCTAACAAGATTATAATGTTTCTTGTGAGGCTTCTTTTATTCTTGACTTCCAGCTGACAGTATATCGGCTGAATTTGAACGAAGGTGTACCTACTGGTTTCTTATTATTTCCGCAAATTCCAGATGTCCATTTCCTCTATTTTGATAACATTTTTCATATTTTCCACTTTGTCCAAAACGTTCGCACGGTTTGATGATATATGCGGAATTACCAATGATAAGAAATTATATTTGGAATATGGAGAGACTGGATCTTTATCGGCGAATTTTCGGAGTAATGCTCTGGTTAAGAGTAACGCGACTTCCTATTACAGGTGCTCCATAGAATTCATAACCTGCCCTTCTTGTGTAATTGAAATCAGGTTCAGGTGAGTATGTTTCAAAACATTTTAAAATGCAGAAGTAGGTATTTAACTGCTGATATTTTTCCTTTGGCACCATCATTGGATTGATTCATTATTAATTATTCATTTCCTTCTTTGAGTGTGCGCGACGGTGGCACCATTCGCATCTGGAACTTCTGGGGAAATTTTATGCAATGGGTCTTATGAAAATTCTATGAAGAAGCTCGAATTCTCACCAGAAACCTCGAAAACACTTTAATTCTTTCAATAATTATGGCGAAAGCATTCTAATATTGGGCTGAAATGTTATAACTACCTTCAAATTTCTCCGAGTATACGGAAAAGTTTCATTAATACCATATAACTAAGTTTGCTTAACTTGATTGATAACTGATCACCGATGTTGAGAAAGTTGGAATAGAGTAGGCTTTTCGTGCGTCATTGCTTCTTCTCATCGAAGGTCAATATACGCAGCCTTCACACTAAATATATTATCATAAATGAATGAAAAAGTTTATCTGTAATTGTGAACGAATCAAGACTGAACCTCATTTACCAATCAGGTACGATTTTACCCATTCAGTCCAACGTTGAAGCAATTTCATGACCTTTTTATCATCATCAAAATCGAAAAACTAGATTATTGCAGGTAGAAAACACTCGTGATACAGTTTCTTCATTCAACTGGACAAATATTTGATGGAAATGATCATCAGGAAGGAAACTTTCTGCCATGATTTGAAATTCTCACCTGATCAACAATAACTTAAGAACTCTCTCGTTCAGAGTGATAGAACAATTTGGAAGCGTGTTGTTCAGTGAGTTATATTGATGTGGTTCAATCAATTCTCCAAGAAATGAAAACCTCTCCATTCAACTTGGAAGCAATATTATACGAAGCTCCTTACAAATTGCGAAGAAATCTCCGACATTCATTCAAAGTGCAATATAATCAGCAATAGGTTTATTGTAGATAAATGGTTCGTTCTCCATGATGAGGTTTATTTTTTTATCAACTGAATACTCCGAGCAAGCCCAAATAACTGGATCATCTCCCAAACATGTCTCGTCTTTCGACTTATGGCTTCAGTCGAATGTTTTATTTCAAATTTTAGTTGAATGGAATAACACAGATAGAGATCTGTCATACAAACGACATCGAAACCTGACGGCTCACGGAACATATGGCCTTATTCATCCAATCTTCCATGTCTGAAGCATTGCCAAAAATGACAGTCTCTCTGAAGTGCTCGATTTGTCCGTATCGAACGCTGCAGTCGATTCCATTATCCCTACCACGTACATCTCACGGGCCCAATGGAGAGAGTGTGCAAGGGAAGATATTTTTTCATTTCCGTTAGAGGAATTCCAACAATATTTCCAATCTAGTTCGCGTTCGAAAATTCGAAATTGGGAGAAATAACTCGAATTTGCTAGAATCGATTTCATGGCTTCAGTACCTAAGTAGTCCAATCATTCTGGAAGTTTCAATCTAAACTTGACAATATATGCCAAACATAAAAAAAAAACAATGTACTCTTTTGAAAAGTGTCATGACAAAAAACTTCGATCAACTGTCTGATGTTTCGATTATCTCGATTAGTTAAAGTTTCTCGTTGATATTCGTACATCATTGATCAAACTATCCAAGCATGATATGATATTGGGCCGGAAAAAAACGTTTGAATTCCAATATTAAAATTTCCTCTCCTCAAGCGGGAGCTCAGATCAGTTATTTGATCTGAGAGCGGGAGGCTACCAATATGTTAATGAAGAATACAATCATTCTCTTAAAACTAAATACCACTCGTTTCCAATAAGAAAAACTTTCTCATTGAACTTAAGTTGACTTCAGGTTGAATATTCAGTCCATGATATTTAACATCATTTATTAAAATATTGTATACGATACCTAGAATTCGCATTAACCTTTTATTTTTAACAATTCATTGCTCTATTACACGAGAGAGAAGTTGAAAACTGGAAACTCTTGCTGCGTCATGAAATACGTTGAAGTTATCGCTAGGATGAAAAGCTATGGAACGCTATTCAACTTTATATTATTCGATAGTAAATGTCTACTGGAGGAGCGTTACCCAAGAACATTGAGGGATACTTGGCAATGGCTGTTGACATGTTGTGTAAATCTGAAATCATTCTCTGATCAGAGTCAAGGATTTTTACTTTTTTGAAAAAAGGGAATAAACTCGTTATATAATATTTATATATGAATTGAGAGCGATTCTTCTCCACAGGATTCTTTAGTCTTGGGTCCGAAGAAAATACATTGCGATTTTTTTGAAGTAATTTTCAGATCCTGAGCACATAAGATATCGATTAATAATTGTAAATTATGATTGATTTCATTTTCTGCAAGGTGCACATCATCAAATTTGAAAAGACTGTATAGCTGGTTCTCATCACTATAATGGGGTATATACTCATTGAATCGAAATATTAAGTCGTTAAGCGCAGAAAGAAGTGGACCTGAGACGGAACTTTATGAACTCCAAAGTTTTTGGAAAGAGATAACGAGGAAGAGTTGTCAAGGATTACAATCTGTGTCCTATCAGTCAGATAGCTGCTCAGAAATGAAGTAACATTCTTGTAAAAAGCAAAGAATCGAAGTTTCTTACACGAAATAGTTGGACATAGTGTATCGAAGGCTTTACTGTTATCTAACATAATGACACAACCTAATTTTCCTTCATCATGAGCTTTGAGGATATCATCGGTTATTTGACTCAAAGCGGTGGTAGTAAATTCAGATTGACCATCACACTGAGTGAAATGCTAAAAATGAACTGGTGTATCTAACACAATTTTAATTATGACTTTCAAATGTTTGAGTCTTACCTTCCAATCTCGGTCTTTGCTACAATTGAAAAAAACTTGACATTTGATGGATTGCAGTTATTGAAATCCAAATGCCACAATCAATGTGTTCATTTACCACAAGCAATTGTTTATTGTCGCAGGTTGACACTATAATTAACACTGAGTTTGTTGTTTATCAGATATGTATTGATTGTTATGCTCCAGTCTATGACCATTTTCCCGTGTATTTATCCCATTCAGCATCGATTTGCATGAAAATTTGGATTAAGGTTCTACATACCCTCTATTTTGAAATCAACCCTATGCCGAGGGTTGCTCTTTCCTGGGGGTGGATGCAATTTTTCTTTGAGAATGAGTCAGATGAATTGACTAAAACCCAAAGTACATTGAAAATCTTTCATTTTCATCATTCATGAAAGTTCCTAGCATCAAAACTGAGCTTGGTATGAAGAGAATAATGTCGAATCCTATTTTTTCGTTGGAAAAAAATTGTGAAAATCTCACCCTCTTTTCCATTCCTTTTGAAGAAAACAGTTGCCACTTCACAATTCATAATCTTATATTACGTTCTGAGTGTTTCACTAGCTGAAAGTACTTATTCTTGGAAAAATTTAGATTGGAGAGAAAAAATCATTTTCGCAATTTAGCGGAAAATCGCATTCTTTTCAAAATAACTCAAAAACTTTCGATAACAGCAAAATTCGCCAGATTAAAAAAATGTAGGTTAGTCTTTTCTGAAAATGTTGGCATTTGATTTTATTTCCATAGGATCAAAATGGAGTAAGATATGGCCAGTTAGGGCTTGAGTGTGTTTGCGCACTGTAACTTTTTTGAACCCTCTCAGCAAAAAACTTTTCAAAATGAAAAAATGAATTGAGCTCATAGCTCTCGGAAAAACTACACAATAGTTCTTTGATGGACTTGATTGCTTGGAGATTAAACGAGTTATGCAGAAAAAAAACAGAAGCACATTCTTGTAGAAATCAGAATATGTATATTAGTATATATTGTTGTGATATGATTTGTTCAAAATTCGATTTATTGGGGAATTTCGAACTGAATATAAATAGAGATGGAATTGAATAATGATGGGACACTTAACTGTATTTGTATATCTTTTCATATACATCCTATCATCCTATATCTTATAAATGCCTCAGAAATACTCAGATGGATAGCAGTTGAGGTGGTAGTCACTTTTCATAATGTTCTGACTAGTAGTAATCGCTTTGCGATGAATGAATCTCCTAGTCATCCGAAGTCATGTCGTTCCATCGAAATAAACCAGGAATTGTCTTCATGAACCTACGAATATAAGAACAATTATTATTTGAACATCATTATTTTGTGGTGGATCGATATCTGTTCCGTAATTTTCTGGGTTTGTAACTTACCATGATCTGAGAAAATGAGAATTAATATTGGAATCTATACGAGTGTAGAAGGGCAGATTTTCAATCTATTCCGAAAAGTTGCTGCGTCTATTGAAAAACCGTTCTTTCTGGATAGAACAAGTCCAATTAGTCAGCAACTTCTCGTATAACTTGGATTTTGCCTATCAGAAAAATAGTGAGAACTAATATAATATATATATATATATATATATATATTGTTATGGAATTCAGGTTTGTGTACTAAAGGTCATATTCTGTTAAGTTCACGACATCCATACCATTGGTAACTAAACATTATATATACACATTTTGCAGTACTCTTCTTATAAATTGATCTATAACAAGCTTTCAGTATTGTAATGATTTATTTATTTTATTGTTATATCTGACCATGTCTCAATAATTTTACTGTACTTATGAATCGATTTAATCTATACTAATTTTACAATCTTCATTACATTATATAATTTAGATATATGATCTCCCCTATACTATGCACAAGCTGAAATCTTCAGCTTGTGCAAAACAAGCTTACAGTATTGTAGTGATTTGTATATTTTATTGTCATATCTGACCATGTCTCACCAATTTTATAGTAGTTATGAATTAATTTTATTTATACCAATTTTACAACATTCATTATATTACATAGTTTAGATATATGATCTCCCCTACACCATGCACAAGCTGAAATTCACAGCTTCCATGATTCATCTGTTTATTCGCAACATTCCTTCAAAAATTATTGTATCATAATTCAGATGAATGAACATTATTATTATTATATTATTATCATATGTATATATGTTGTTGTTAAATTCGAGTTGAACCGCGTCTGGAGTTTTGTTCTCGACGTTTCGGCTCCGATTTTTGAGCCATTTTCAAGAGTGAAAGTGACTTCACGCTGAGGTGTCAATCTGCCTACTCCTCAGGTGTTGTCACAGGGGGCAAGGGTTTGTGACTTGACGCCGGGGCCTCAATCTGCCTACTCCCCAGGTCTCGTCACGAGTTTTTTCTAAGGTCCCAATCTGCCTACTCCTTAGATCGAACTGAGGTATCGAGGGATGTTGGGTGGTATTTATAGCAGCGAGTGCTGCTAAAGCACCGTCGGATGTCTTGGTGGGGATTGGGCATCTGGAAATTAGGGGTTTTCATGCAGTTGGAAGTCTCTGACCGTCGTCACGTATTGTTTAAGCAGGAAGGTCGCTTCTCGATTTCGAAGGCCTCACGAATTATACGAGCTTGTAGTCTTATGTCAAATTATTCCAAATTTGACATAACATTTTGTCCTATAAGAGGGGCAGCCATCCGCGATCCATATCAAGCGAACTCATAGATTTACATTCTTCAGCAGACAGCATGATGAGAGCAGATTCCTTTTAAATTTTCGTTTCTTGCCATTGCTTCCTTTCGTTATAATTTTAGTGTAGTTCCATTCTACTGTGTGATCTCCATTGGCAGTGAGAATGTGTTCTGATAATTCAGAACCACCTATCTGTTCCTGATGTACATCTTGTGCTCACTCTTTCGCACTTCCAATGGTCGAGACGTTTCACCGATATATTTTTGACCGCACGAACAGGGAATTTGATAAATACAATTTTTTGTCTTTTCTGTTGTTTTATTTGGTTTGGTATGTGTGAGTATTGATCTTGAAGTATTTGTTGTTTTGAATGTTGATCTAACATTATACCTGTTGCTGATCCGTTTTATCTTTTCAGACAAATGAGAGACATAAGGTATAATGTTTGACACAGGTTGTGTATTTTGTGTAGGTTGTATGTCTCCATCGTGGACTGTGTTCGGATTTTCAATTTCTGTCAAAATTGTTTCTATGAATATTCATTTTCTTTCAATACTGATTTTATGGAGTTTATCTCATCATTTTTCAAATACAATTTTCGTTCTATCATAAAGGTATTTTACTATACATTTTTTGACACTTGTGTTGTTGTATTCCTGTGATACATATGCGAAAAGGTTCAAGAATTTGAAATATTTGTTCGAGAAGTTCCGCATGGAAATCACAACAATCTTGAAATAGCTTCAACTGTAAGTAGAAAATCGAGTGTCTCATCAGGAACATCAGGTATGCGAAAATTTAGATCATCCACAATGGAGTTTAAAAAATTTAGCGCAGGATTTCATGAATGGCTTTTTTCTGGGGTCAATTTAAAAAAATTAATGATGATTCCAATATCGATGCTAGCGACAAGTTTCAATATTTGCTTCAGAAAACTGTACCGAAAAGTAGGGCTGGGGAATTAGTAAAAAGTTTTCCTCCCATTGCAGAAAATTATTCCAAAGTAATTGAGAGTTTAAAGTCGCGATTTGGACGGGAAGATCTTCAAATAGAAGTTTACGTGAGGGAATTTTTGAAACTTATCCTCAACAATGCTATGTCGTCTACAAAACTGGATCTTTTCACATTATATGATAAAATCGAGACGCAATTGCGGTCACTCGAAAAATTGGGAATCACCGATCAAAATTATTCTGCAATGTTATTCCCGCTGATAGTCTTGTTTACCAAAAGATCTGTTGAGAGCATGGCAACGCTCTAATAGTTTTTCTGCACTTGATATTCCTTTCAATCTGCAGATGAACCACAATCCACAACAAAGAATAGTCTAACTGAACTTATAAATTTGTTGAAGTCTGAAGTACAGAGTGAGGAACGAATTTCACTTGCAGCTGAAGGTTATGGGTTATATTCTGCGGAAAAAAGGCTGGGCGAGATGAACACAATTCATATCGAGAAAAATTACCTACCGCTACCGATTTGTTAAACTGTGATGTGCTCAAATGTATTTTTTGTGAAGGAACTCATGATAGCTCTAATTATTCCAAAGCTCAGAAATTTTCAATGGACCAGGAGAAAGAGATTCTGTCAAATGAGAGAGCTTGCTTGAAATGCCTGAAAATTAGTCATCAGTCAAAAAATGCAAAACTCGTTTGAGATGTCTCATTTGTGGCAAATCACACGCTGTTTTAATGTGCCTAGATTCACCAGTGAATAAAACAAAGGCAGTTGAATCTTCATCGGATGAGAAGAAAAATGAAAATGGGATGACTAATGGTAAACAGGTTTTAGCCAACTACATAGGTACCCATGTATTTTGACAGACTCTGCGTGTACATATTGGAAATGGAAATAAATCTCGAGATATTTGGCTTGTAATTGACACCGGTTCTCAGAGATCATATATTCTGAAATCTACTGCAGAGTATATGGGCTTACAACCCAAACGTCAAGAAAAATTTTTAATTTTTGCAAGTACATTAATGCAAACTCATAATTGTTATGATATCAAACTGACAAAAGACGACTACAATTTTAGTCTCGAATTCTTGACCAACAAAAAATATGCAATAAAATTCCATCTGTTTTTCATGGACCTTGGATAGAGGAGCTCAGGAAATTGATTATTATTATTATTATATTATTATTAGAAGCAGTTGAAACTCTTCTCGGCTGAATATTAATAAGAAAAATTTCAAGCTGTAAAGCAAATACCGACAATGTGACGTCAATGATCGATCTGTTGGTTAATGACACATGCATTACCAATATGTGGGAGTTCGATGTTTTAGGAAAAAGAGATCTGGTCGAAACAAAAACACGTCAAAACTTGGAGAATGCGGCAAAAATAGTTTTTCTACAAACCATATCATCGAACAACGAGGGCAAATATGAAGTGAGATAACCATGGTTACAAAATCATCACTCGTTACCGGATTATCTCTCACTCGCGAGGAAAAGGTTGAGTTCGACCATGAAAAAGTTGGAAGACGAGGATATTTTCGAGTCCCACGATAACATTTTCAAGTAATGGTTGAACGAGGGTATAATCGAAGAAGTAGTAACCCATGCGAATAGTGGAGATGTTCATTATCTCCCTCATCGGCCAGTAATAAAAGAAAGCAGTCAAACTACGAAAATAAGGCCCGTTTTCGACGCGTCAGCCCATGAGAAGAAAAGACCATCACTGAACAATCGTGTTGAAAAGGGACCGCATTTGATTGAATGCATACCTTCCATTCTGGTTAGATTCCGCAAAGGAAGAATTCTCAGATATACGTAAGGCCTTTTCACTAATTGGTTTATGCGAGGCAGACAGAGACTTTTTTCGATTCCTATGGGTTAGTGAACATGGTGAGGAAAAGGTTGTCCGTCATTGCAGAGTGGTATTTGGGGTGAGCTGCAGTCCATTTTAAGTATCATCTCAATGAAATCATGGAAAAATGTGACAGTTCTGCTAATTACTACAATAAAAATTAAGTTATACAATTGGCTAAAAGTTTCTGTGTGGATAACTGTGTAACTAGTTTACCCGATGGAGATACCCTCAAAACATTTGTTTCAGAAGCTACCGCCATCATGGCTGAAGGGAAATTCGATTTGAGAGGGTGGGAGTTCACCAACAAAAATGGAGAAGATTCCGATGTATTCGTTGTCGGACTATTGTGGAATACAAGACGGGATACTATACGAATCAAGGTCCTCAATGTGAATTTTTCAGAAAATATGGTTATCACAAAAAGGAGCATTCTGTCAACCACCCAACGAGTTTTCGACCCCATAGGATTTACTTGTCCTGTAACATTATATCCCAGGATGTTGTTACAAATCTTTGGAAAAAGCAACTACTTTGGGATGATCCTGTGGACGAGGATACGAAATTGTCTTTCATTGGTTGGATGAAAGAACTGTCCTACTTAGGAAATATCGAAGTACCTAGATGGATTGAACATGGAGTCACTGATTCCTAGAATCTCAGCTTGCACACTTCCGTTGACGCCAGCAAAGATGCCTATACTGTAGTTGTTTTCCTGGGAATTTGAAGAGATGGACTAGTCTCAATTCATCTGCTAGCAGCCAAATAACGCGTTAAATCCTTGAAGGATATTTCAATACCTCGAATGGAGTTATTAGCTGCAACCATTGGTGCTAGACAGTACAGTAAAACAAAAACTTTGAAGATCTTGAAAGTTTCTTCTGGAGCGATTCTTAAACCGTCATTTCATGGATTCGGCGAAGTGAACCTTGGGCAACCTTCGTAGGTTCTGTCAATCCTGCAGATCTTCCTTCAAGAGGGTGAAGCCCCTTCTTCTTGAACACATGATGAAATTAAATGCAATGGAAATGAAGTTGCTCAAGAAGGGAAGATAGTTCACATAATCACAATGATGAATAATTCTTTATATGAATGGCATCTTGGTTATTTTTCCAAATATATCAAAATCATACGAATGGTAGCTTGGATTTTGCGATTCATACATAACCTAAAAAATCCATTCTTCATAGATTGGCCTTTGGGTCGTATCTCCCAACTGATTCCTGGTCGTGATGGCAAAATTCTTTTGGTGCAGGTGAGGACCACGAGAGGCACGCTGCTGAGACCCATACAATGCATTGATGATGCTATGCTGATTCTGTAGCTGAGGATGTGGGGCCTTCTAAGGAACTGTCTATTGCTGGATGTTCGTCCAACCAGAAGGATTGTCAGAGCCACTGATGACGTTAGTGCTGGAGTGTCTTTTGAAAGTAGAGTAACCGATGAATGTTAAAATGTGAAATCTAGCGATGGTATTTCAAAGAAATTGCAAATAACTAGGAGTGGTCGGGTTTGTGGGCCACCAAAATTGTTTTATTAGTTGGTAAAAAAAAGGAGTCTCTACTCTTTGCATGGTGACTCACTATGTTTTCAATAGTTCGTCAGGTGGGAGGATGTTGGAGACATAAGTTTATACTCATATAACATGCTGTATATTTGAATTCAATGACAGTTACGATTGTATTCTTGAAAATGTTTCGACTAACAGTAAAAAGTTGTCGTTAGATTTTTTGAAATATTGTGTTTGTGAGACGTGTTTCTCTGGTTTTCTGGCATAGCGGTTAGCTTTTGAAGAAAACAGTGAAAGGGGGTTGTTTGTGACACGCCTCCATGAGCCACTTCCAACTCTCACCGATACTGTGATTGGATGTCACAGAATGCTCCTCGCGGAAGAGAGTATTTCTGTACGGAGCACCAATGGCCACTAAATGTTCATAGCGACACCACGTGAACGGATACAGTTTCGATTGGAATACCCCTACAAGCAATTCCCAACTCTGTAGACGTATCCATCTAGTGGAGGGGTTGTCTGTCGGGTGGAATGAGCCCGAGTAGTGTATATAAGAATGTTGAAACCATCGATAGAATCAGTTTACATCGAAAAATTTGGTGAAATCACACTGAAATAAAAATGTAGCTCTGTGGTGAATCTTTCACTTGTAGTGATAATCTTCATCGACATCAACTTCAATCTTGTGGGGGAGGTCCATCAGTGAAGAGAGTGAAATTGGATAACGCTGCTGCTCCAACCTCTGTGTTCACATACAATTTCTGTAATGTGGCGATTCCCGTAACGCAAGTGAATTCACACAAAAGGAGTCTCCAACATAGGAATAATGCATGTGTACAAATGAGCGATGGTGTTCAAATTATAAAGGGTGCTTTCAAATGTCGGATTGCTAAATACAAGGTGCATAGTTCGATTGTTTTCAGCGATTATGTTTCTTTCTTCAATGAGATTAGACAGAAAGTTGTCGAATCATTGGAATCTGCCATTATGTTTCATAAAATCATCGAGGTGAATATGAAAGTATTCGGGAGTTATATTCTTCAAACCCAAAATTTAAAGGACACCAGGTCATTCAACTCCCAAAATAAAACTGTAGACCAGTCTACTGATTTGGATTACCTATATCATGGATTTCGTGATGTTATTATTCTTTATTTAAGGTTGGACCTGTGAAAAAATATTGTTTCTGGAGTTGAACGACAATAAATATAGCCCCTTTGGAAGATAAATATAGATACTAGCTCTCTGATATCACGACCAAATTTCAAGAGTTGATCCATATTTACTGATGATTTTGTTACTATTCAATTGGGTAGGGTTGAAGTTCATTATAATAAACCATTATATTTGGTATTTTCCATATTGAAATTGCCCAAAAGAGTCATGTACGATTTTTTCTATAGATGTATTAAAGAACAATTTGTAGACGATTCTTCTCAACTTTACACTGATACCAACTCGCTTATTCTGAAAGTAAATTCAGACAATTTCTATGATTTCATCAAAAATAATATAAATGAGTTCGATACATTTGATTACAACATAGGAGACCAATTCAATATTCCGGTCACAGTCAATCCTAGGAAATTTGAAAGATGCGTTTCCCAATGATCCCATAATTAGCTTTCATGGTACAGGTGCTAAAGCATATAATGTTAAATCTGTCGATAGTGAACTCAAGAATGCCAAAGGCATCAAACGGTCGGTTATAAAGAATGAATTTACATGTGAAGACTATCAAAAAATTGTTGAACAGGGTGGTATGATATTCAGAAAGATGAATTCAATTCGAAGCGTGTTGCATGATATGTATACAGAATTGAAGAACAAAGTTGCATTATCATACCATGACGACAAACGATTCATCATTCCGAATACTACACATACTCTTCCATGGGGTCACACTGATATACAGTTCTATCAGAATGATCCAAACGATAATATTCATCGGATATCCAATAATAATCAATTATTGCCTCAGGAGAGTCCTCTAGACTAATTATTTCGTTTATTGAGTGCCGGGATGAACAATTGAAACATCATTCAATGTATTTGAAACCAGAATATTAATTATTGAATAATATTATTTGACTCATCACACAGACACACACATTATAACATCTATTACTCTTCACCAAATATAAAAATGTATTGGAATGTGAGTTGTTTTATTTTTCAACTATGGATGAATTATGATATGAATATATGATGATTGAAAGAAATCATCAGTATGAAAGATATCGTTTAGGGTGCAAAAATGTCCAGAGCAACAGATAAATTTGGTCGAAAACGAAAATGGGGTGGTAGTGTTGTTCGAGGACTTCATGGCATTGGATTTAAATTGACACCAGATAACCATTATGATATGCAAAGGAAGAGTTTGAAAAACTGTAGCATACCTTGAGGACAGAATTAGGGAAACTAAGGAGGTCACCCTTCTGGCCCTACAAGCTGCAATAAAGTCCACAATTGGTCATGTTTCGTGTGACGCTCGACAAGCGTTCGATGATGCGGCGAGAATAACATTAGCACGTAAAAATAACAATCTGAAAAGTGATGTTGAAATAAAAATATCCGATACGACAGTTGCGAGTTCACAAAAATATATTGCATTAGAAGAAAGAGTTGCAACGTTGGAGAAGAAAAATGCTGAGCGGTGGCCAGAGGACAGACCATTATAGTGGTATCTAGGTATAGACGTCAATCCAGGTGTTAAAAATGAATGAATTATTGTATTGTGTGCTGATGAATGAAAAAAAATCATATCATTATTGTAAATTGTTCTATTCGAATCTATTTTGAGTGAATTGAAAAGAATTTGTAGCGGTGAACGTTGCCCCAACCAATCGCAACGTTCTGTGTATACCAAACCAAATTGATTGAGTGTATACTCCATACCCGCTATTTTCATTTCATTTCAATTCAAAATTGAAACGATATGAGTGGCCTCAAAGCTAATCACTGTCGCTTTGAAATTCACTCTCTAATTATTTTCGTCAGATATCCCTCATAGATAATGCAGTCTCGTGAAGTGGAGTCGACTCTACAAGCTCTGCCTGCGCCTGCATTTTCAAATATTGGTTGAATCAGTCATCTTTCGCAACTTTTGAACGGAGTTCGTCAAAATTTTCACACATTTCACCCGACTAAGCCTTTTGTTAAAACAACTTTTTGTTCGAATTCTTCACGGGCTAGCTTGTTCATATAGATATTCCGCTCATTGGTATCTTATTCCACTATGGCTGCCTTCGCCTTCGTAAGTCGACATTTTACTTCTTTTTCATTTTCCCAAATCGTTGTAGTGAAGAAAAGCTATTGAGAGATTCGATATTCGAGTCATTATTCATACTGCTGGTTCGCTATTTACATTCCTTTTCAATTTATCACAATTGTTCGGGTTTTTCCCCCCGCACAATATCTCTAGTTTTTTTCTTAGTGACAAGTGGATGATGGAGCTTTAGCACCCTTTCTCTTAGATGGTTGTGATTTTCCATTCACACTAAGAGGAGAGTCAATTGAAGAGCACTTGGAATGTGATAGTTGTAACGAGTTGGGATTTTCAACAAAAATTTGTTCAGAATTGACTATCACACCTTCAATCCTGAAAAAATCATTTATATCGAAATCAGTGATGAAGGCTTGAGACGATAGATGTCACACTGGCACAATCAATATTATCAACTTCTTCACTTCCACTTGGCAATTGTGGTAATTCAATACTGTAAATGGAATTCATGATGACAACGAGTTAGCTCAGAGGCGTACAGTTGATAGAATACAGCTGGAAAAGATGTTACAGCACATAGGTGGTTTCAACAATCCATCGTGTATGTATCACGTCATACCAGTGCATGGATTGTTATCTGCTTTTGGTCTGGTTAATTGGCAAAAGTAGCACACAACATCCCCTGCCATTAGCAACGGGTAAACACATTCTTTTGTCTTTCCATCCCACTTCGATTTTATGTGAAAGTAGAGTGTGGGCGGGGAAAGTCCTCCATTCCAAAATTTCTTTTTTCACGATGGTGTGTGGAGAACAATGCCCCAACCATCGCATGGTTCAGTGTGTACCAATCCAATTGAATGTACACTCCTTGTTTCCACTGCACCATACCTTGCAGCGGTGTTATTGCTGTGAGGGTATACTATGATTACATACCAGACAGGCGTACACATATTGAATTATTGTTAGCGGGTTCTGGCATGTTTGCACCATCCCGGAAACCGATCAAAATAAGGAACACAAAGTAGGTGAATCTGTAAACATCTGATTGAATGTGGTCAAAAATGGTTCTTGTTGAGTAGTGTTAGTTCGGACTTCCATTGTCTATATTAATAACTCTATTGGAACCTGTTACTGAGCAAAGAAGGCAAAGACCATACAGAACTTTGTTTTGGTCCGACAGCTCTGAAGACCAGATCTACCGTGGTTTCTACATATACTTGCCATGGAGAGCATTTTACACTGAGTCTACTTGTTGGGTGTAGCGTTTTCTCACACCCAAACAGCTGTATGTCTTTCTGGCATTCGAATGATGTTGAATGCATTCGTCTACGGGTTGAGCATCCTCATCGAAATCTTCGCATCGTCCCCTTTTGAGATGAACCAAAGCACATTTGTCACTCCCGAGTTCCATACCGACAGTATGCGTGAACTCCGGCGCCACCCTAAGGTATTGAAGGTCCTTTTTTTCGACGGCATGGGGACCTCGTGCCTCCGTTTCCCAGGAATGCCACAGTAATTGTCTAAGGATTCACAGTCAGTCAACCTTATGGAATTATCATTGGAGGATGATGGAGATGATTAGTAGATGGCGCCACTACGATGATTTTCAAAAAAAATAAAAGAATGAGATAAAGAGTCGTAGCATAAATGGCCGCGTCTAACAGCTCACAGCGCTTAAAGCCTACACACAAAATTTGACATCAGACGCGGCCATTGATCAGGTATTTTCATGTTTCGTAGTTTCGTCTTCGTGTCGTGCTTCGTACTCGGTACTTCATTTGCAATACAATTTAGAGGGAGGGTGTTGCGAGTTTTTGTGGTTTCTGGTTTTATTGTTTTCTTCGTAATCAGTTTGTGTTATTTGTGCTTTCAGTTGTTATTAGTTTGTATTATTTGTACTTTCATAAGACAATTGTGAGTGAGTTATGACAGAACATCGAAAACAGGTAAAAATGTATTCAATAATTATTATATTCGAAATTTCATGTTATGACATCCCTCATTTCCAAAATTAATGAATCAACACATATTTAGTTGCAGAAATATCAGTTATTCATCAGAGTCATAGACATTATGGTCAGATTTAATAACAAGTTATGTTGCAGCAACTTTGGAGATATTTTTTTTCTGAGGATATTGAATTTTGTACAGTTGACAAAATATTTTAATTTATCTTGTTGGTCAGTACCCTTATAAAACAAGTGACCTGATTTTCACGTTGGTATTGGTCATTTAGCAGAAAATTTTTTTATATTTCAAAATATGTGATGAATGTGCACTTAACTGGTGAATTTTTTTTTAATAAGAATATTATCAGCAAATTTACCCTATTGAGTTGTTTCCTTTTACATTTCATCCTTACTTTCAGATGTCTGGCAATAAATGTTCCTACAAAAACAAATGTGGACTCTCATCTAGAAATTACCCTAGTTTGAGATTTTTCCGTTTTCCAGTCAAAATCCGGCAAGATGTAAACAATTCAGGTAAGAAACCTCAATATCTCGCAAAATATATCAATTTCAAAGTATGTTGATGTAAAGTAATTTCCTGCAAGAGGCTCAAGGTGGATTCACGCAGCTTCAATTATCAAGTAACAATGAAGAAGTAGCGATCAACAATTATCAAGTAGAAAGTAATGAAAAAGAAGGCATTCATGCACCTGACAACAATTTTCACAGCTTGTGGAAGGGGATCAACTTGAACCTTACATTAGTTTTCAACTAGCATTTTTTATTCATTCTCATATTCTCTAGCTTCGTTTTGGAGAGTTGAAGATTGAAATATAATTGTTTTCTTGAGAAGGTCCACCAGAATCGCATCTACGATTTCAATTTGACTTGCTCATATTCCACGAACAGAGAAGCAATCCCTAAAAACAAATTATTTGAAGAAAAATTTCGTCATGATCATATAATCCGTCATAACCTGCACATTAACGACACATATTTTACAATTGAAGTAAGAAAGTTGAAAGGTGGCCAACTCTTATTTGTTACTTGTTAATTGATAGTTGATAATTTGGTTGCATGAATCATCTACAGTGAATTAGGCAGTCCAAGTCATCATTGTTAAGTGTTACTCGCTACTTTTTTATTGTTCCTTGATAATTGAAGCTGCATTAGTCCACCTATATCTTTTACCAATATTACAAAAAAAAGAGGTATCTTCATGTGAATGTTTCGCAATTGAATAATGATATATATATATTTTTTTTTTCCATCGGATGCTGGTCCTGTCACCAGCTGCACCTCAGCCTCTTGGGCTTTTTGTGCATCTATATATATAATATATATATATAATAATATATATAATAATATACATAATGATATATGGTCCTTCTTGTCAAAACAGACCCTTCTAGAAACCTGTTTTTGACAGTTTGGAAGTTCGACAGAGTACCATGGAACATTACTGGTTGGTGGCAGTTTGTCAGTCGGGTTCTTATTTAATGAAGCAAAAAACCTGTAATCCCCAATTTTTTCAACAATATTTCATGTAAGGCACAGTTTTGGTATCGCAAAGCTTCAGCGCAGTTTGATTGTCTTGCTCAAGTTCTTCAACCAAGCCTGTCACCACCACCATCACCACTTTGCTGATATTGAAATAATTATCGGTGGGTAATTATCTATGATTGTTGCATCAACTTTTTTTATATATGTGGTTAAACTGGATTTTTTTTTCATTAAAAATGATGTTATCTGTATTGAAAATTACTTTAGAACACATATTCAAAACTGTTTCAAATAAGGAGGGACTTCAACACCATATTTTCGTGGAACAACAAGGTTGCTTGTATTATTCAGCAAAAACATTTTTCTTTATTCATGCTTTCTGTGTGATGTATAATTCCAATAAAATATGGGTATTATTTCGCGCGTATTCAAGCTCTTATTCAGTTCCATTTGTAAGTTTGTTTGTTGGTTCAGGTCGAATCTTGCGATTTGATCAAAGTACTGTTAGAAAAACATATGGTGCTCCTATGGATTCGAACCAGCAACAAGATCATCTATCAACAAGTGGATCAGTCTTTGAAGAAACACTTTCAAGTGAATCAACAGATGAATGATTGACAGAAATTCAAAATTTTCCTGTTACATCATTCCTACTTTTAAGTACCACTTTCCAGAATTAATCAAGCTTATAACTTATAACCTTGTCGAATGTTAAATCCCATTTCAATATAATTTTGTGTGCATATTCATATTGCTATATTTTATTTGTGCTCATCCTGTTTATCAATAGTATTTAATACTTAATACTGTTAAGTATATGGCATGTTATCTCATCCTCAGAATCTCAGTTGTTTTGTTTTACCACACCTTTGTACAAAACTGGGCTTGCCTGTGAGATATATAAATGAATGAAATTCTCATATAGTTTCATTGATTTTATCATCTTTTTTTTGTTTCGACACACACAGCCACATATTACTTTTTTTCAGAATTAGAAAAACTCTATAATGAAAAATTTCTGATCCTGAAATAATCTTTCATTTTCAATTGAGAATGTTTCCTTTGGAAAGCATTCGTACTGAAAATTAAACATTCAGGAATAGAAATCATAAAGAATTTGGAGAAGTCTGAAACTAAAGATTTATTTTCATCGAGATGACTGATTGAAACGAAAAATAGATTTTGACAGAAACAAATTAAAATGGAGGTCTGTGTTAAGTGAGATTCCATTCTGCATCATAAATATGCTATGAATGCTTTCTTCTGATGAGTATATGCTTTGAACAGGCGCGATCCCAGACCAAGATTTGGGGGGTGGCAAGTTGAACGGACCACACCAACAACCAAAAAATGCTTAATTAATTCTATTGGTCATTCAGGCAATCCGTTATCCCATTATTTTGAATAGAATTACAAAACTCGTCACCATTCTGAGTCTTGACAAAAAATTAATAATCTCTGACCTCTTTCTTGCCCCTACATACCAATTTTGAATCGAATTCAACCATAATTACAAAACTCGTCCGCTATCTTGACTTTGAGTCTGACCATAATCCAAATCACGTCCATTTTTTTTTCTGTGGGTAACAAAAATTTCATAATGCATATTCACCGCAATTATGCAAACTTATGCAATTTCAATAGGATGTTGGTCAAATTTCACTATACAAGATCTGTACCGCGAACAGACAGACAAGAAACCGAGCCAATAAAAACCTAGTGAAAAAATCATGATCTCTGGCACAAAAAGCTCCTGCATACCAAATTTGAATGGAATTTGACCATAAAACACATAGCTCATCCGCCATCTTCATCAAAACAAAATACCTAATTGCCTAATATTCGACTTCAAAATTTTGTAGGATCGGAATGAATTACAATACTCATCATCTACCGCATGAATGTTGATGAAAATCTTTCACATTACCAAACTCAACCTCTGTTTATTCTATTGTAAATTTCGTTAATACATTGTCACTCGAATGATATGTACCCCTGCCAAATTTAAAGATGATTGAATAAGTGGCCTAAAAATCATATTCTCTATACCTCAATATCTATACTTGGATATTATTTTAAGTCTGATATTCGGAACATCCGAATGCAAATTATATCTCGACTTAAATTCAGCTCAACATGATATTATCATCAATATGTTCTGTGTCAGCGCTCTATTCAATGGAAGTTTTGCCGCAGCATATTTAACAATTGTTGCATTCCTTCCGATGAAGGCGCCACATTACAGGATACATTTTTCTGAGTTTCTAGTAAAAATCAAAGATGGCTCTAGCAACCACAATCCAATGCTTTTATCATTGTGGTTGACTGACTATAAATCCTTAGACAATGCCACAGTTATATCCTAGGGAATTTCAGAGGGCAATGGACAATATAATTAGTGAGGTGCAGAAAGGAATGAGGCGGAGGGAAACTAATTGATAACCTTTTCTTTTTATGAAAACTATCTCCCTTCGGACTTTTCTTTGATCGGGTACTGCAAGGCACTCAAGAAAGTACAACAACAATTTATGTATCGAATCCCTTGCGAAAGTCGACTTAGGCTATGTAAATATTCCCGAGATACTGCATGGAGTCTTGCGTGATACATATATCGAGCAGTAAGTTCTCTTTACATCTCGTCGAACCTCTTTTCAGCACCTTAAGCTCATATATCCGTTCGAATAACGAGTCAGTTGCGTGGAGAGTTTGCATGTACAAGATGCATGTGGAAATCTTGTATACGTTTTCAAGCATGCTATCTGTCTGTTATTCTTAGGATCAGATAAATCTGATTTCCGGAAAAAAGATAGTTAGCCCTTCGGAAAACCATTTTGAAATCGGTTACTCTCCATTCAGCCGATAACTGAATATTCTGGTCAAATGGTGGTTGGCGCTCGGTAACTTTTTTCACCAAAAGTTATTCAGGCCATCGGAGCATGAAGCAGCAGAGTTCTTTGAACCCTCGAGAGCTCTCCGAACTTCATCTATGGTTATTGGTTGCCGCAGTACTCCAGGCTTAAGCTGTTGATGCTTCCTGAAGAAAGATTCAAACTGCGTCAGGGCAAGAGTGTCTCGATCGATTGGTTGCAGATGCTCGTGGATACCCTTTCAGGAAGATTCCACCTGATCAGCGGCCGAGAAAGATTCCACCCGATCAGCGGTCGGCGGACCATCTACAACACGGGGAGGCAATTGGAATACGTGAGAGGGCTCCTCGCGGAACTGTTGGACCTTGTTCACCTCACTAGTAACCCTTCATAGTCACCAGCCTTCGCATCGTCCCAAGGCAATACTGCTTGATGGTTAACAGTACTCTTTGATTCAATGACCTTAATAGGATCTCCGCAGTTTTGCAGCAATCTGCCGCTGTGCGTGAATGATTTTACAGCCGCTAAGTAGGCCATCAGGATGCGTTAAAGTCACACCATGGGCGTTGTAATAGGCTTCTGTGGGTGGTGGAAAAACAAATATTGCGGCGCGTAACATGTCACAACCTGTGTGATTGGTCACTTTAGCTGGGGGAAAAACATGGCGGCCGCTGTACAGCCTGGTTGGTAGCCGTCTGGGGTGCGGGTGGCCTGTGATTGGTTGGTGGGTGGAGCATGGGTAGAGTTACAGACAACCGGCCTACGATTGGTCGTCGGAAAAAATATGGCGACCGCTGTACGAACACTGGTTGGGGGCTAGGTGTGTGCATGGAGCGTTACCTGACTGACGGCTTGTGTAATTGGTGTTGTGCAAAAATATCGCGTCCAAGCCTCTGGCAAGTCTACGTTTGTGGGGGAAAGGGGCATCAGAAGTATGTTCGGGACTCGAATATACAATATACAATGTTTTGCATGCCTGACATAATATCAAGTTTGATGTTGTTTCGTGACTACTCGTGGAATAACAAGTTTAGTTTCGCAATTTTTTCTTGAAATTTCTCGCGATAACGGAGATAGGAGAGTGGATGCTGGATTCTGTGATGACTGATACGCTTACCGCTCACACAGAATGCCTCCGACGATAATTCCAGTGTTTTCTCAGTTTATGGGTTGAGTAGTAATTGATTATACAAGGTTGCCACTTGAAAACTCGATGATGTTCAGAAAAAACATTGATATTGTCTATAAAATAATTTGTGTGTGTGATGAAGTTTTAAAAAGGCACTTCTGTTTACAAAGTATTTTCATATCGATATTCTGAAAAAACGTAGATATTATCTTAAATAACTAGTGGGGGTAATAGTTCGAAGAAGTCCAAAAAGGCAATAATGTCTACAAGGTATTTCATATCGATGACATATATTCGTTTTATTGAAAAATACTTATTTCTGGTGTGCTGAAATCCTTTCCTTCGCACAGCAGAAAAAACTGGATATTAGTGTTACTCATGCTGAAGACTGTCCAAACATGGTACTTCTGGTGTCAAATTCCGGTCGTCCGATTTCGAAGAAACCGTTATCACTGAATCTATCTCAATCAACTATCTCCTGTACTTGAAGACCCACACAATGGTGCAGGTACTCATTTCAAACAACCTTGACTGGGTGCCAGAAAACAAAACTATCCGTCGAAGAGGCATAACACGATACAAATTTCAAGTGTTGATCCAAAAAAAATGCGGTACAATGTTACTCTTCACTTCAGTTGACATCAAAACTCGATGATACACAGACCATGTATACATGTGTGGAATTGCTTATACTATTGGCAAAATTGCTGAACATTCACCAAACTATATTTCGGAACTTATCGAAAATTCTGATATCACACTCTTTGCAAGTTGATCAATTTTTCAACAACAAAACAAAAAACATAATGTCAAGTGTCATTTTATTCGACGTATGAAACAGAACGCTTACTTCAAACGCATATCCTTTGCGAGTTGATCAGTTCTTCAACCACAACCTCTGTATTACAATGTCAGATCTGTCAACTGTCATATGACCCAGACCGCTTACATCAGACCTGTCAACAGTCATATCTTTCGCAAGTTGATCAGATTTTCAACCACAACCTCTGTTGTACTATGTCATATCTAATTGAAGAAAAAACATGTTGAGATATCATGAGTATTTGATGAAGTATCAAGCTTGATGAACATACAACGTTGAAAAAAACAAGGTATCGACGTAAATGCCAATTGTCATTTCATTCGATATATGCACACAACGCTAACATCAGATTCTTCAACAATCATATCCTTTGAGAGCCGATCAGCCCCCAGATTCTATTTCACGAAATCGATTGTCGAGTAGCTCAGACTGTGACTGTAGAATGCGCTGTACCGAAAATATACGCATATTCTAAGCAATTCGATAATCGAATTCGTGAAATAGAATCTGGGCTCAGTTTTTAAACCTCTGTTGTACCATGTCGAATCTGTCGAATATAATTTGACACAGGACGCTTACTTCAGATTCGTCAGCAATCATATCCTTTGAAGGTTGATTATATTTCCAGTAACAACCTCTGTTGTGTGATGACATTTCTGTCAACTATCATTCGACACAGAACGCTAGCGTTAGCCCTGTCAACAATCATATCCTACGCAAGTTGATCGGTTTCCCAAGCACAACCTCTGTTGTACAATGTCAAGCCTGTCGAACGTAATTCAACACAGCAGGCTAACTTCAGAATCTTCAACAATCAAATCCTTTGCGAATCGATCAGTTTTTCAACCAAATTCTCTGTTGTATCATGTGAATTCTGTCAATTATCATTTGACACAGTAGTCAAATGAACTCGGAAAGAGTTGCTGCTACCTGACTTGAAAACTCGAAAAATGATGCGTATTTACAGCATGCATCCGAAATCGTCCGTTCCACGGCTATGTATGCTTCGACAAGGGAGCCGTGGATTTTTGAGTTTGGAGTGTCTCCATAACAGAATGGTACTGGATGGAGCCAGTGAAGTCATCAGGAGTCGGATCCCCTCGACTACATGGTCCGAACCAAAGAAATAAATAAATTGGAGCCTCTTTGTTCAATATAGCAAGGCGACACCGAGCGAGTAAAAAATCTTACCACCGAGTTAAAGCTCGCAAGGAGAGACGCTCAAGTCAAGGCCACAGAGAATGCTGAAGCCCATGCATGGAATCTTCTTCGAAAACATCGAGAACAATGGCTTGTCTGTCAAGCAGATATTTGTCTCCCTCAGGTCAAGTGAGCTGAAGTCAGAGACTAAGGGGTTCATCATGACGTGTCAGGACGGTGTCTTTGACACCCTCGTCCACCGGAGCCGTGTGATGAGTATAGAGGTCCCTGATGGATGCAGAGCATGCCAACAGGTGCCTGAGACTTTGATGCATTCGCTGACATCTTGTGCACTTCATGCAGTCTCGGCCTAGGTCCATCGCCACAACGAGCCTAAACATGTGCTTTATTATTTTCTTCGCCACTCGTATGAAATATACAGGACACCGGTACTGCCTTATGTTCAAGGGGATATTGAGTCCCGTTGTGAAAAATGAGAGTTGCCGAATTTTTTGTAGTTTTTTTATTTCACACCCTCAGGCAGATACAAGCCAATGAGCCTGATATATTCATTTTCGATAACTGAAATGAGACGATATTGAGTTTTCGGCCTCAGCTGAAATGAGAAGGTTAAACGGACAAAGTATCAGGATCTACTCTTTTCTGTCGAATTGGTGGTTGTGATTATAGGTGGTTTCAAATCAACGCTACTCTCGGATCTCAAGACCATACTAGCATATTGGAATGGGCAGAAATCTTGGCCGGTCGCATGCAGATGGTCGCATTTTTCTGTTTGTTGCGTTTACTGGAGACTCACGATTCTCGAAGCCAGTGAAAACTTACCCCACGGTGCGGGAAGTGGTCATTGGTTGTCACCCCTTACCTGTCCCAATCTGATTACCATCTCGAGCAAGCTGTGTTGATGTATTTAAAACTCGCAAGATATTGACGGTGTCATCGCTTTTCATCTTTGAACTGTGTGTATATGTTTTCACTCACTATAACAGCTTTTCGTCCAGATCTAGTATTCATGCATATGACACCAGAATAAAAAATCAGCTGAATAAACCCTTTTCTAGAGTTCAAAAATCTTTGAATTGCCCTAATTCATTAGGTCTTTTGTTATATAATGAACTACCTGATTATGTGAAGAATAGTCCAACATTGTCAAATTTCAAAAATAACCTTAAACAATTTCTAATTGAGAGATGTTTTTACGAAGTTGATCACATAACTGGATGTTATGTCATACAGTTCATGTACCCCTTAGATTAGTTGTTTGAATAACTACTATACAATGTTAGTATTGTCCTTCAGGAGAATATAATTTTGAATTATTATTATTATTATTGAAACAAATGATTCTGAAAAATTTTCAATTATCCATTCATGACAAAATGGAATAGTATTGACATTTGGATTAGGGCAAAAAATTGAAGTTTTCAAATTATTTCATCATTCACTGTTTTTTTTCTTCACAAAATTGAATGTTGCATGCGCACACTAATTTACAATTCGAAAGAAAAATAACTTTTCTTCACTCATACTATATTTTATTCACCTGTTACGAATCACTTCTCATTGTTCTCAGCAGTTATACTCTTGCTAACTATTATTTCCCTACTATTCTTCATCCGAATCGAAAGTAAGGGTATCGAAATTATCGTCACAATCATCGTCAGTTTGAATCGACACAGCCAATAGTCAATGATTAGGAGAGTCGGCTGTTTATCAAAGGGTCTGTAGCTTTTGGCGCATCTCCCAAACGTTACGCAATTTGGGAACGTTGCAATCAGCCTCATGCTGGTGACGTATATCGTACGTAATGAGTTTTTGTTTTAGTGATCGGTAATATGGGGGGATTATGCTCGAGTCGAAACCTCTTACTATTTTCAAAAAAAAACATTGAATTCGTTTCCCGAGTATACATTTTGGAAAATCTCGAATCTTGCAGCATCCACGCGCTCGATTCTTTTCATTGAGTACATTTGTGACGTGAATTCTTGCAACGAATCGATTATATATTCGTTCTCCAAATCCGTTTTAACCTTTAAAGATGCAAAAATATTCAGGACGCAAAGTATTTGAACGGTCCTACTTTTCCTTTTTGAAAAAATGCAGCTGTGTAATCACACCTTGTAGAGGAGTGGAATCCAGGAGACGCTCGGCGTAAAGTCCGGTCCTAACGCTGTTGCTACCGATTTGTCCGTCGGTTTCGCGAAAGTTTCGTCCAATCTTCATTTCTGGGAATTGATATATATTTCCCAACAGAATGATTAGGATGTCCGTATCCGACACTTTTCTGCTCTCTGCTCTAAATGTCGGTGCTGCTTTTGAGAGGTGAAATATAATCCTTCGTGAGAGCACGTGTATTCAATTTCTTTTGACTCCTCGACGTGGTTACTGGTTACTTGGAAAAAAAACGGCGATCTTCCACCGTTATGAAAACCTTCTTATCTTGAATGATGGTCGCTACACTATCATTCCCCCAGTGCTCAGAGAAAAAGCTCACGAGAGCCTCTTTGAACTTTAGGTTCCGTAAGCTTTTCAAAATTTCAGTCGATCGAGAAATATTTTATGCACTGTGTTTTTCACGAGTACAATCTTCAATTGGGGGAGAAAATACTCTATCGAACACCATGTGAATTACCAAAGCCTTGGTATTACAAATTTTCAACAAAATCGTCTTTGCGACTTTACCAAAACTTTGTGGCAAGGATGCATCGATGGTATGCAATAAATAGAAATCATCGATAACATCAATGTCAACAACTACGTGTGTTACAGATTCAACTTTTGATATCAACAGAGAATGGGTTCACTCGTCAGGAAACGCGGGTTACAATAACAGTTCTCATTTCTTCAACTTGCCAGAATTCCAATGTGGATTAGATTTAATTGCATGACTACCGTTGATTATTTGGCGCCCATTAATCGTTCTCCAACGTCCCACGAAGTCATAAACAACACTGAAGAATGTTGCTGTTATTGCGACGCACTGCGAGCAATCGAAAATTATCGTCACTTACGTTTTGGCTATTGCCACAATGGCATTGCTCATCCATCACAGCGAGCGTTCAGAATATAACGGAATTTTATTAACATGATTGATCAAATTATTTGAAAAACCATCATCCAAATGTCAATACTATTTCATTCTATCAGGTATGAGGTTTTTTTATACGACGAATAATCAATTGGAAACTTCTCAGAATGATTTGTTCCAGTAATCAACGACAAGAAAAATATGAAACAACAATGAGAACGGTTGAAAATCGAAAAACGTTACACAAAATATGCGATTTTATTTCTTTAAACAATCAACGACACCTAGAATTCATTGTTCGTGGTAGTGGCAGGGGTATTTCAATGATACATATTCAAAAAACCAGGTAGATTGCTGATAAAACGGAATTGAACGCAAAATCGGTTGTGCGGAGAGCGACTTTCAAACGCTGCTGCCGCCATGTTGTCCACTGTTTGGAAAAGGCAGAAGTGGTTTTTCTTAGACAGAAAATGAAGTCTTTTCAGAGAAACTCTAGTTTCTTGAGGAGGTCGATGACTATAGAAACCCCTGTAAGAGGATGCCACTTATCTCTCTGCAGCAACTGATAAGCCATACCAGGGGGCTGGCAGCATTGCTTTTTCATATAATCCCACCCCTCCTCTATCTTGAGGAACAATCACACTAAGGAAGACTTTTCATTACAGAAATCCAAAAAAATTTTTGGCGTTGACCGGTTTTAGACACGGCAGCAGGGCCATTTTGTGTTCTCCTATGGCAGGAATGACGAATTATATGTATGATCTTTGGGAGCCCTATCGTTATAGGTTTAGTGTCGTGGCCTCTGAGACTTCAATATGAGTGCTCAGTTTCTGTTTCAAAATTAAAATGAACAACTTTTTGCCTCGGTATACAATATACAAGTCCGCCATTGTGACTATATTGGGTCGAGTGAATTAAGTTGAAGCAAATGCTTGTACTGGAATTCTTTTAGGACAAATTAATTCAAGCTGTTGAAATATGAAAAATACAGATCTATAGTTGCAACTTATGCTTGATATCATTCAATTCATCAATATTATCACACTAGAACCTCAATTACCAGTCGAAACAAACATAAGAGTAATACTACGCATAACCTAGTGGAATAAACCGCAGGGCATCCTGCCATTTTCATTTTGAAACAGTTTCTGCTTGAAACTTCGTACCGAGTCTCCAGCGGGAAGTTAATAGAAGATACTTCTTCAAGCGAAGTAACTCAATGTGCAAAAAATTCTTTGGTGATATGTTCATCACTCACAGGCAGGTAATTTATACACAAAAGAAATAAAGTATGGAGTGCAACTACTTCTTGGCTCGCTGGACGTTTATTCACATGGAAGACAAATTTACTCACGGCAGAGCTTCGGTGATAACTTCATCCAAAGTTTTCTTGAGCAGAAACAACCATTTTATGATTTGGAGAGTTTTCTGAATAATTGGTTAGTGAACTTTTGATATTCTAAATTGGTTTATGTTGGGTAGATATATCATGCGAATGTTATCTATTCGATATAAGTTACCTGCGTTTAGGGGTTTAGGCTATATGTATCAAGTGTATGACAAGGTGAAGTCAGACGTCATATATAAGCAAGAGAGCAGTTATTTTATGCTAAAATCCATCTTCTATTTGAATTAACATTTAAACGATACTATACATCACAGTGTTTGCAATAATATTAATTCTTGCATATATAGTAGTTAGTTTTTATATCGATATCAAGAAGAAACAACTGATGAAAATTCATAAATTTTGCAATTGCGGGAGTTTTCCCATAAAAAATAGTTGTTAACCCAAATGACTGGCGAGTAGTGGTTTTATCGATAATGTTTGGTATGCGGGAATGATGAATCTGATTGTTGAGTATATTTATTAATTTTTTTCATCTGGTTGAATATCATTGACTTGTGCACTGACCCATCTAGCATATATTTCTTTGGTAAACTGCGGTGATCACCAAGGTAGAGTATAAACTTGAATATTGATATTATATCATAATTAGTGGAAATTTGCTCTCGAAGCGGAGGGTGTACATACAAACAGAACGTTAGCCTCCTATACAAACTGAAAGAATTTAAAAAGGAGGAAATATTAAATGATTGTTGGGATGTGAATGCCACTTGTTCAATTTGATTACTGTAACCACCTCTTACTCACCACTGAGTTAGCAAGTGGGCCACTCCTTTTTCAGTGGAACATTATACATTTTTTTGTTTCCCTCTTTACTAAATAATTTCCGGGACGTGTCACTACGTCGAATTCCCATTACGTCGAATTCCCACTATGTCGAATTCCCATTACGCCGAATTCCCACTACGTCGAAAAGCATCCCCACCACTTACGTCACCAAAACACGATCGTTATCGAAGCTGGATCACATTCGACGTAATGGGAATTCGACGTAATGGGAATTCGGCGTAATGGGAATTCGGCGTAGTGCCACACCATGCACTTTCAATATCAACAGCACAGCGAAATTCATCCTTCTTTTAGGTTAGGTTAGTTAGGTTAAGTCAGATTGGGTTAACAGGAAATTGCAGAATATCCGGTAAATTTTGCGAGTGCGTATCACTACGTCGAATTCCTATTACCCCATTACGTCGAATGGGATCCAGCTTCGATAACGATCGTGTTTTGGTGACGTAAGTGGTGGGGATGCTTTTCGACGTAGTGGGAATTCGGCGTAATGGGAATTCGACGTAGTGGGAATTCGGCGTAATGGGAATTCGACGTAGTGATACGCACTCAGAATTTCTTTTGGTCCAACTTCTCTCTTCGAAGAATCAGCCCATGTGTAACAGAATGGCGTCCATTCTTCAGTCAATTTAGCTGAATACAGGGTGGTTAAAAGGGATAGACTCGTCGAGTGAGTTGTGTTTATTCTTCCTTCAGTCTGTTGGTTTCACTTTTTCTATTCTCTCAATCACATTACCATCTCATGAAAATAACTTCACTGCATATTATTTTTCCATTGCACTGCAGTGACAATATCATAAATTTTTTCTTTTTTTTCAACTTCGCAAGCCTCAGTGCAAACACTTGGTGGTGATTGTTTGATAATTGATCAGATCACATTTATTGCTAAATATTACAGGGTGGTCTCCTTACAGGGTGCAGATATTGATGCACTTTTTTCTTTTTTTGTTTACTATCAAACAGATGAAAATTTAACTTGGAGCTGTAGTCCACCAAGCTGCAATCGTTTAGTCGTCACTTCATAATTCATTTGTACAGAGCTAGTCACTTATTTTCTGTTCTATTTCATATTACTTCATTCTTACGCTGTTTTGCCTGTACAGGGTGATGAATTGTTTTGTTTAGAATTTGGGTGCTATACAGGGTGGAGCAAATTTCACCTCAAAACTTGCTCAGAAGTTTGTTGGCCCATTCAGTGTGAAGCGTAAACTTTCACCAGTAACGTAGGAGCTGGTTGACGCTGATGTAGGTCTAAGGGTACTTGGCATGTTGGACCTCAAGGCTCATCCACCCGATATGGAACTTGAGGCTTCAGATACGGATACAGATGAATAATGACCACCCATAATGGAATTGTAAACCGAAGTTTTGAAGGGTTGTGTCTTGTCAGATATTGATGGTTCTTCAGTTGGGATGAAACTTTGTTCGAAGTCATATCGTGAGTGGTAGTTATACATTGTGTGCAGTTACCGTTTTCAGCATAGCATTATGGTTTTGGTAAATTTTTGCATACCATTCATGAGGAATTATCAAGACCACTTTCGTTTTTCTTTGTATTTTTTTATTCATGGGAAAACACCACTGGTGTGGATTATTGATTGGCTATTCGGACAGAGGTTGAACTTACTGGTGATATCGACAATGTGTCTTTTGTTGTATGTTTTGGGCGAAATCTGGTTGTCCCTCACTTTTATGTTAAGCTACTTGGACTTGGCACGTCCCCAGATAGTGGGTGGATCATAACATCATCCGTTACCCACGACAGTTACATCACTGTTGGTGCGTTGAGACCCACATCCAAACTCACTTAGTTCGCTCATAAGGCCACGATTAATTGAAGAATCTGATCGTCTTGGAAAATGTTTAATTTTTTTATGATCTGGCATTCTTTGATGTTTGTTTTGTGTTGTTTGAAAATACTTTGATATGGAGCTTCGCTGCTTAGTTTCAGTGGATGACTAGCCTATCATTGTATGTTAATGATATGCAGCTTCGCTGCTGAATTTCAGTGGACGACTGGCCTGTCATTGTATGTTTCTTCGGTTTGATTTTTACCGGTCCGGATGTAGGGTATTCGTCATGAGAACTAGTTCGATATGGAGCTTAGCTGCCGAATCTCGGTGGACGATTGGCCTATGAAACTGTTCGAATGACGATTATCTGAATATTCATTTTAGTGGTGCTGCTGTTTCGGGTACGGGATTGGGTTTTGATTAGTATTTTTCAGATTTAGGGATAGCATGCTTGGAGGTGGTTTGCTATCAGGGTTTTAGTCATCCCGTTTTCCTACGTAGAATTTTGTCTAGGTGTGCTAGGACGGCGAACTCGAGGTGGTTTGTTAGCAGCTTTTCGGGCCTCACATACACTCTGTATGGAAGAGTGTTCGTCCATTTTTGTATTGTAGGAAACCTCGTGTGATGGGCGTGAGTATTGTTCAATCCGTCAGCTCGACCTATCAAGCAGAAGCCATGGGAGGGTGAACTTGGCTGGCGTGGAGGTCTAGGCCGGTCAGCGTGTGAAGCTCGCGGTGGGGCGGTGCTGCTGAGGGATCCTGAGCTCCAAGAATTCGTCGCGACTGAGGATTTTCTCGCGGTATCACATACAGGAGGATCTCTGATTTTTTTTTGGGGGGCCTTGTTGCTTAGCAATTTTCAGCTTGGTGAGGGCTATATTTCACCTCAATTGATGTGAACAATTGACTGTCTCGTTTTTGATTATTTGCGTACATTGAATTCTTTTCCTTTTTTTTTCAGGTTTCTTCATTTCTGCTGGGGGGATGAGAGGGGAAGTACATCGTCGAACTCGGGGACGAGTGGTATCGGGTGATAACCTGATCTGAGTTCGGTAGTGGAAGACCACTCTTGTCTATGCTTCGGGTAGAGAGAGCCAGCAACAGCTTATCGTTCACTGTTTTTTTTACTGAGGTGATTTATTGTTATCCATGTCAAGCCTTAGTTCCGAAGCAGGGTTAGGATTATTTTTGGCACTGTATTTCGCGGAACACATAACTCAGAGAAGATTTACGGAGAAATCTCTTGAGGGTTGAGGGGGAGTTGTAACGGGATGATTTTGTCTCACCCAAGGAGGTACTACGAACGTATTGAAATTCGAACAACATATTAATAACCTTTGAAATCGCCAATGACAGCTATGATATTTTTATATGACTGCTTGTATATCGAATGAAATATAATTTCTCAACCATTATTTTGGACACGAAGCGTACCCTCTCAGAGATCATTCGCAACCTAGAGATGTTTCCGCTTCTTAGAAAGGGTTATGTAGGTAAACTTATTTATTCCGCATATGGTGTATTGATATTCTTGGGGTAGTATTAGGAGTGGCCAAGTAGGTTTCACTACGAAAGGATTATGTACCAAGCTTGACTCGCACATTTATTTTGTGGATGAACAGTTGAGCTCTTGGTTGTACCTGGAAGAATAAAACACTGATATGCTGGGAGTGACATCAAATAGCTGATAATACTAACCACTTGTTGGAATTTTGTCATTGCTATCGATTTGTTTGTTTATACTCTGTAGCTGTCAGGTTACAAATATAACTACAGTTCGAAGCAGATCCTTCTCATTCTCAGATTGCGTTTGCAACCAGTGTTGCCAATTTCGACATTGAAAATAGTTACAGTGGTCGGGCATGTTTCATTCAATTTCGGTTATTGAGTAGCTCTAGGGACGAATAGGAGTTTCAAAAATTGATATGGGACGGTTACTGTTAGGCATCTCACAAATCTGTTCATTTTATCAGTTTTATTGTTCGGGGCAGTAGCGACTTCATTCGGAAAGATTCGGAAGCTTTCATGGAAAGTTACCATTATCGAGCATATCCGATTTGTCTGACGATTAGTGCCAGAGATAGCGTGACATTATTTTATACTTTGCAAAAGAATAAACATCAGATATGGTGATGGATAAGGGCGAAAATCGGTGCATGAGGATATTATTCGCAGATGAAGGGCAAAATGACCAGCGGATATAGACATTTTTGACGTCTTTACAAGGGTCACATCCTTTCGCTTACAATCCAACCGATCGTATCTTTTGTCGAGAGTATTGAATTACATTTCTCCATCCACAAGGACCGGTGGGATTGAAGAAAAGAAATACTAGAGGTGGATAATATTTTGGTTTCATCCAAAAACCCGTCGAGGGGATTGAATATTTACGTCGTCAGCCATCCTTCAACAAGCCCAACTAAGAAATACTAGAGGTGGAGAATATTTTGGTTTCATCCAAAAACCCGTCGAGGGGATTGAATATTCACGTCGTCAGCCATCCTTCAACAAGCCCAACTACCATTCAACAGGTAGACAAATTCCTCATGCTAGAACACTCTTTTCATCCCTAACCAGGTCGAGGAAGTATGTCATGTGAGATTCTCCTTTTTAGGGCTTTTTCGTATGGGATATGGATTTTGATGTAGGAGTTTTTTTTGTATGGGACGTGGAATAATGAAGGAGTTTTTCCTATGGAGTATGGAATTTTGAAGTAGGAGTTTTTCTCCTATCGAAGGCCTTTTCAATGAAGATATAATATAAGAATTGAAAGTACTCACCTCTTAGCTGCCCCAATCTGCAGGCCAGCTATAGGAGCACCCTGAAATAGTTGAGGCATATCCTCAGCCAGCGTTGGAAGTGCCCAAGTATAGTATATGGCAGTAAAGCATGTCGCTATTATTTTAAATTTATACATCATGTACCCTTCAGGTATTTTTCATGCGCTTACTGCTATTGATTGTTGAGTGTATTTATTAATTTATTCCATCTGGTTGAATATCATTGACTTGTGCACTGACCCTTCGAGCATATATTTCTTTTGTAAACTGCGGTGATCACCATGGTAGAGTATATTTTGTTTTATTTATTGAATAATCAGATAACAGACCAAGCAGTTCCAATAATTGATTACAATATCAAAAACTAGGTGAATAACCATTCTTGATATAATAGGATGACTAAAACTGAGGTAACTCCGAATCATCTGAATCAAAATATAATTCAAAGACACATTATGTTGATAATGACATATGGACCTTTTTCATTTGAATTGGCTCTTAGTTATTACTATAAGTATTAACTTCTAACGATGACATCTCAATTTCAATATTTTTAAAAAAATGTTTTCACATCACAATTGATATAGAAATCTATATTCCTCAAACAATTTGCAAGAAAACACACATTGTATAGTGGGGAATTTAAAACTAGGTTGGTTCGAGGTTTAGGCAAAACAAATATATCTCTTCTTCTATTGTTGAAGTATGCACTGCAGTTCAGATAAATTTTTGACAACAAGTAGGGATTATCTACTTTATCATGCAGTAGCTTATAGAAAAATAATAGAAAGGCAATTTTTCTCCTGAATTCTAAGGTTGTGCATTCAAATTCACTTAAGAAAGTATGATAACTGAGATTAAATATATATTCACCATGTTTCTTGTAATGAAGAAATCTCAGAAATTTTTGCTGTACCTTTTCAATTTCATTTTTACGAACTGAATAATAAGGAGACCATACTATTGCACCATATTCCAGTATACTACGGACAAATGCATTATAAAGTGTTAGTAATGTGGATATTTTTGTGAATTTGAATGAGTTCCTAATAATAAAGCCAAGCTTTCTATATGCTCTGTTTATAATATTGGTCATATGTTGCTCAAAAGTGAGTTTTTCATCCAGCATAACTCCCAAATCTTTACATTATGTCTTCTTGGCTAAATGTTCATTGTTTATCTTATACTGAAAATCATTCCGTTGTTTTTTTCTAGTAATTGACATACTAAAACATTTGTCAACATTAAATGTGGGGCGATTTGTCAGAGACCACTCGTAAACTCTATCTACGTCATTTTGTAGCAAAGCCGCATCTTTTTGACTTTTGATTTCTTTGAATAATTCAAAATCATCCGCAAAGAGTGCACATTGCGAGTCCTGGACTACCTCTGGCAGATCGTTTATTAATAATAAAAAGAATAGGGGCCCTAGGTTGGACCCTTGAGGTACACCAGATCTTGTGAAGAAATCTTCTGATTCTCCTCCTTCATAAACTACATACTGCTTCCTGTCTGTAAGATACGAAGCTGACAGCTTCAGGAGTCGATCTGAGAGTCCAAAAGTGTATAGTTTTTTTGACATAACCTCGTGATCAACCTCGTCGAAGGCTTTACTGAAGTCTGTGAAAATAATATCTAGTTGACTATTATTTTCGATAACTCGATTTGCCTCTTGTACAAAACATGTTAGGTTAGTAATCGTGGACCTTCTAGGTAAGAACTCATGTTGGTTTTCGCTTAGGCGTGGATAAACGTGATTTGAATTTTTTTCATAAATAATTGATTCGAAAAGCTTACTGGGTGCACAAATCAGTGCTACTGGCCGATAGTTTTCTATATCCTCCCTTACGCCATTTTTGAATATTGGACAAACTTTTGAACGTTTCCATAGTATAGGGTAAGTACTAGTTTGCAATATTAAGTTGAATATTATTTTTAGGGGTATGATCAAGAGTTGTATGCAGCCTTTAACTATATACGGGGAAATCATCTCTGGGCCACAAGATTTTTTTAGCTTGAGCTTTTTTGCGGCTTTTAGAATATCTTCATCATTCACAGAACCTATATCTAAACAGAAGTTCGTTAAAGAAAATCCATTAAGATTTTCTGTGTTAACACTCGCTTGCTCTTTTGAATACACGCTCAAGAAATTATATGCGAAAGCTTCTGCAATATTTTGAGGATCTTGTGTTATTTCCCCCCTATACATGATGGTTTCAGTTGAGGAACTTGAGATCGATTTATTTTTTGCATACGACCAAAAATTTTGAGAGTCACTAGATATGCTGTTTTCGATTTGTTGCAGATAAGCCCTATGAGCAATTTTTTATATCCTGTTTTGTTTTTGTTCTCAGATATATGAAATTTTGGTAATCCAGAATACTGTTGAATTTTTTATATTTTTTACGAAATTCATCTTCTCTTTTCAAATCCTTCAATATTCCTCTCGAGAACCATGGTGGATACATTTTTTTAATTTTCCTGGCCAAAGGAACGCACTCATGTAAGATTCTATACAAAATATTATGAAACTTTTGTACTATGAAATTTATAACCATATTATTTCTTTCCAACTCATCCCAACATGTTTTCCTCAAGATTTCATGCAGTTTTGTGAAATCAGCTTTTTTGAAATTGAATTTAGGGTTAAAATTCTTATTTGGTTGGTTATTTTGACTTCTAGGGTTCATTTTGAAGGTGAAAAATAATGAAGGATGGTGTTCATTCTCTTCCACAAGTGGCATATCACACTTTTCTTAACAAATCGAGATATTGCTAATAACTTAATCTAAGTATCTATTTAATCTGTTTGGTACATTATTGTACTGCACAGCATTAATTAAATTTAAACAATTCAGATATCTTTGTTCAATCGAGGATAATCTCTCTCTGTTGCTTATATTTACTATTCCCGGAATGTTGAAATCCCCCACTAACAAAAAAAAACAAGTAATCTATTTTCTATGTTGTCAAAAATATGCTCATGAGATTGTAAGTTCATATTATCGGGTACATACAAAGCGTATATGATAATATTTCTACCATAAAATTGCAATTTAACCCATAAATCCTCAACATTACTATCATTGCAGGAATATAATAATTGTTGACATTCATAATCTTTCCTTACAGCTATTAGTGTTCTTCCTCCTTTCTTCTTTCCCGTATCACAAAAATTTCTGTCTCTTTTTATCACGTTGTAATCGTTATCAATAAAGAGTTCCCCATCAAAAACACCGGGGGACAGCCAAGTTTGTGTTAATAATATCACATCATAATTTGTAGCACTCAAAATAAACTCGTTAATTTTTGAATTGAGTCCTTGCACGTTTTGATGATATACATTCAATTTTTTGTAACTATGTTTAATGCACATCGCTCAAATTTGATTCAGATTTTATTAAAAATATAAGGGAGTTTTCGGACTGCCTCATAAAAATGTCACCATCTCTCACCCATAAAAATCTTACTTCGTTCTTTTTTTTTAAATTCCCTGTATTTGCCAAACAAAATCCTGTTTTTTCCAGTAAGCGCTTCATTTACATAAATTGGGAGTTTGGCGTCAACCCCTTTGATATTCGGATAGACGTCTCCAATGTTCAATGTTCGTTTAACTCTCCTTGCTTTCATAAACTCTTCTTTTTTCAGCCTAGACACAAATCTCAGGAAAATTGTTTTGGGTTCTCCTTTATTATTTTTTATTTCAGCGCGATAACAGAAGTCAATTTCGTTCGTTTCGATTTTCAGATTTAGTGCCTTGCAAATATTCATTACAGTGGTCTCTACAATCTCTTCCTTGATTTCGGGCACCCCCACGACTTCAACTGAGTTGAGTTTTGATTTTTGTTCTTGGAAATTAAATTCTAGCTTGAGCTCGTCGTTTTCCTTTCTGAGATATACGCATTCTGTTTCTAATTGTTCGATTTTTTGCATACACTCCTTGATTTGCTCAGCTTGTGCTTTTATTAACCTGTTATTTTCATCAATTTTGTCATTACAACTTTCCATAGTATGTTCAATGTTGTTTATTTGACCTGACATAGTTTTTATTGCTTTCAATAAGTCAGCGATAGAAGGGTTACATTCCTAGCACATCCAATCTTCATATTTTGTACATACTTTTTTTGCACAGTCTGTATGGCATGCTTTGTTGCAATCCTCAGTTTTGCATTTTGATTCTTTCCGTACGTTCGTAATTTTCATGTTGCATATTTCGCAAACCGAGTTCATTTTACTTCTTGGTTCTGCTTTCACAAAAAAGTATCAGCTGATCCGTACTTCGGTGAATTGGAACAAAAACAAAGTAGAGTTCCGTCTCTTATCAGTTTCTCACCTTGAATTTGTTACTTTATGTAGAACGGTTCTCGGCTTGCTGTGATCTAACTTCGATTTTATTGGCCTTTGGAATTGAAATATGTTTTTCCCCTTTAGGTATGATGTTTGTGAACAATTCACTTTCACTCTTGTCAAATATTGAATTATAACTCTGACTTTTCACCACTCTTTTGTTAACTTTTAACGGAGCACTTGGAATATACGTGTGAATGGTCTGAATGCTGAATGAAATTTATATAAACCTGAATATTGAAATTATATCATAATTAGTGGAAATTTGCTCTTGAAGCGAAGGTTGTACATACAAACAGAACGTTTGCCCCCTATACAAACTGGAAGAATTAGAAAAGGAGGAAACATTAAATTATTGTTTGGAAGTGAATGCCACTTGTTCAATTTGAGTACTGTAACCACCTCTTACTCACCCCACCACCCGAATGAATTAGCAAGTGAGCCACTTTTTTTTAGTGGAACACAATAATTTTTTTTGTTACCCTCTTCACTAAAGAATTTCTTTTATTTCAACTTACCTTTTCAAGGGATCAGTCTACGTGTAACATGATATTACCAGTGAACCCCCCCTGGGTCAGCGCAGTGGGATACACATAGCTGACTAGGAAGTTTCGAACGGATAATACTAACAATGAATTATTCGTTCCCTATTCTGATATTTTTCCTATTTCCAAACCACTGCATCTCGATATTTGAAATGAAACTATTTTACATAATTCTCTACTTTGATCCATAGAACGAACTTTTGAATAATGTGGACAGTTTTTGAGTTATACACGGAAAAGTGAAAAAAATCATTCGTTCCCTACTCTGATATTTTTTCTATTTCCAAACCACTGCATCTCGGTATTTGAAATGAAACTATTTTACATGATTTTCTACTTCGATCCATAGAACAAACTTTTGAATAATGTGGATAGTTTTTGAGTTATACACGGAAAAGTGAAAAAAAAATTGGAAAATTCTTGGATTACAGAGTATAGGCCCACTCACTTGGAACCTAACCTAACCCTGAATGATATCCATGCCCGGTGCTACCTGAACACTTTTTTCAATTTGTCTTCCAGCATTTCCAATGTTTTCAGGTACTTGAATATATCGAGAATCTGTGGAAAGTCTCCGGTTTATGACACATGTGGATGCGACTATGTCTGGATTTACGAACCACCTGTTGAAGATGCATCAGGAGAACAATTCTGTGGAAGATTCATGAAAAATAATGTCTCGGAGTTATCATATATCAGCCAGACCAGAACGGTGGCAATTTCCTTCATATATAGCAATGAGTATGGGCATGCCTTCACTCTGGATTATTTCACAAAACGTATGTATATATGTATGATATATAATTTATGCATATAATATATTTTTGAGTGTTCACTTTTTTCACAGTCATCTGTTGCCGAGGGGGTATTTACATTTTTTTTATAGGAGGATTTTGGTGCATATTGTCTGAAGGGCCTTCTAATCCCTTCAATTCGGAGTATCGGACCAGCCGTTCAAAAGTCATCAGAAGTTGTAATTCGCTTCGAATAATATTCGAATCAATAATAAATATCATGATTCGAATAAAAGTTCACCATAAAACCAATCTTATTTTTGTATTGAAATAATATCTTGGTTCGAGAGACGAAAACTATTGTCGTGTCAGTGTCAATTTATTGACAATACAAATATTTTTGTGTAATTCGAGGTAACTAGTTATAAATTCAAATCCAACCGAATGATAACATAAAGAGTGATATGAAATTGTATCCAATATTTTGGTATATTTTTTTGGAGGAAAAAAATGATCAACAAGAAATTGATTGAACTCTATCCAAGATAGGGGGGGGGGTGAAATGGGGTCAATTTTTAGGGGTTAGTATGGTGTTAAACAATTTTCAGCAAAACCAGACCTGTTTTGGAAAAAAGCCTAATGCAGAAGTCTTAAACCAACAAAATCGATTAGATTTTCATTAAATTCCTTGAAGACTTACTCTAATTATAATTAATTCTATTGTATCTGAATCGTCGGTTTGATGTAACAATTCCTAGTTGTTGAAATATTGAACGTTGCAAGGGAAAAATGAAAAATAATTGGTATCATGTGTGTGCAAATTAGGTCACGAGCGGTTTAAGAGACAGAAAGTGGTATAATTGTGAACGGTGACTCCTTACTGCATGACGCTATTTGTCGAAAATTGATACTGTGGAAAAATCATCAAAATGTATTCAAACTATAATGGGTGACACAGGATCATGGTACACCCCCCGTTTCTCCGTTAGTTTTGAAGGTAAATGATTGAAATTTGGGATATCTCATAAACACGAGCGGCACTTTTCAACCTACAAAATGTTAATTTTTCCCCTCCTGGTTTCGCCGGTGGTGATACTAACTTTCGATTTAAAATAAAATACCCCATATATTATTACATTTCTGAAATCTGAATAATTTCCAAATCCAATGATACTACATAAGTGTCATTTCAAACGTCAATATTCTTCATGATGAATTGCCATGATGGTTCCGATTCATTCCAACTAATTCATTCGTCTAATGCTAGAGGAGTCGAAATCCTGTCAAAAATACGAGGCTGCATTTTTTGTGAGGAAATGAAGTTCATCAATATTTTGGGGTAAAACTCATTTTTTTCAAATGGAACCATATTAGTACCGTAGTACCACTTATTTGTACTATTAATAATGAATTTATTCATACCTTGGTAATAAAATGTGCGATAAATTATGTCAAGATTACACCTAAAAATATAGGAAAATACAATTGTTTTGTTCTGATTTGATGTTGAGAAGTTACAACGGTGGCTTGGCGAGGGAGTTGGTGCTGTGATTCCGTACCGGCCTGACGACCTCAAAGGTCCCGGGTTGAGTTCGCCAAAGGGGCAGAGATTTTTCTTTATAAAATTTTTTCTGTCGTGTTGGCGAATGACTCCTGCCAAGTTTCTTGATTGACGGGTCCGCGAATAACCATGCTGCTCTTGTCTAAGGCGAAGGAAGTTAGTAATAAGCCTGATACACAACGAACACCCACACACATACACACCGGGGTTTGCGAAAAGGGCCAACTGGGGCCTAGTCACTGACGCTTGCGTCCCCCACCCATCACCATTACCATTACTATGGTGGCTTTGAAATACAAAAAATGAACACAAAACATTACAACAATTCATAGAAATCCACGTCAATGCACTTCTGAACCCGCCTAGTTGTTTCTTGAAAAAAGTTCACTAATGGCTGGACCGTTATGCTATTAATTGCAACGCCAGGTCTTCGCGGGTTATAACAGGGCTTTCCTTTGAGCTTGGTACGGCCCCGGTAACTTTTCAGAGACTTATCGACAGAGTCTTAGTAGTAGACTTAGGACCATTTCGTTCGTATCAAAAGTTTTCGACCGTTCAATTGCTGCTGGTTTAACCCTCAGTAGGGAAAAATTAAAAATTTGTCGCAAGGAGTAAGGCTTTTTGGGCTATGCAGTCGATGAGAGCGGTCTCCATGTAGATCCCAAGGAAGTGGAGGCAATCCTTCAAATCCCTACTCCTAGTAAAATTTCGGAAGTCCGAATTCTCATAGGTAATGCAAGTTGGTATACGAGGTTCATACCAAATTTTTTTTTGTTTGGCTCAACCTTCAACCGAATTCCTGAAGAAAAATTCTAAGTTTATTTGGACCCAACGCCAAGAAGAAGCATTTCACCAAATCAAAGAGCATCTCTCCTCTGCACCTACGCTTTCTTGTCCCAACTTTCACTTGCCATTTGTTATTCAAACAGACGCCAGTGCATATGGGATTGAGGCGATTTTGAAAGCCCTCCTTAGTGAATTCTTTCCACTAAATTGAAACAAAAATAATATTTTTTATTTTTTTCCAGCTTTAATTTTGATCGTATTCATCGAATATTTCGTTAAGAGGTGTGAATTGATTTCTCATTGATAGTACTTCGATAACGATGAAGTTTTTCTGCTCATTGAATACGAAATTCGGTATTTTCACAAAACAATACAATACAAATATATTTTATTTCATATTTTATATTTTATTTCATCAGATTCTCATCCGAGCAGCTGGTCTGAGTCGATGAGATTTCGTTAACACTAAACCATAAGCACAGCGCTCGTTCAATATTTACGGGTTTTGCCAATCACCTTGCATAGAAAAGAGAAAAATCAATAAGTTTTTCTGCTCATTGAATACGAAATTCGGTATTTTCACAAAACAATACAATACAAATATATTTTATTTCATATTTTATATTTTATTTCATCAGATTCTCATCCGAGCAGCTGGTCTGAGTCGATGAGATTTCGTTAACACTAAACCATAAGCACAGCGCTCGTTCAATATTTACGGGTTTTGCCAATCACCTTGCATAGAAAAGAGAAAAATCAATAATCTATATTGGAGTATATACAAACTACAGACGAATTACCGAAAACGTCCATAAATTTTCACTTACATAAGTGTCCAAAAGAAACTTGAAAATAATTCTTCCCCTTTTCAAAGTAAATAACAGGCAAAGTAAAAACAGACTATTCAAGAAAGGGCACGGCTCCCGTGACAAGTCGAGTGTAGGGTAGGCATGTTAAGTAAGTCCTCGGGTTGGAACCCGGGACCGAAAACTGGCACCCCTACACAAAAAGAAAAAGATAAGAAAAAGGGGTCTAGCACCCCATATCCTCAAATAAAGACAAGTCGAGCGAAACTGAAGCCGAGTGAACATATTTCTGAAGGGGAAAAAGGCACTCCCGACCAGGTGCAAACCACCCCCCGTGAACTGAGTTGCGGGGGCGTGAAAGAGCACCGAGAAGAAGGAACCGCCGATTTCCTCTCAGAAACATACATCGCAGAAGAGTCACTCGAACAGTGAGAAGAATCAACAGCTGAACCGAATCCGAAAAAGAAACAAAAGTTGACAGACATAGATATACCTAAACCCACTCGAAAGATTGGTAAAACATCCCATCCTACTAATAGTAACGACCCTATGAAACCTCTTAGGAGATCGGTAAAAGTAGTTGCAGTGGTTTCACAAAATAAAACGTTTGATGGGCAAAAATCAGTTGATTCAACCCCCACTAAAGATAAAACAGAACTTCTAATGTCATTCGACGGATTCATAAAGGACAATGCTAAAAATAATGCAAGGGAAGATAATAAACAAAAAATCAGGTCTGAGTTGCAAGCAGATAAGTATCGAGCATTGAATAGCAATAGCATCACATCGACCCAAAACTTGTATGGAAATGAACAAATCACAACTGTAGCAGAAATACACACAGAACTGAGTGCAGAAAAGAAAGAAATCAGATCTGAATCCCAGCATGATATCTCCAAAGAGAACTGAGACCGTTGCTCGCAGCGAAATCGTGTATACCCCGAAGACACACCCAGAAGGGGCGGGGCTCCGGGGTATACTCAATCTCGAGCCCGCTGGCCCGAGTTCAGTCATACAGGAAAGTTCAGACAATAATATTGAAGCGAAATCAGGCACTGAACTTTCGGAAAACGAATGCCTCACGTCATCCGCGGAAATGACTGAATTGGATGGAAAAAAAATTGACTTTAGTCGAAGTCCGAGCAAGACATTTGTACAAAAGCCGGTTATAAGAAGCAATCTTGAGCCGGAAACAGGAATTCATTCTGATATTTCAGAAACCGGCGAAACAACAAATAAAATAAGTATGATTGCTAAGACTGAGCAAGAGGTATATCTCACTGAAAAACAAATAGAGAAGGGTCTGGAAGAAATTAGTGAAATAAATGACCGAATAGATACAAATCACTTGGGAAAATCGGGTACTAAAAGAAAGTTAGGTGAGTCTCCGACCAGATGCTCCGATCTAGAGTCAAATATAAATGATATGGATTGGCAGAGCATCAATGATAAGAATGATGACTCTGAAATAAACAAGCCAAATACCGAGGAAAACATCTTTCTTACTTTTAACGAAGATATGGCGAAGGAGCGGGAGAAAAGGAAACTTGAGCTCGAAAAACAAGCTGAGAATTGGAGATTGAACCAATTGAGGAGAGAGGCGCAGGAGAAAGCGGACATGGAAGACCTAGAAAGCAGAAAGAAAAAGGAAAAAACGGAAAAATCCAAAACGCAAGACCTCATAGGGGTGGCTGGAGGATCGCACGTATGCAGGGATAGCGGCGATTCCGACGTGCCCAGCTCGGACACTTCAAGGCGCAGGAGAAAGCGGACATGGAAGACCTAGAAAGCAGAAAGAAAAAGGAAAAAACGGAAAAATCCAAAACGCAAGACCTCATAGGGGTGGCTGGAGGATCGCACGTATGCAGGGATAGCGGCGATTCCGACGTGCCCAGCTCGGACACTTCAAAAAGCGAGGGGTCCAGCAGTAATGGTGACGAGATTACGACGCTCAAAGCCAGGCGTAAAGAAATCGGAAACGTAATGGGCGTCGCGGTGGTAGGGGCAACATTAAACAAAACATAAAGAACATAGACCCGGAGCCTAACTCAGAAAAACAAAAAACAAACTATACTTCAGATGATAAATCTAATAAAAGCAAAAATGAACCAGATTAAAATATTTGCAGGGAAGCTCATTTTGAGTCATACTATGAAGCTAAAGATAAGCTCGAAAAGATTAGGAAAGAAATCTCGGACTATGCCAATGAGCATGTAGGCATCTTCTGCAGGGAGTTCAGAGTGCCTGAGGCATTAAAGGACTTCCCTCAGCAGAAGATGATGCAAGCCCAAATGGAAGCCATTAAGGCGCACTACACCGAAAAAGGCAATTAAAAATGGAATAAAGAAATAGAAAGACTTGAAAAATTTTCAAAAGTTGTAAAATCACCCAATAAAATCACTCAAAAAGAAGATTTCCCTGCATTAGTAGTGAAATCAAAAATAAACGAAAAAGAACAAAACAAATTTATCTCACCAAAGAAATTAATAAAAAACAAACAAATTAGGGATAATGTTCCACCTACCACCGAGACAAGTAATAGATTCTCAAGTCTAGATGTCGAATCTGAAATCACAGATAACGTTCTGACTGAGGATGAAATTACACCCCAAAACGTGAATAGAAACATAAATAGTAACAACAAGAATAAGAAACCTCCGGGCAGAAAGTTCCTTCCTGCGATCGCATTGCCGGAAAGGCGCCGTCAACCATTGAAAAGATAGAAAAACGCAAGAAAAAATTAGAAGAATCGATAGAAATTGCCTATGAGACAAGAAACGTGAACGATCACAGGAAGATAACGAGTATGATGACGAAGGCGAGCGTTCCATATCATACTCATACACTGCCTAGTGATAAGACGCCCGCCTTCGTCCTTCGGGTCCTGGCTTTCGATCCCTCTCCGGAAAGTATTATGAGAGATCGGAAAGGAAGGCATGACTTCCAAGCGAACAAAGTATACCGGATAGAGACCAGAAGCCCGCTGTACATTGTAGTGACGCGGAATAATGTCACGATTAGTTTCCTCGGGAAACATATAAAAGTAGTACTCGACACAAGGGTAATCTGGGAACTGAAAAGAAACAGTCGTGACATTATTCAGTGTCACCCTTGCCAGGGCTGGGGACATGCTACTTCTAATTGTGGCCGGGCACCACGTTGTCTCAAATGCGCGGAAGGCCACCTCACAGCACAGTGCACGATTAGCAGGGATACCCTAGCGACTTGTGCGAACTGTGAAGGTAGGCACCCGGCAGATGCGACGAGCTGCCCGGTCTACATTAAAAGACTAGAGGAAATCAATCGCAGAAAAGATGAAAGACATGCTCCCCAGCAACGGCAGCAGAAATACATCCCGGAGCCGGGGGTCAACGCCTGACATGGGCGTCGTGAGACTGGTCAACAGCAGCAGGAGAACACTACTCGCACAACGATAACGTCGTCCGAGGTGGGCAGGGGGGAGTCGCTGTTGCCTAGGCGACATATGGTGACGCCAGGCTCACCATCTTTCCCAGACCCTCCCCCCCCTGGAGCGGGAGACAACGGCACAGGGCACAGGAGGACCGGCGAATAACTCTTAGTATCCTTAGTAGAATTAACATGGCTGAATTATACAGGGCGCTGGACGATCTGGAGAAGGTAACGTTGATACGGGGAAACAGTGAGAAGAAATTAGGAGCATTTCTCGATTTCTTCGGAAATGTTCAGAGCTATAACATCTAAATGCCAGTAAAAGCATGTATGCTCAATGTTAATGGAGTTAATAATGAACTCCCTACTATTATTACCTTTATTAACTATCATGGTTTGGATATTATGTTCCTGTCTGAGACCAAACTCGGGCAGAATCATAGACTCAGTATCAGAGAATATACCACTATCAGGGTTGACAGGCCGAATGCAATCCGAGGTGGAAGTGTAGCTCTGCTGATAAGGAATGGCATCCCATATACAAGGGTACCACAACAGCGAAGCTCCATAGAACATGTGGGGGTAAAGCTCGTTGATGGTACCTGCGTATTTGCGATTTATAATACACCAAATAATAGGTTTTCTCTGCACGATTTGGACAAGCTGTGTAGTGTAAACCAAAAAGTGTTACTAGTTGGTGACTTCAACGCCAGGAGGCGGGAGTGGAACTGCAGCGCTCAGTCAAATCTAAATGGCAAGACACTCTGGGAATATTCACTAGATAATAACGTAATTATTGAACATCCAGATCATCACACGTTTTTTCTCTGGAATGGGGGGACACCGACCACAATAGATCTGATAATAAATAAGAATGTTCGAGACCTAGGCGAACTCACCGTTCTTGATGAGCTGAGCTCCGACCACAGACCAGTGGTATTTTGTTTGAATTGGGAAAACCCTAGAGGAAAAAAGAAAAAGTTTAATTATACCACTGCAAACTGGTCGGAGTTCAGACGCATCCTGAACGAAAAAACAATTATAAAGTCCCAGCTAAATCGGGACCAGATCGAGTGCTGCACACAAGAACTGATCTCGAACATTCAGGCCGCACGGGACAGGTTAATCAGATCGGTTGTGGTCAAGGATTTCGAAGATATCCTGCCAGCTAATATTGTTGAACTGATTAAGAGAAAAAATAAAGCCAGGAAGGACTGGCAAAGGACAAGAAACCCTGTTTATAAAAACACCTTATTAAAACTTGATAACGAAGTAAACACTAAAATAAAGGAGTTCAACAATGAAAGATGGCAGGATAAACTTACCAACTTGAACGCGCAGGACAACTCTCTGTGGAGGATGGCTCGTCGACTCGATAAGAGATTCGAGCCCATACCTACCATAGAGAGAGGTAACGAGCGTGCGGTAACGGACCCCCAGAAAGCCTGCATGTTCGTTGAATATTTCCAAAGTGTCCACAGAGCGAGTCTCAATTCTTTCGATAGCCACAGGGAAACTAGCCGCTTGGCTTGTGAAATTCGAAACATGGCGCCGGCATCGGTCTCTCTACCCGTTTATGAGAGGCTGATGACGGACCATGAGAAAATTACTGAGGCTATCAGAAGAATGCCGAAAAACAAAGCGCCAGGAGTTGACAGGGTTGCTGGGGTTCTACTGCGCAACCTGCCGAAGAAGTGTACCGTTCAACTAGTACACATTGTTAACGCAATATTGAAATGGCAGCACTACCCGGGTTGTCTAAAACATGCCGAGGTGGTGCCGATTTTGAAAGCAGGGAAAGACAAGTCCTCTATCACTAGCTACAGACCCATCTCGCTGCTGAGTGCGGTCGCCAATGTAGTGGATAGAATCATACTGAGTAGGCTGAATCGAATCGAGGGGAGGTTGAAGCTGATCCCTGAGGAGCAATTCGGATTTCGCCGAGGCCATAACACGGCATCACAGGTGGTCCGAGTTGTCCACGGGGTTCAGCAACAATTCAACCAAGATGAGAACACCGTTATGGTTCTGTTCGACATGGAGAAAGCCTTCGACAAGGTATGGACGGAAGGGTTAATAGCCAAGCTGTGGAGGGCAAACATGCCTTTACACATGGTGAAGCTGATAGATAGCTACCTGGTTAACAGGACTATTCGTGTAAGAGTTGACGAAAGTATCTCGCCAGCTCTTCCAATCGAAGCAGGTGTTCCGCAGGGATCCTGTCTATCCCCGCACTTGTACTCTTTATATACGCATGACTTCCCAATGTTCCAGAAAACGAATGTTGCCATATATGCAGATGATACTGCAATATATGCGCATTCCTTTTCTAGTGAGGTCGCGAACAAGCAAGTTCAGATCCACTTGGATCGGTTAGTCGTGCCGTATCTGGAGAGAAACAAGATCTGTCTAAATCCACAAAAGACGATGGCGATCAACTTTTCAAGTTCACAAACGTGAAAATCTTCGAAAAGTTGAGAGTCAGAGACAGACGGGTTGATACTCAGGAAAGCGTGAAATACCTGGGAGTAACTTTGGACAGGCGTTTAACCTTCCATAAACGAATGTTGCCATATATGCATATGACACGGCAATATATGCGCATTCCTTTTCTAGTGAGGTCGCGAACAAGCAAGTTCAGACCCACTTGGATCGGTTAGTTGTGCCGTATCTGGAGAGAAACAAGATCTATCTAAATCCGCAAAAGACGATGGCGATCAACTTTTCAAGTTCACAAACGTGAATATCTTCGAAAAGTTGAGAGTCAGAGACAGACGGGTTGATACTCAGGAAAGCGTGAAATACCTGGGAGTAACTTTGGACAGGCGTTTAACCTTCCATAAGCACCTCAGTTTGTCAATTCAGAGGGTGGGGGCGGCGATCGAACGCAATTACCCCCTGATAGCCAGGAATTCCAAACTGAGTGTGGAAAATAAATTGTTAATTTACAAACAAGTTATAAGACCAGCTATGTTATACGCCTGTCCGGTGTTTTGCAGCCTCAAAAAGACTCCATTAATGAGGCTCGATAGGATGCAAAACAAGGTACTTCGTATCATCACTAACAGTGATCGATACATTCGACTGGACGATTTGCGAGATACTACAAGAATTGAAACGGTTACAGACCATATCCGTAGGCTGGCCAATAAATTCTTCGAATTTTTCTTACCGAAAAGCCCTCTAACACGTGGAATCACCAGCATTAGGGTGCATCATAGACAGCACCTGAAACATGGGCTGATCAATGAGGCTCTGGACATTTTCAATGAAAGGGATTGAACAATCCAATCAACTAGACACCCATCGAGGGTGAGAACTATCTATAGTTGTTTTTTTCACTGTTTTTCCAGCACGTTATCTTCGCCAGACCCATTCAGCGATTAATTCAACCTAAGATCTCTTGAATATTTTAATATCTGACCAGCGACCTGTATATAAGCCCTTGGGCAGGAGATGCGGATGCACCTGTAATTATTCTCAAAACTTAGTACTGCAAAACAGAGCAGCACACACAACATCTGTGCATGCAGCTGACTGGCCGATCCTCCTCGGTCCTGTTCTGTTGTATAAGGGTAGGATTGCACCGTGCTTTCCTCGAAATGGGATTGTACGGCCCGTGAAAACACTTTCCGCTCCAGGACCTCATTTAAAATAAATGTTGTCCCGTATAGTATGTGTAACGTTCGGTGTATTTAGTGATGGAACATCGAATACTTACTTTGAATGATGTAGATCCCATCAAGTACCGGTTCTCTCCCGTTCAACCCGCTTTGATGAAACAGATTGACGTGGAATTGCGGGGTATGCTGGAGAATGATGTTATAGAGCCTTCCTCGAGCCCATGGAGTAGTCCCATTTTAAGGAAAAAAGATAATTCTTGGCGTTTCTGTGTAGACTTCCGTGAAGTGAACCGTGTTACAAAGCATGATGCTTATCAGCTTCTTTATATGTCCAGTATATTGGATAAGTTGAGAGATGCAAAATATTTATCCAATCTTGACATCAAATCTGCATATTGGCAGATACCAGAAGAGAAAGATTTTTCGACCTTTTATATCTTTTTCTGTACCCGGCAGAGAATTAAACCAATTCAAGGCTTTCCTTTGAGCTTGGTACGGCCCCGGTAACTTTTCAGAGACAGAACCGAAATCCGATCGTACGACGATCCAATGGCTTTCTGATTGGTCTAAATTCAAATTCAGACCAATCATAAAGCTATCTGATCGTCGTACGATCGGATTTCGGATCTGTCTGAATCCAGCCTATTTCGTTAAGAGGTGTGAATTGATTTCTCATTGATAGTACTTATAAATGGTACCACAGTACCAATATGGTTCCAGTTGGACAAATTGAGTTTACATCCCAATTTCGATAACGATGAAGTTTTTCTGCTCATTAAAAACGAAATTCGGTATTTTCACAAAACGATACAATACAAATATATTTTATTTCATCAGACTTATGTTAACAAGTATCGAAATAGTCAGAGTACGTGTCAACTTTCAATAAACAAGGTGTGAAATTACAAAGCTTGCTCAAGGCCAGAAGTACAGTTTGGAAATATAGATGAAAGATAGGCAAGTCAATTAAAATGAAGTATTCAGCGAGGGAGCTATAGCTTTTTCGTCAAAGAATTTTTTTTACATTGTTTCCGATATACATGTTTTTCCAATTCTTTCAGTTGGGCAGGTCAATCATTTTGGAGTACCATCGATCCTTATGACTATCGATATCGACATTGCCATCAACTTTGGCCTTATCGGTAACTGGAACGAATAAAATGAAGCATATCGGGTACAACGTTGTTTTTGCCCTTACGATGGATTAGGTCGAACAAATATTGTTGAAGTTTAAAGCTCCATCTCCCAAGTGCGTTTCTTCCACGTAGGGACGAAGCTCTTCAATGCTCCAAAGCACATTGAGGTATTCGCGCTCGGTGGTCGAATACTTCCTCTCCTGTTTGGTAACGGATCGTGACAGATAACACAGCACGTTAACCATCCTCAGGATGATTCTGGGTTAAAATCGCCTCAATCTCATATGCACTGGCGTCTTGTGAATAACAAATGGTCATTGAAAGTTACGACAAGAAAGCACAGGTGCAGAGATGAGATGCTCTTTGATTTGGTGAAATGCTTCTTCTTGGCGTTGGGTCCAAATAAGCTTTCGGTTGAAGGTTGAGCCTAACAAGAAAAATTGGGTATGATCCTCCTATACCAACTTGCAGTACCTATGAGAATGCGGACTCCCGAAATTTTATTAGGAGTGGGGATTTGAAGGATTGCCTCCACTTCCTTGGGATCTAGATGAAGACCGCTCTCATCGACTGCATAGCCCAAAAAGCTCAACTTCTTGCGACAAAATTTTAATTTTTCCAATTGCACCAACCTCCTTCAGAAAACTTCCACTATTTGGACCGTAGATCTGGTACCATACCCAAGCGTAACCAAAAATCAACCCCTGATATGAGAGTATGGCTAAGATCTGGCACAACCAAAATGTCAATAATTCTTTTAGTGTCTTTCAACTAACTCACCAGGAACACGTAAAATACCTGAACAATTACATTTATCACCATTGGTTACGGTGACACAAGTTAAATCAGTTCTATCCAAATTAATCAACCCTATGCTTTCAAGGATTTTCCACCCTTCATTTCCGAGAATTGTGCGACTAGCAGAGGAATCTAATAAGCCCAACAATTCTAACTCTATAATAAGCCCAACTTGTGATCACCTGATTTGAAACAATGGGACGCAAGTAAGTCCCATTGGCCCGTTTTCCTGGTTGGCATTTGGGACAACAATTTTGTATGACTCTAGGAAAACCGCTAGAAATTTTTTTTTTAATTTTCTACATCTGGTAGATACATAGGTTTCACTAGCGCAATTCCAGCATTTTCTATTGGGTTTTATTTTACGAGAACTACTCAGAAGTGACTATTAGCATTTATTTCACTCACAACTCGAGTGTCATTCTAATTCGCAGGAGAGTGAACATACGCCAATTCAGGTTCCAGGAGTTCACCTCTATTTCTGGGAGGCGTTGTCATGAAAGAGTCAATTGTTACCTTCGAGACTTCTATTCGCCTCATAGTTGTAACAAATGATCAATCGATTGAACGATAACTAAATTCAATTGACATTGATGAAACGGCGAAATATTTTGTGTCAACTCGCCTCGCCTGATGGGCAAGTGGGACGTTTGAACATATTTTTGAATATGGAATGGATATTTTATATTTTATCGAATAAAATCTTACTGACGTTCTTTCAAAAACGTTTTATTTGACAACTACTCAAAATCACATTTTTCAACAAACTTGATAAATGAAAACAATATACAAGGTAAATAAGAAAATGTTATATAAATCCAACATTCTCCCCCATTTTGCAATTCATCAAATTGAGTAAATTGCAAAATTCATTCGAAACCAAAACGTTTGGGAGCTTTTACTACGCGCCCTACTCTTGTGATTGTTTCTTTGTTTCTGTTTTCTTCTTGGTCTTGCTTTTCTTCAGTTTTCTCATCTTCAGTTCTCATTTCTTCATCTTCCTTTCTCCTCTTCTTCTCTTCGCCATAGTCTTCCTTCGGTGGATAAACAAACTGTTGGCAATCTTCTTCTGCGGTTACTTCTAATGGGTACAAACGTTGGAAAGGTCGGATGAGCTCTCCATTATTCACTTTTATTTTCGCTACCCTCTTCACATTGTCTCTGCCAGGGTAAATTTCGAGAATTCTTCCTAGAGGCCAGTTTATCTCCTATTTTCAAACTGCCTACTCTTTTCTGACCAGTATGTACGAGTTCTGCTAGATACTCTTTTCTGAATCGGCTACGGAGACCATCTCGGATCTTCTGCAGATATCTATTGCGTTTCAATAAATGGTGTCTATCGACGATGTCTAAATCAGGAGTTTCACTAGTAGATATGTCACAAATAAACATAGAAGGAGTAAGAGGTTTCAATTCGTCATCTTCTGAAATATAAGTTATTGGCCGGGCATTGGTATCCGCAATCGAAACGTCGTGAGTAAACTCAACTTGAAACTTGGTTTCAACATTTTTTCAAAATATTCCATTCAATTTCTTTATTTACATTTTTTGACTAGTATTTCATATTCGATACCTCAATTTTCTTGTCACAATATTATTTCATTCATTTCGTTATTTAAATAATTTTTTGACTTATATTTCAGATTCGAGATCTCGATTTTTTGTAACAACAGTATTTTCTCTGATCAATCAATCCCTCATTTCATCATTGACCAAAAATTTGATTTTGATTTGATTTTTTTCTCACTTAATTTGTATTTTAATCTTTCCGTTCCTAGCAACAGGTTTCAATAGAGTTAAAAATATAGACAATGGAAGTCCGAACCATTACCATTCACTAAATGGATATTTCGATAATGACAAGCTGGCATTCATACCTTCTAGCTTTATGAAATTACGTAATTATTTTCTCATTTTATTAACAGTACTTTCCTAAATTTCACCTTCCATTGTGAAACGAGTAAAAAACAAAAAAAATATACCGAAGCTGACACAAAATTGATTGATGTCAACTACAAATATCAATAAATCAAACCAATAACTATTATTCAGTAATATTTATATCGCGTCATTTGGACGAATCCAAAATGGTAATGAAAAGCAAAAATAGCAAAAAAAAAATTGACGCAAAACGTCGAACGGTGCCCCCTATGAAAAAAATGAGTGCCCTCGCAACTCCTAATTTCAATGAAAATGTGAATACAAAATCTTGGTTGGCTTTTGCTTTAAAAGAGGTAACCAGAAAATTTTGAATCGTACCATAAATGCGAAAACACCGCAATCATAAAATCGACGCCAAGCGTCTCTCACCGTCCACTGCAGAAATGTGAAGGTTCCAATCCAGATATAAAAGTACGCAATAATACCGAAAAAAAAAAAAATTCATCAAAGTCGCACAGGAAAAAAATGATTTGTAGAAACTGAAATGAAACCTGATATTGCTGGGCGTCGTTATGATCATTAACATACGTTTCAAAAATGAATTCAGCTACCAGAGAGACATACAACAGCAAGTTATATTCACATGAAAAAAATGGTGGAAGAAAAAAAAATATGCATGCGCTGTAGTGCGTTTGATTACGTTGGGCACCAAGTTTGCGACGTGCTATTTTTTTAATGTGTCTGAAAGTATATTCTTTTACTCAGAGGAGGTGCAGTGAGCACACGCAAAAAATAAATGAATATGAGAATCACTGGGTTATGCACAGCTATCATGCGGTAGTGAGTTTGGGGTGGGAAGTTGGTCAAACTCAATTAAGGGCGCCACCAGCTCTAATGCAGCTCGAACTGGCAAACTCCTAAATCTTTTGGGACCCACTATTTTCAGTAAAAAAAAAAGAATTATTACTATTGTGAAAATCGAAAAATTAATCACCCTTCAACTGAAACGATAACGAGGTTTTCAGATGAATAGAGCAACCTGAAACTTTATTTATTTGACACATAAGAGAAATAGTTGACACATATTCTGGAGTCCTAGGAAACACAATTTTCAGATGTAGTGTGAGTCAAAATATCAATGCCAGAAACAGTTATAATAATAATTGTTCAATTGCAAGGCTCATGTATAGGTAAGGGAATTCATATAAATACAGAATGCTGTTCAAATGTTGAGTATGAGAGTTTGGTACAACACATGCACATGTGGGGTTCATAGCACATATACATATATACATAAATATTCCATTAATGTCACCTACAAGCCAGGTAAATTGTGTTCGACAATTATTCTCCATTTGAATCTCAACTTCATAGTTTCTCCGGTTTCCTATTGACGATTCTAGTTCATGAATCAAGTGAAAAAGTTCTATATTTTACTCACTTGACAAAAGACATATATATAAATATATAAAAAAATTATCCCTTTCATACGAGCAAATGAATAAGAGACAAAAAATCCCAAATGAATTCCTTATCTAAGGCTTTTTTTTTGATTTCTTCATTTAACGTCGGCCTATTTCCGCTACCAAGGCCAATCACCGACGCCGGTGAGCACACTTCCCCCAACCGGCAATTTTGCCGACCCCTCTGGTATTCCAACCAGAAGTATGGATCTTTAACGAGCCCAACATCCATGGACTCGGGACCGCCGGTTTTACGTCCCCTCTGAAGGACGGCATATCCTCAATATATCTTATGCTCATTGATATATTGCCTGCGAGCTATGATATGCTATTTTGCTGCAGCTGTACGGGCTTTCGACACGGTATTTCCCTGCATGGTCACCCATCCAAGTACTAACCGCGCTCGGCGTTGCTTAACTTCGGATATCGAATGACTGTCAGGCAACCTGCAGAGCTGAGCCATGCTCTTATCTAAGGCTTATCTGTCCGGTTGGCATCTGTTGTGGAATCGAATAGCACCAGCATAAGCAGAACCACTGCAAAATCACATCAGAGCCTCATGTGAAACTTGGTACAGCTCACACAGTTGTCACGTTGAAAGTGTATTATTTTAGCAATATCCAATTATAAAAACCCTGGAAGTCAAAAAATGTATTAGAGAACAAAAAATAAAAGAGAATGAGAACTATACTGAGACTTCTGTTATTTTTATTCTTCAGGAAGAGGGACCTGTCCAAAATCAGAAATGGCTGAATTTCGTTCAAAACACATATTGAACTCTTGGTTCTTTTTAACGTCCCGAAACAAATCCTTCAATGAAGATATTGATCTCTTTATCACTCTGAATAGATCCGAACACTACGTGAATAGAGCTCAAAAATTCATTTATTTAGAACACAATTGATCCCAAGAATGGCTGAAATGATATTTCAGATAATAGTGTCAACTACTCGGGACTGCCAAAGAAAAATTCACAACCAATCACTTTCTCCTAATCGATCACTTTCGATATAATGTGTGCCATCTATTACTGCTGTATGATACCAGGTTCTTTTCAGTAGTTCGCAGGAGCGCTGAGATAGAGAACTGACAATACAACTGCTGAGTTTGTATGATAGCAGGTAGGACAAAAGTGAGTCTGAATGAGGATTCCGTTCAGGAATCTGACGGACGGATTATTGTTGTAACAATTGAATAGATTGTTACAGGATAATTTCAGTTCATGGTAGTTCGTTTACCAAAGATAATTTGAAACAAAAATCACTCTTGTAATTTCCATTTGTGTGAAAAAAATGAATCGAAATTTCATGAAAATATAACTGATCACATCTTTCAATCCCATGGTCAGATATGAAATAAATCCGGGGGAGATCAAAGGAAACCATATCCATCACCCGTTGAAATATACTTTCCAAAGCTTCTAGTAAGTGATTTCAGTGATTTCGTTTCGGAAATATCCCAAGTTACATTCCAAAGAAAACATTCGCTGTCATCTTTACAATTATGATTCAGTTTAAAGATACAAAATTCTTCGAAAATGTTTTTCGTGATATCATTCAGAATGGGAGATTCTTTTTGGGACGGACTGTATGAAATTCGTGCAGGTTCTGATCATAGTTCCTTACTGTCGTTGTTAGTATCAATTTCTCGATAACATAGTGTTATCAATTGATAATAAATATGAATTAATGTCACTCGAATGATTGAGATCGGTTCTTTCATTTGAACAGCTTGAAGATTGAGAAATGAAAGCCATTTCTAAGAACATTTTTTTCGAAATATTCCCTCCAATTGATAAAATTTTAGTGGAACTGTAATTCATTGAATGTCCTTCCTTGGAAGTATGTTCACTACGAGCACACCTCTCAGGATGGAGTCTGCTGTCGCTTTTATGTGAAGAAATGCGATCCTTCAACAGTCTTCCTGTCTGTTCAATATACTCAGAGTCACAGTCATTGCAAGGAACACAGTAAACCACATTTGACTGGAATAATTTTGGAACTTTATCTTTAACAGTTTTATTGGCTATTTTAATATCATCCATGTAACTGAAAATTCTTTCAAGTCCAAGTGTGATCTCAGTAGAATATGGTAAACTAATGTATGAAAAATTACTATGGGGTTGATTAGCGTTTTGACTGATAGAAGTGAATTCTAAATTTAAATTATTATTATAATTTCGAGGAGTTCATGGTGACGTGCCGAATAAGATCTTATTCGAAAGTGAAGAAGGGTAAGAATTATTGAGGAATAATTGTTTCAAAATATGGAGATTCTTCTGGTGGAAACCCTGGTCCGAAATGCGAAGAATTCGATTTTCCATCTGCTTGACCACGTTGGCCTTCATGGAATCTGTATGGTTTGACCAATAGTTTAAATACCTACTAGAGCTAGAGACCTTTCATTGAAAAATATGTTGATGATATCATTTTGGCTTCGCCTGAGTCTGGGGTGGACGAGATAGTGGATATTTTCAATAGCTATGATCAGTTTATCCAATTCACCATTGAAAATGAGGATGCAGATTTCAGTGTTCCATTTCTGGATACCAGATTGATGCGTACTCCCACCAATCTGATATTGGTTGACTGGTATCGAAAACCTATCAGCTTCTTCAGGAAGTTGAAATTTTTTGAATTCATTTGATACTTCAAAAGAATCTTTAATTAAATATGGATTTTCAGGATCATAAGCCTTTGTCGAAATGTCAGTCAAAAAAGATGCCAATAGTTCAGTGGGATTATTAATGGAAGCAATTATAGGACGAACTGAAAAAGTAGGTTTGTGAATTTTAGACAATGCATAAAATTTTGAAATGACTCCTGTGTAATTGGTTAACTTCTTTTCTGTAACTTCATCAATTTGGTTGGTGGTGAAAAGATTTTTAACGAGTAAATTACATTTATTTTGAACTTGAAGAGTAGGATATTTATTGACCGATGTATAGGAATTACAATTATTAATTAGTTCAGCGGATAATTGAGAATACTGATCTTTTTTCTGAACTGTGACATTTCCCTCATCAGATCTTGTGACAACCAGGCAAGGATTCTGTTTGAGGAATTTTTAAGTTTTACATAATTAGTAACTATGTTAGTAGAACAAGCTATTGCGGAATTCCTTTCTTGATCCTTGGTGATCTTTGAAGTTACGCAATCAATGTCTGCTAAAATATTTTAAATAGTAAAATCTTGTTTTAAGAGATCGGTTGAATACTAAATTTCGGGCCCGAGGCTAAGAAATTCGAAATATCTTGAGGAATTGAAATGTCGAATAAGTTTTTTATTCAACCAGGTTGTGTATTAAGTTCATGAGAAGATTCTGATTGAAATAAGTTGTTAATTTTGATGGTATTTTTTCTTTTTGTTGAATGAAACATTTTATCGAATTTCATTTGTTGGGAACTAGAGAACTCTGTGAAAAGCAACTCACTTGTGCCATTAATGATCTCTCGTTTGAGCATCTGTAACTGTTTTTCCAACTCAGGAATCAATTTCTGAATGATGTCGATTCCATAATTAAGAATTTTCGTTCCTTACCTTAACCATAAGTTACTTGACTGATTAGTGAAAAAAATGGTTAAGGCTTTCGCGGCCGAGGTTATTGGTATAACTATTTTAGTGTTCCATTTCTGGATACCAGATTGATGCGTACTCCTACCAATGTTATATTGGTTGACTGGTACCAAAAACCTATCAGCTCTGGTAGGTATTCAAACTATTGGTCAAACCATACAGATTCCATGAAGGTCAACGGGGTCAAGCAGATGAGAAATCGAATTCTTCGCATTTCGGACCAGAGTTTTTACCAGAAGAATCTCCATATTTTGAAACAATTATTCCTCAATAATTCTTACCCTTCTTCACTTTCGAATACGATCTTATTCGGCACGTCACCATCAACTCCTCAAAATTATAATAATAATTTAAATTTAGAATTCACTTCTATCAGTCAAAACGCTAATCAACCCCATAGTAATTTTTCATACATTAGTTTACCATATATTACTGAGATCACACCTGGACTTGAGAGAATTTCCAGTTACATGGATGATATTAAAATAGCCAATAGAACTGTGCTCACAATCAATTCCCTTTTCTCCAATGTACCAAGTTTCCAAGATAAAGTATCCTCATTCAGACTCACTTTTGTCCTACCTGCTATCATACAAACTCAGCAGTTGTATTGTCAGTTCTCTATCTCAGCGCTCCTGCGAACTACTGAAAAGAACCTGGTATCATACAGCAGTAATAGATGGCACACATGATATCGAAAGTGATCGATTAGGAGAGAGTGATTGGTTGTGAATTTTTCTTTGGCAGTCCCGAGTAGTTGACACTATTATCTGAAATATCATTTCAGCCATTCTTGGGATCGATTGTGTTCTAAATAAATGAATTTTTGAGCTCTATTCACGTAGTGTTTGGATCTATTCAGAGTGATGAAGAGATCAATATCTTCATTGAAGGATTTGTTTCGGGACGTTAAAAAGAACCAAGAGTTCAATATGTGTTTTGAACGAAATTCAGCCATTTCTGATTTTGGACAGGTCCCTCTTCCTGAGGAATAAAAATAACAGAAGTCTCAGTATAGTTCTCATTCTCTTTTATTTTTTGTTCTCTAATACATTTTTTGACTTCCAGGGTTTTTATAATTGGATATTGCTAAAATAATACACTTTCAACGTGACAACTGTGTGAGCTGTATCAAGTTTCACATGAGGCTCTGATGTGATTTTGCAGTGGTTCTGCTTATGCTGGTGCTATTCGATTCCACAACAGATGCCAACCGGACAGATAAGCCTTAGATAAGAGCATGGCTCAGCTCTGCATGTTGACTGACAGTCATTCGATATCTGAAGTTAAGCAACGCCGAGCGCGGTTAGTACTTGGATGGGTGACCATGCAGAGAAATACCGTGTAGAAAGCCCGTACAGCTGCAGCAAAATAGCATATCATAGCTCGCAGGCAATATATCGAGCATAAGATATATTAAGGATATGCCGTCCTTCAGAGGGGACGTAAAACCGGCGGTCCCGATTCCATGGATGTTGGGCTCGTTAAAGATCCCTACCTCTGGTTGGATTGCCAGAGGGTCCGGCAAAATTTTCGGTTGGGGGAAGTGTGCTCACCGGCGTCGGTGATTGGCCTTGGAAGCGGAAATAGGCCGACGTTAAATGAAGAAATTAAAAAAAAACCTTAGATAAGGAATTCATTTGGGATTTTTTGTCTCTTATTCAGTTGCTCGTATAAAAGGGATATTTTTTTTATATATTTACATATATGTCTTTTGTCAAGTGAGTAGAATATAGATCTCTTCCACTTGATTCATGAACTAGAATTGTCAATAGGAAACCGGAGAAACTATGAAGTTGAGATTGAAATTGAGAATAATTGTCGAACACAATTTACATGGCTTGTAGGTGACATTTATGGAATATTTATGTATATATGTATATGTGCTATGCACCCAACATGTGCATGTTTTGTACCAAACCCTCATACTCAACATTCGAGCAGCATTCTGTATTTATATGAATTCCCTTACCTATACATAAGCCTTGCGATTGAACAATTATTATTATAACTGTTTCTGGCATTGATATTTTGACTCATACTACATCTGAAAATTGTGTTTCCTAGGACTCCAGAATATGTTTAAACTATTTCTCTTTTATGTCAAATAAATAAAGTTTCAGGTTGCTCTATTCATCTTTAAACCTCGTTATCGTTTCAGTTAAAGGGTGATTAATTTTTCGATTTTCACTACTCATCTCCGATGACTCATGAGTCATCGGAGATGAGTAAGCCTCTGAAGAAGCTGGCCACTCGCGCTAGCGAAACGTCAGGAAGAAATTCCAAAGAACGGCGGCCTTCAAGCCCTCGGGCTTGAAGTAGTTATACTGATTAGTGAAGTTGATATCTTGTCTGAGAAGAAGGTTATCGATTGGAACTGTAGAATGCCGGATATGGTTGGGTGATATCCCTAATTTCCTGCTTCTGAGAAGAAAAGTTTTACGGTTGTACTCTCTGGCCGTTTTCATTTTTATCCGTGATCAATGCTTCATCGTTCTTACTATGTTGACTCCATATGTAGCTTAAATATCTTGATAGTAACCCATTATCCTGTCCGAAGAAAAGAGGAGAGGAAGTCTTTGCTGACAAGTTAAGAACACAACTTGGGAATTATATTTGGGACAGCAGCAAAAGCGAAAGTGTACTCTTATAACAATATATTTCCAATATTTCGACAATCGGTTATTGTCATCATCAGGGAGCTACGAAATGATGCTGATGAATGAAAGTATGAAACAAAATATTGCTTACTTACATTGGCAGTGAGGATGGTCGCTGAATGAGATGGTTAAAAAAGTCAGTTGACACACAGTTCAATATTTATAGAACATTGATACGTATTAGAACAACAGTTACACACGTTAAAAGACTATTTTCTTTCTTTTCGATGATAAGTTGCAGTGACGAACACCATGTGGAAGTGATAAAAAGGGCATGAAATTTTATGGTTATAAAGGCGCCAAAAGTAATTTGTCGAAAATTTCAAATGTCACTGAAAAATTCTTATTGAGACACAATTCGGCCTAAGCCGCTGAGACCTCAATACAATTACAGGTGCTGCAGAAGAAGAGGTGGGAAAATGTAATATAGTAATAAATCATGAAATGCATTCCATTTTGTGAAAAATATATATATTTAATATTTTGATTAAGTAACATCACTTCATTGCCTCCGAGACTTGCATGGATTCACTTCATTGTTGCCTTTGAACCATAAATGAATGAAAATATTTTTTTATGCAGAACATAAAATCAGACCTGAAGGGTTTAAATTGGGGTGCAAGTTATAGTGATCTATTGAATGCTGCTAACAGCCATTGGATTGGAATATAAATTACTAGAAAAATCTGAAATTTCAAAATTTGCCTGGTGTTAGCTTGTACTTCACTACTCGCCACGAAATATAAACCTTACCAAATAGGAGCCTTACATTTTTTTTATATTGCTCTGGTCGCACATGTTGTTTATTGTTGGAAAATACAATCGATTTCCCCTCCAGTGAATACAACGCAACAAGTCAGAAAACTTGGTTCATTACCGCATCGCTTTCAAGGATTTGTACTACTGCAGTTGTAGATGAAACTTTGAGCTCAAAAACCTCCAGACCACGACTGAAAAATTCGGAAGCCGCTATCAGTTCAATAGACACGGGCAGTGAAAGCCCACACTCTTTGACACTCGAAACTGTTGAGACTTTTTTGATGATGGCATTGAAAGAACTTCAAATAAAACTGGGGAGAGTTGATATAAGGTAAATGTGATGAAGGAATAGATGAGAGGAAATTGAGATTGCTGGGATTCACACGTCAGAAGTTAGGGCCCGCACAAGTTTCGATTTATGAGGGTTTACTTCGTAGGGTAGCTTCAGCTGGTTAACGGAAACACCCATTCAAAATGTTGAGCAGGGTTCAGACCAAGCTCACGAAGTGTTCTCGAACAGTTAGCGAAAAGATTGAAAACCGTATGCGAACTTGCTGTGGACGGGAGTTAGCGAACAGTTCCAGAGCAGAACGCAAATTTCAGAAAGTTTGCTCAACAGATTGAAATTTGAAAAACTGTTCGCGATCCCTGTTCAAGGTTTGGTGCTCTCAAACAGTTCGCAACCAGTTCTAGAACTTCAATTTATGCTGGACAGGCCTTCAGACGATAAAATCTCCACAGAAGACAGGTACTACTTCGACGGAATCATCTTTGCCACTGCAATGTTTTATTTTAATGAATTCATTTTCGTATGGTACGGTACTGTTTTTGGCACCTGCGCGAAAGAATGTCGAAAATAAAATATACTTGAAAGTTCAAGGAACGACCAGTCAATGAGTGATAAACCTTTATATGTAATTTGGGAATATAGTGTGTGATCGGGAGTTCAGCTGTTTGATTAGCCTTTTCATCACATTACAAAAGTGGCGACGAGGATAATTTGGATGATTGAAGTGTTGTTCAATTATTCTGAAATCGGCCGAAAATACCAGTCAAAACTCAAGTGGAACAAACCGTTGCAGTTTTTCTTTCAGTATGGCGACTATGGGCATACAGTTGGTGCTTAATCCATAAATAATGAATGGTCAGATTTTCATCGCAAATAGTATTGACAATGATGGAATTAAACGTGCAATTCTTCTGAATAGTTTGCATCAAAATGCATATACCCTACTGCAGACCTTATGTATGCCTCAACAACCGGAAAGTACGAACTTGAAAGACTTCGAGAAAAAAAAAACTGACAGACTACTTCACAAAAATTAGTGTTGTTAAAATAAGTTAAATGAGTTGGGAATGAACTGTGGATTCGGAACATCGTTCGACACAAAATTGTGTGACAAATTTATAAGTTATAATTGGGGAAAAGTGTGAAATAAATTATTCAGTGAGAAGAAAGATGTGACGTATGCAAAAGCGTTATAATAGAAGAACCTGCAATAGCCTGAATCTTCGAATGTGAAGTTTAGGTGGAAAGAGAGCCAAGGGAGGCTGGTATAAACTGGGTGTCAAGGCGAAGATTCCCAGGACAGGAAAGAAATTGCAGAAGCTACCATCCTTTCCAACTCCAGGGTTTGGGATCATCATCGGAACCGGCAGGTTTCTCCAGGAAGGGGGAAACAAGCAGGAGGAAGAGGGATCGAAAAAGTTGTTGAATGTCTTCGGTCTTAGGTAAAAGATTAAAATGTTACAGAGGTTTCATTCAATCATTTGAATTTGTAGGCCAACCATTATACACATAAGACAATATTTCCTCAAGTAACGGATCCATATAAGTTTCGTTCTTTATTTTAACAATATCAATAGGATATTCAAAAAATGAACAATTTGTTCAGGCCAGCCTCAACTCACCTACACTGTAGGTTGACGGACTAACACCCATTAGAAAACAACTACTCCCCTGGCTAATACCACGAAGGGCATTGAATTACATCCAACAGGTGTCAGTGCGGGATTCTTCACAGAAGAAATTCCGCATATGCTCCTGGCGATACAACTACCAGAATTGATTTCCAATTACTGGGAGGGGACACACTTGCAGACCGGTTTCGGGCTGTTTGGCTCCTCATCAGTGCAAGCCAGTGCCATCATCAACATAAGTCGATGACTTCCCACAATTAAAAATCATACTCGAGCAGAGTATCTTCCCTAGAACTAGGCTGATACAAACAACTAGCAAAATTGCCGTTGCTGCGCCATCTGCCCGTAGACTAGGTACTAACCAAGAGCATATCCGCATGGTCCCAATTCCTTGTTCAAGGAAAATCAGAATAAAACAAATATTCATTGGGATGCTTGAAGACTGGCTTTAAATCAAATATTCAAAAAATGAACAATTTGTTCAGGCCAGCCTCAACTCACCTACACTGTAGGTTGACGGACTAACACCCATTAGAAAACAACTACTCCCCTGGCTAATACCACGAAGGGCATTGAATTACATCCAACAGGTGTCAGTGCGGGATTCTTCACAGAAGAAATTCCGCATATGCTCCTGGCGATACAACTACCAGAATTGATTTCCAATTACTGGGAGGGGACACACTTGCAGACCGGTTTCGGGCTGTTTGGCTCCTCATCAGTGCAAGCCAGTGCCATCATCAACATAAGTCGATGACTTCCCACAATTAAAAATCATACTCGAGCAGAGTATCTTCCCTAGAACTAGGCTGATACAAACAACTAGCAAAATTGCCGTTGCTGCGCCATCTGCCCGTAGACTAGGTACTAACCGTAGTCCGTCAACCTACAGTGTAGGTGAGTTGAGGCTGGCCTGAACAAATTGTTCATTTTTTGAATATTTGATTTAAAGCCAGTCTTCAAGCATCCCAATGAATATTTGTTTTATTCTGATTTTCCTTGAACAAGGAATTGGGACCATGCGGATATGCTCTTGGTTAGTACCTAGTCTACGGGCAGATGGCGCAGCAACGGCAATTTTGCTAGTTGTTTGTATCAGCCTAGTTCTAGGGAAGATACTCTGCTCGAGTATGATTTTTAATTGTGGGAAGTCATCGACTTATGTTGATGATGGCACTGGCTTGCACTGATGAGGAGCCAAACAGCCCGAAACCGGTCTGCAAGTGTGTCCCCTCCCAGTAATTGGAAATCAATTCTGGTAGTTGTATCGCCAGGAGCATATGCGGAATTTCTTCTGTGAAGAATCCCGCACTGACACCTGTTGGATGTAATTCAATGCCCTTCGTGGTATTAGCCAGGGGAGTAGTTGTTTTCTAATGGGTGTTAGTCCGTCAACCTACAGTGTAGGTGAGTTGAGGCTGGCCTGAACAAATTGTTCATTTTTTGAATATTTGATTTAAAGCCAGTCTTCAAGCATCCCAATGAATATTTGTTTTATTCTGATTTTCCTTGAACAAGGAATTGGGACCATGCGGATATGCTCTTGGTTAGTACCTAGTCTACGGGCAGATGGCGCAGCAACGGCAATTTTGCTAGTTGTTTGTATCAGCCTAGTTCTAGGGAAGATACTCTGCTCGAGTATGATTTTTAATTGTGGGAAGTCATCGACTTATGTTGATGATGGCACTGGCTTGCACTGATGAGGAGCCAAACAGCCCGAAACCGGTCTGCAAGTGTGTCCCCTCCCAGTAATTGGAAATCAATTCTGGTAGTTGTATCGCCAGGAGCATATGCGGAATTTCTTCTGTGAAGAATCCCGCACTGACACCTGTTGGATGTAATTCAATGCCCTTCGTGGTATTAGCCAGGGGAGTAGTTGTTTTCTAATGGGTGTTAGTCCGTCAACCTACAGTGTAGGTGAGTTGAGGCTGGCCTGAACAAATTGTTCATTTTTTGAATATTTGATTTAAAGCCAGTCTTCAAGCATCCCAATGAATATTTGTTTTATTCTGATTTTCCTTGAACAAGGAATTGGGACCATGCGGATATGCTCTTGGTTAGTACCTAGTCTACGGGCAGATGGCGCAGCAACGGCAATTTTGCTAGTTGTTTGTATCAGCCTAGTTCTAGGGAAGATACTCTGCTCGAGTATGATTTTTAATTGTGGGAAGTCATCGACTTATGTTGATGATGGCACTGGCTTGCACTGATGAGGAGCCAAACAGCCCGAAACCGGTCTGCAAGTGTGTCCCCTCCCAGTAATTGGAAATCAATTCTGGTAGTTGTATCGCCAGGAGCATATGCGGAATTTCTTCTGTGAAGAATCCCGCACTGACACCTGTTGGATGTAATTCAATGCCCTTCGTGGTATTAGCCAGGGGAGTAGTTGTTTTCTAATGGGTGTTAGTCCGTCAACCTACAGTGTAGGTGAGTTGAGGCTGGCCTGAACAAATTGTTCATTTTTTGAATATTTGATTTAAAGCCAGTCTTCAAGCATCCCAATGAATATTTGTTTTAATATCAATAGGCATGGACGAACAACTTGATAAATAATTCAAAGTCACATGGGATTCTTCTAATTCGAGTAAATCATCAAAAAACGAATTTTGACAACTGGGTGTCAAGGCGAAGATTCCCAGGACAGGAAAGAAATTGCAGAAGCTACCATTCTTCCCAACTCCAGGGTTCGGGATCATCATCGGAACCGGCAGGTTTCTCCAGGACGGGGAAACAAGCAGGAGGAAGAGGGATCGAAAAAGTTGTTAAATGTCTTCGATATGGTGAAGGCCATTATGCAAATAAGTGCCCTTTTCGTGAGTATATTTGCGATAAATGTTCGGTAAAAGGTCATTTCAGTTCTGTCTGTAATAAAGGACAGCCCGTTATGTGCTCACCGAAGCTGTACGTATGCTCCCCAGTTCTTTGTTTAAGACAGGAACTTGATAGACCTATCGTTATTGATATATTTTCAGGTGATGTTTCATATATTTCGTTATCGGATACAAACATAACGTTGACAAATTTTTCAGGTGACAGGGTTTTTCCAGAAGGTTTGATGAAAATTCAAGTAACTTTCAATTAGAACCATAAAATTTTAGAATTCTGTGTTGTTGAGACTGAGAGCTCTGCTCACTCCAAGTAACTTTCAATTAGAACCATGAATTTTAGAATTCTGTGTTGTTGAGACTGAGGGCTCTGCTCTTCTCGGTCGAAGCTAACAACGATTCCCACTCATAAGGGTTTATTTGCTTATAATTGCTTACCGTATGGCCTGGCATCTGCGCCTGTGACGTTACAGTGCATTGTGGGAAAATTGTTCATAAATATTCAAGGAGTAGGATGATTCCTGGACGACATCATAGTAATGGAATATGATGATGAATCGCACTTGGCGAATTCATGAAAGGTTTTAGAAATTTTGCAAAATAGTGGTTTAACTGCAAAGAAAGGAAAATCTAGTATTTCTGAATTAGTATCTCCTAGTTAGGGTTAGTAATTGATAAGGCTGGAGTTCATAAATCTTTGGATAAGCTGAAGGCTGTGAAAGAAATGCCTGTGCCTACCACTGTAACTCAGTTGGATTCCTTTTGAGGAATGATCACTTATTACAATTGATTTATACCAAGTATGCCAGATATTGTTAGTACTTTTTACAGGCTGCTGAAGAAAGACGTTCAATGGCTTTGGAACTCTCATAACCAAGCGGCTTTGAAAATAATTAAGTGAAGTTTTTTTATCCGATACCTTCTTAGTTCATTTCGATTCCTCCAATGAGACAATACTCAATGTTGATAGTAGCAATTATGGTTAAGGTGCCGTGTTATCACAAAAATGCAGAGATGGTATAACCTAACCAATATGTTTCGCATCTCGCACTTTAACAGAGGCTGAAAAACGTTATTTTCAATTAGACAAAGAGGCATTAGCCATAGTGTTCGGGGTAAAACGTTATTATCAGTTTCTATAAGGAAGACACTTCATTTTATTGAGTGATAACCGACCATAAGTGAGCAATTTTGGACCTAAAACGGTATTTCTATCAATCGCTTACAAAGATATGCTTATTTTTGAGTGGATTTGACTTCACAATAAAATACGTAAATACGTCCGAAAATATGATTCTTTGTCGCGCTTACCTATTGTCGAAAAAAAAAAAACTTGTGAGAAAAATTCGTTTTTTGATGATTTACTCGAATTAGAAGAATCCCATGTGACTTTGAATTATTTATCAAGTTGTTCGTCCATGCCTATTGATATTGTTAAAATAAAGAACGAAACTGATATGGATCCGTTACTTGAAGAAATATTGTCTTATGTGTATAATGGTTGGCCTACAAATTCAAATGATTGAATGAAACATCTGTAACATTTTAATTTTTCCATGAAATTTATTGATCTACAATAGTTCAACGTATGGGACAATCTGTATATCTCCGAATGTACATCGAGTTTTCTTCGATGAAAATAACTATTCATTGCGAATTTGGTGGTCTCTGCTAAATTCATGAAACTGAGACTATCAAAATGTTTTCATTGCTACCAGTCTTGGTCTTTTTCAGAATAGGAAATTTCATGAATACGTATTCATTGTACGCTACAGTTTCACTAATTACGTAACTAAGGTATCAGTCCCTTCCGAATATGATATTTATATATCAATTATACCAAGCAATCAATGAATCACCATTATTTTGTGAAACCATTTCCACTCGAACTTTTGAGGTTCGCTGGTTTGTAACTTTTTATAATTCATAAGCATAGCGTTTTTGTAAATAATTCCCCCTGAAAGAATACGAAAATTTATGTCGAGGAAGAGATTTTGAGATTCGAGAGACGAAAGATCATAGCTGTTGAGTGCATACAAATTTCAAATTGTTGAATTTGATACATGGTTTATGGATGTGATGAAATTTCAACCTAGAATTCTTGTCAAATGAGAAATACCTCAACAGAGTTTTTAGATTCGTTGTCGAATAAAATATTTCACTTTGAGGCCACACACAATCCAAGGTGAGCTTTTTCCGATTCATTCCAATGAATTTGCTATTAATTCTCGTTCCACTTTCAGGCCTCTTCTATTTTTCCTAACATATTAATCGTGAAGGATATTTGGATCTGCTTGGAAAGCTATTTTCTCGTACTTGAGAGATCATTTTTAAAATTTCGTTCATCAACGATAAAAATCCCGATCTCATTTCATCCCGAGTTACTGGAATAGAGCTGAAGTACCTAGATCGTCATTTCAGACGAGATTGATGAATGGAAGTCCGGAATCAAGTACCAGGTTTGCAGCTGATTTGAAAATGTGTGACATTTTATAACAATATTTTCCAATTTCGTTTATTTGACTACGTAAAACGAAAATTCAAACAGAAACTTTACTCATCAAACAATGTGTGAAGCTTGAACATACGTATGCGAACGCTATTAATTTACCTATTTCTTTCACGATATAATTGGTTTTTGATTAGCTAGGTTATCACAAATTTGGTAGCTTGGTGGACGAACCATCAAAGAAATGGTACCAGTATTTCCACTTGTATATATGTGAATATTCTATTTTTGAAGGTATTATAAGTCTCAACAATATTCTCCTTTTTTTATCATTTCCACCTGTTCAATAATTGATTTATTAGTCAATTAATTATATTGGTCACGCATTCATGCATGGGCTCAAACTAATTGGCGCCCTTTTTTCCTGATTAGATATGTTCATAACTTCTTTTTGATCTTACAACTCACGACCCATTTGCTCTTAAAGAAAATCTGAGGTACCAAGGCACATGTCGTACCCTCCACAGGTAAAGTTGGGTACACCTCATTTCATTTTTTACGGGATGGCATTCTGAAGGAACTACATAGTAGCCATCTTGGTATCGTGAAAATGTAGTCGCTTGCAGGGTCATACGTATGGTGGCCAACTTTGAACAAGGATATCGAGGGAGTAGAAAAGCGTTGCTCTGAGTGACAGAAAATCCGCAGTACTCCTGAAAAAACACTATTAAAACCCTAGCCAGTACCCAGCGGTGTCTGGCAACGAATTCATATTGATTTCATTGGTCCTTTGAATGTAAAATTTTATTTAGTCGTGACTGATGCATCTTCCAAATGGTTGGAAGTATTTCCTATGACCTCGACTACTTCCAACGCTACCATTGAAAAATTTCGAGAACTTTTTAGTCGTTTCGGTTTACCTACGATGTTGGTATCTGATAACGGAACTCAACTGATATTGAATGAGTTTCAGGTATTCCTGATCATGTAACTATTTATGCGTACAACCCAGCTAAGATGGAGCTGCTGAAAACTTTGAGAACATAGTCAAGCAATTTTCAATCAAGGAAACGGCTGAAAATCATCTTGAAAATGTTAATCTATCTCTTGATTACCCTTTCCATTCCATTGCAGCCACTACAAACACCTAGTGAAGAAATGAACCAATACTGAAACAAAAAATTAGAATAACTAAATATCAGAATAATATCACTACTAGCCAAAAATCCCGGAGTCCTCCAATTGAGTTAAGTGAGGTAAACGACAGAAGAAGCTTCTCTGGGGAGCGGAGATAGGCGACATTTCGAATAAAAAAGTACACCTTCCCGATTATTGCCACACTTGTGTTTTCTTTATATAGGTATGACTTTCCCAAGATCGAGGTAACGAACGTTGCTATGTTCGCAATCAACAATGCGATATATTTTAAGCATTCCTTTTCGAGTGGTGAATCGGACAAACAGATCAAAATTCGGATGAGTATGTCCTATCGTACCTAGAGACCCACATCAAACGATACTCAAATAACCTAAATGAACAATTTGTACGGCCAGTGTCAACTACACAGTAGGTTGACGGACTAACACCTATCAGGAAACAACTATGCCCCTGGCTGTTACCACGAAGGGAGTTGGATTATATCCGACAGGTGTCAGTGCAGGATCCTTCACAGCATAAATTTCTGCATATGCTCTTTGCGATACAACTGCCGGAATTAATTTTCAATTATTGGGACGGGGAACACTTTCCATAATTGAATTAATTCAGGCAAACGAATCTCGTCAATTTTCCGAAGAAATTCACAAAGATATTCAAGGAGTGACTAAACGAACAGGGTTCCAAAAAAATCTGTGAATCGATCTAGACGAGAGCCCGAACTTTGTCAGGAATCTCAATCTGTAGATTCAGGCGGCTCTTGCTGGTATCAAGTGCACTTACCCCCTCGTTGGACATCAATATACTGATATAGAAAGTAGTAGAGCCGGCTATGTTGTACGCATCTCCGATGTTCTACAGTCTCTACTGAGACTGCAGAAAATGCAGAACAAAGTTCACCGTATTATCACAAATACTGATAGACACATTAGATTTAATTATCTGAGGACAGCAGCTGAGATTGAAATTCAGTATCACTACTTTTATTCGGGTTTGAAGGCCGTCGTTTTTTAGAATTTCTTCCTGACGTTTCGCTGGCTCGAGTGGCTAGCTTCTTCACAGGCTCATTCATCTTGAAATTCACTATGATGACTGGAGATTTTTTTTTCGCAAGTTGTATTTATGCCGATTCAGGTAGTTTGCGGTGCTAATTATTCCATTCGGATAAGGGGAATTGTCATTGATATTGATTACCTTGTTTACCTCATCTGGGTTCGGAGAATAATCATCATTATTATCTGAAGAACTACCTGCAGTTATTATCGATTTTCTTGAAATCGGATTCCATATTCGGTTGAGGTTGACAGCTTCTTCTTTTCTGTTAAAATTATCCGTGTGTTTATGGATTTCTATTGCCTCCCGTACCAGTCGGCTATGGTATCCCTGGTTGGGTGCAATCAGTTTTGCATTTTCAAACAGAATCCTGTTGTTACCCTCACTAAGTGCCTGTTCCGCCTCAGCCGACTTGTCAGTTTGCCCTAGTCTGCAGTTTCTCTCATGTTCCTTTAGCCTTGTTCCCATGGATCTTTTGGTGGTACCGATGTATACCTTCCCACAGGTGCACGGTATGCGATAAACCCCTGCTTCAGACAGTGGATCTCGTTTGTCTTAAGCCGATCTGAGGCTCTGTTGAATCTTCTTCGTGGGTTGAAATACAGTTATTATGTTGTATTTACCCAGGAGTTTTCCAATTCTGTCTGTGACCCTCGGGATGTATGCCAAATATGCATGTGCAACTATTTGAACGTCCACGTCCTCCCTGTTTCGAACAGTGGAATTCTTCAGTTTGTGTGTTTGTGGATTTCTATTGCCTCCCGTACCAGTCTGCTATGGTATTCCTGGTTGGGTGCAATCAGTTTTGCATTTTCAAACAGAATCCTGTGGTTACCCTCACTAAGTGCCTGTTCCGCCACAGCTGACTTGTCAGTTTGCCCTAGTCTGCAGTTTCTCTCATGTTCCTTTAGCCTTGTTCCCATGGATCTTTTGGTGGTACCGATGTATACCTCCCCACAGGTGCACGGTATGCGATAATCCCCTGCTGCAGACAGTGGATCTGTTTTGTCTTTAGCCGATCCGAGGCTCTGTTGAATCGTCTTTGTGGGTTCAAATACAGTTTTTATGTTGTATTCACCCAGGAATTTTCCAATTATGTCTGTGACCCTCGAGATATATGGCAAATATGCATGTGCAACTATCTGAACGTCCTCCCTGTTTCGAACAGTGGAATTCTTCAGTTTCATGGCCCTGTTGATCTCGGGTACACTGTATCCATTCGACCTCAAGTTCACTTGGAGATGTTCCAGTTCTTTCCCCAGATGTTCTGGTTCGCATATTCTTCGAGCACGTTCCGTTAGAGTAGAAATGACTCCTCTCTTTTGGCTGGGATGGTGGTTCGATAGTGCGTACAGGTACCTATCCGTGTGTGTGGGTTTTCGGTATACTTTGTGGGTTAGTCTAGCCCCACATCGTTCGATTAGTACATCCAGGAATGCTATACGTTGGTCCTGTTCAGTCTCCATGACGAACTTAATATTGGGGTGTTGGGCGTTCAAGTGGTCGAGAAAGAGTTTTAGAGCGTCCCTACCATGTTTCCAGATGACGAATGTGTCATCCACGTAGCGAAACCACAAGGTCGGCTTCAATTCGAAGGCGTCGATTGCGAACCAGAACATCTGGGGGAAGAACTGGAACATCTCCAAGTGACCTTGAGGTCGAATGGATACAGTGTACCCGAGATCAACAGGGCCATGAAACTGAAGAATTCCACTGTTCGAAACAGGGAGGACGTTCAGATAGTTGCACATGCATATTTGCCATATATCCCGAGGGTCACAGACATAATTGGAAAATTCCTGGGTGAATACAACATGAAAACTGTATTTGAACCCACAAAGACGATTCAACAGAGCCTCGGATCGGCTAAAGACAAAACAGATCCACTGTCTGCAGCAGGGGTTTATCGCATACCGTGCACCTGTGGGGAGGTATACATCGGTACCACCAGAAGATCCATGGAAACAAGGCTAAAGGAACATGAGAGAAACTGCAGACTAGGGCAAACTGACAAGTCGGCTGTGGCGGAACAGGCACTTAGTGAGGGTAACCACAGGATTCTGTTTGAAAATGCAAAACTGATTGCACCCAACCAGGGATACCATAGCCGACGGATGATTTCAACAGAAAAGAAGAAGCTGTCAACCTCAACCGAATATGGAATCCAATTTCAAGAAAATCGATAATTACTGCAGGTAGTTCTTCAGATAATAATAACGATTATTCTCCGAACCCAGATGAGGTAGACAAGGTGATCCATATCAATGACAATTCCCCTTATCCGAATGGAATAATTAGCACCGCAAACTACCTGAATCGGCATAAATACAACTTGCGAAGAAAAAATCCCTAGTCATCGGAGTGAATTTCAAGATGAATGAGCCTGTGTAGAAGCTAGCCACTCGAGCCAGCGAAACGTCAGGAAGAAATTCCAAAAAACGACGGCCTTCAAACCCGAATGAAAGTAGTGATACTGAAAACCTCGGCCGCGAAAGCCTTAACTATTTTGAGATTGAAATTGTTGAGAAATACAAAGAACTCATACCGTACATAAGTTTCTACAAATCTTATGACCAAAAACTCCACTATTGCATTATATTACCGGCATCGGGGTTTATCGAGGGGTAAACCACTTGCGGAAATGTGTACACAAGAATTCCATTTTCCCGGGAATTCCATGGAATTCCACGGAATTCCAAGGAATTCCAAGGGATTCCACGGAATTCCACGGAATTCCACGGAACTCCACGGAATTCCATGGAATTCCACGGAATTCCATGGAATTCCATATCGGTGAGATATTTCACTTTTTCGTTAATATGATGTCAACAATGGCTTCAACCCAAAAAAATAGTGATTTCGGAAAATTATACATTTATTATATATTCTGAATACGACGAAATACACACATTTCTGATATATTTATATATTGCACATAATAAAAACATCACTTTCTGGGTAATGAAACTGAATCAACTTCAAATACTGAAACGAACCCGGACAGCAAAAACCTTGAAGGGATAACCCTATTCGAATACAAAATTTAATCCAAATCGTTAGAGCCGAGTTACAGCCGTCATCGAGATAATACCAATTTTGAGTAGAATCGGATCATTATCACAAAACTAGTCCGCCATCTTGAAGCCGCTATTATTAAAATATGAAATTTTGATAAAATTCTCACCTAGTTAACTAACGTGTACTAAACCACCGTATAGAAATGAATACAAGTCGCCGTCATAGGGTTCAGATCCCCATCTCTTTCTTCACGCCGAGCCGATGTATGTGAGGCGTGAGAGCAAGTAAGCAAAGAATAGCTCTAATCTACACTCTCCTACCGCACCACAAGCCCAGCAAAAAATAAAATTTCGACCGATATTTCGACCCGATACATCAAAGACCCCGAACAGGAGTGAATATAAATGTGTTACTTGCATACGCTGACTAAACTTTTCAATTCAACCCTCAAAATTGAACCGTCGAAGGTATAACAAAATTAATTTTCAGTACTCATTTTTGAGAGACAGGGTGTGGGTAAGGGTTTCCTCAGAAGTACTATTTCAAATTTATAGAGTGTAATTCTGAGTAATCTGGACTTCTACTTATCACAGAGAAGGGCGCCAGAAGCAGCAGTTAATCATAATAATCTAAGTGATATTTATAATTAATTAAAATACCATATAATTGTCAACTACTTCACATTTATAGGGTTGCAACTATAAGGTGAGCAATAAAAATCAAATAAAAAAATTAATCCTTTAATGGATATCTGATTATAATTTCAGTAACTTCAGTACCTGGATAGGCACAATAATGGTACAAAAGAGGGCTTCAAATCGACTGTTAGTGTAGTAACTCCTGGTATTCCTGCTACTGGGCTCCTGGTCCTGGCTAGGAAGGTGAGGCTCCCTTGTTACGATGGCAGGGGTAAGGTGAGTCTTCCTTGTCTCTTTGAACTCCAATTCCAGATCCCAGGTATTGAGCGTGAAAGGAAATTGAACAAATGAGCAAGAGTTGCGATAAAAAAATTCAAGGACCTTGTTCTTGGGTGTACCGAAAAAGTACAGATGCCTTTTATCCAGATATTGAATATAAATTTACAGAGTGGAGAGTTTTATAAACTCTTAATACATGTGTTCATGAAGTACAAATATGAACAAATATAGGAATATAATACCCGTAGTTAGAAACAAGTAATTCTACAACAGCGGATACCAAAGCTCTGATGATTTTTAAACAAAAATATATTGAATAGAAACTCTTCCTCATAAATCTACTGAAGGTAGATACTAATCGCCCAGCAATCAGAAGAACTCAGACATGAGAAGGCTTCCCAAGAATTCAGCGTTTTCACAAAAAAATGAGGAATATCTGTCTTATAGTGACAATTTTCAAAATTGGAAGAACCACAAATTCCTAACTTAGGATTAGAATATTCCAACTGACAGATAATTTTCTTCTAAAGAGACACAGAATACAGAATGATATCAATACCAGGAACAACCCTGAGATGAGATGAGTAGAATATTCTCAGATAAAATGGAACACTAAAAAATAGCGAAATAGAATTTCCACTCACCTTATCCTTCAGGCCGATGGAAAGCTGCAGACAGTTCTACAGAGACAGATTATCCTGTTTAGATTGTTCCTGGGACCAACTTCTGAATCCTCCTGGCAGATGAGCATGAAAACCTGAAAATATATGAAAACGCAGAATCCAAGGAACAAAAAGGAAAAATGGTGTGGAATGAAGGAACCTCTTCGGGGAAGAAAAACTTCCGATTATTAGATTCACCCACGGCCTGTAACCTTAAAACTCACAATTTCTCAAAATTTGACAAAAATATACTGTTTCACTGACCAGTAAAGAAACACTATAATAACATCCGTGTATAACTGATAATGGGAAGATGATTCAATTAATTTAAATAAGATAAATGATACAGTCTGAAATTCTTTCTTGATCGCTCAGCGCTTGCAAACACTCTCTTCGAGAGATCGGAAAAAAACAGACAATTCAGTTCGTTCCTCTCGAGTTCGAGGTTCCATGGTACATACAATTTATCACAGTAGAACTCCACTCGCGATCCGAAATGTGAGGCCCGAATCTACAGCGAATGCGGACTGAAGAAAAAAATCTTAGGACTAATTTGTGACAGTAGAACTATACTTACGGTTAGAAAAGGAGTGTAGTACTGAATGATAACACAATAATCGCACTGATCAATAACAATGTAACAAAAAAATTTATTTTCGTTACAAGGGCTGCTAGAAGATTTTATGCAGATTCGTGTTCATCACGCAAAATTATCTCAAAAGTTATCCACGAGGTTACTCAAGCAGGTACTGCAGAAACTATCACATTTCAAGGACCAGGTGTAAGCACAGCAAACAGCGAGGTAAACAGCAAACTGAACAGCACATTTTTTGTCAAGTAGGTAATCGCCGAGGTAATCGCCAAATGAGAGAATGGTTTGCCCTAGGAGCTTTTTGTACCGGCCCAGTGGAGAGCCTGCTAGCTGAGTCTGGAGAACAACCCCTTGATGTTCGTAGAGACTATCTCTCCTTAAGTTATGCTGCAAGAGTAGCCTCTTCCAAGAATCATCCTTCCTATCGATATACTTTCTCAGATCGTTTTCAACATATCTTCGAACAGAAACAAAATTACCCCTTACCGTTTTACGCAAAAATTGCCAAAGTTTCCGACAATAATAAAGACTTTCCAAATATTCTCTCTCTTGAGTTGAAAATTTCTCCTCCCTAGACATTACCAATTACTCCTTGTGATACTTATCTCCTCGACTTCCCCAAATACCATACCCCTTCAAATTCCATTGAGAAATTCCTTTGCCGAACTGGTCTCCAAATATCAGCACTTCAAGCATATATACACCGATTCATTCAAAACAGCTGAAGGAGTAGGAGCTGCTGTGATAACAGATACCACCACTTACACTTATCAACTGCCATCGTTCTCCAGTATCTTCACAGGAGAAGTATTTGCTATACTCGAGCATTACAATACTGCCGTAGATCAGTAGGTGATCATGTTTTTTTTTAATGAAAAAACGGAGAATGGTTTGACTTCAATAGATTATAATAGGTTGACTTACCTTTCGTAAATACTGGAAAATAAGTTGTCGATTTCATTTGAAAGAACACTTGGCGGTTTCCTTAAAACCTTCGGAGGAATCTACAAGTCAGGCCAGTTCTGTCAGACTTGAGAGTCGAGTAAGAGATCATTCGGCTTCGCTATCGGGGTAGTTCTATACGGGCTACCAGAACAGTTGCAATCAATTGGTCAGTTGAAGCTTGGAGAGTTTTGCACTACTTCGTTGTACAATAAATAAATATGTTACTGGTCAAAACCGCGCCCGAATGAAAAACTATATTGAACCGAGCGAGGGAACGAGACTGTCGGTTTCTTCGAGGGAGTCTCTTACTGTTCACGAGGAACAGTAGAGAGTAAAGATTATCTAACTCGTAATATTACGAGGAACTCTGTGACGAAATCGCTTTTCATTACAAACATATTGCTTACAAAATAGCATTTAATTAAATTAAATGAATACATGAATTCCAAAGAATTCCATAGAATTCCACGGAATTCCACGGAATTCCAAGGAATTCCACGGAATTCCACGGAATTCCATGGGAATTCCACAAGTCTGTACACAAGAATTCCACAGTGGTTTACCCCTCGGGGTTTATCATACTACAACATGGAGACGCTGTTATGAAGCTCTTGATTTGGTCTATGAATGCCTAGAGTACAATACACCCCCACAATATCTCATTCCATATTTTTTATACTTTTCTGGTGGATGACTTGCATGAAAAATTGAAGTAACAAAATAGTGGTTGCTCATTTCTGGCAGATTCATCATTCCCGCATAAACCATTGCAGGGGGCAGGGTGGTGCTCAAATATAAACATCAAAGGAGTCGAGAGAAGAGGGGTCCTTGCTAACATCGCTGGCTTTCCCTCCACCACTAGACTTCCGGGCTACGTGGGCGTGGGAGAGTATAAGAGGAGGGTGCGAAGAGTCCCGCGGGCCGACATAGGAATCTTGAAAGAAATATCCTCCATCAATTTCCACTTCCTTTGGTCCATTTCTGCATTGCTTGGGACTTTGCGATATTCACTGACTATCTATCATTTCAATTCAATATACATTATCACGAGCATTGGTGATTTTTTCCTTGAAATATCATACAAATTATCTGATAATTTCTCCAAATAATTCATTCGTCATGATATCATCACCACATTTACCAATCGCATTCAGTTTCATAATTTTCTCGATTGCATAAGTTTGATGATATGTATCGACTTGATTCAGCAGGCAACTGGAATACGAGCCATTTTCATCCAACAGGACTGAAAAGTATAATAATCTATGCCGTGATGTTATTAACGATTCACTATATACTATACAATGATGTTTGAATTTGAATGTTTTTCATTGCAGGAAATACAATCAACATACATGGTTATCCCAAAATTGGAAACGTAAACAACGCAAGCCAAATAATTTCATCGCCTTTTTTTCCTTATTTATATCCTGCAGATTTGAGTCTTGAATATATTATAGATTGTGATTCAAAGAAACCATGCAAAATAAGTCTGTTGTTCACAGATTTTCTTCTAGACGAATCATCAATCATTGAGGTAATAGAAAATTACGATGTTCAGAAACGTTGTCAACAATGTATGTTCTAGTTTTTCGATTGGAACGGTCAAAGAATGCAGGTTATATCTGGTAATACTTTCAGACCACCAGCCATAACAAGTAATGGTCCATCAATAGGTATCAGATTTTATGCTAATGGAGCCTCCAATTCTGGATTCAAAGCAACGTACTCTTTTATAGTGGGAACATTAGATGACTCAGTTTTCAGACCAAATGTTGGTGAGTACTTTTCAAGAGTTTGATCATGTTGAGAATTATTCTTTTCAAACATAGCTGTTTCTCCAGGTTGCGGTGGCAATGTCAATAACTTAGGAGGTGGCATAACCATGATGAATATGATAGAAACGGGAACAAAATTATTCGATTGTGTTTGGATAATCAAACCACCCGACAGCCATCTACATCGAAAAACACATTTATATGTGAAAGTTGCAACGTTCTTCAATTTTGGTGAGGCATATATCTCGTGGTACCGCGTTGCTATTTATGATAGCCATGCTATATTTTTATTTGGGCTAGTAGCCGTGAAAACAGAATTGCGATTCATTATGTTCAATGGAAGACACAAGCGTTGCAATGAAAATTCAGTAATAGTTCATCATTGCATAAATGTTTTGATTCAAAAAGTTTTCAGTTTTATCGAACGTTCACTTCATCTCCATTTGTTTCGAATAAATACAGGGAAGTCGGTGGATCTACAATAAGTTGTCTGGTTGAGAGATTAGCTCGATTCAGTTCATTTATAGATTGTGAACGAAATGAAGATAACTCAGAAGTTGGCATAACCATAAGAAAATTTATATAGATTTCAAATTCCCAGTTCCTTTCAAAATATGGTACGGTGGGATACTCATAAATTTCTAGAACAAATTATGGAACTGTATTCGACGCACGTGGCTCCAATAATCTTAAAATTGAGAATTGACCATATCTAATGAGGATTTTGTTTGAAGCACATTAAATTTTTTAGAGTTGGCTGCTTTGTGAATTCGTCATTGATGGCAGTTCTCACGTGAAGTGTCGTATGCTGTTTGCACAGAACTCATAATTGTATCTTGTCCATGGGATATCATAATGAGTTGAACAACATGTAACATTTGGGAACTGACACTAAAGGAAAATGTACTGGTAGCTAACTACGAAAAATTATTGGGCTTCAATAAACATCCTCATTTGATATTTAGTTTGAATAATATTGTTTGTGTTATTCGTTACCCGCACCAAAAGTCACTCAGAACTCTAGAGATTCGATCAAAAATGAACCGGCCCCTTTTCAGTTTCACCCAGATGGATCAGAAGCAGTTATCGATTGAATTAAAGTCTTCATACCCCTGAATTATTTCAATATTATCATGGGCCAGTTTGTTCCTGGCGCAGGAAAATTCATCGTTTCAATTCCTCCCTGAAAATTGTACACACGTTTTCGCATGCATGAGGAAATATTTCATTTCGCAAGTAAGGCGCAGTGTAACGTTTGGTTGGAAGTGACTGGACAATTGGAAACAGCATTTCTGAACATCTGAGTAATTTCTGTTCGTGAAGTTGCAGTCAATCTTGAGGATGCCAGGGAGTGAGAAAGAAACTCTTTGGTATTGCGTCAAGCTTTCACGGCCTGTAACCTTAAAACTCACAATTTCTCAAAATTTGACAAAAATATACTGTTTCACTGACCAGTAAAGAAACACTATAATAACATCCGTGTATAACTGATAATGGGAAGATGATTCAATTAATTTAAATAAGATAAATGATACAGTCTGAAATTCTTTCTTGATCGCTCAGCGCTTGCAAACACTCTCTTCGAGAGATCGGAAAAAAACAGACAATTCAGTTCGTTCCTCTCGAGTTCGAGGTTCCATGGTACATACAATTTATCACAGTAGAACTCCACTCGCGATCCGAAATGTGAGGCCCGAATCTACAGCGAATGCGGACTGAAGAAAAAAATCTTAGGACTAATTTGTGACAGTAGAACTATACTTACGGTTAGAAAAGGAGTGTAGTACTGAATGATAACACAATAATCGCACTGATCAATAACAATGTAACAAAAAAATTTATTTTCGTTACAAGGGCTGCTAGAAGATTTTATGCAGATTCGTGTTCATCACGCAAAATTATCTCAAAAGTTATCCACGAGGTTACTCAAGCAGGTACTGCAGAAACTATCACATTTCAAGGACCAGGTGTAAGCACAGCAAACAGCGAGGTAAACAGCAAACTGAACAGCACATTTTTTGTCAAGTAGGTAATCGCCGAGGTAATCGCCAAATGAGAGAATGGTTTGCCCTAGGAGCTTTTTGTACCGGCCCAGTGGAGAGCCTGCTAGCTGAGTCTGGAGAACAACCCCTTGATGTTCGTAGAGACTATCTCTCCTTAAGTTATGCTGCAAGAGTAGCCTCTTCCAAGAATCATCCTTCCTATCGATATACTTTCTCAGATCGTTTTCAACATATCTTCGAACAGAAACAAAATTACCCCTTACCGTTTTACGCAAAAATTGCCAAAGTTTCCGACAATAATAAAGACTTTCCAAATATTCTCTCTCTTGAGTTGAAAATTTCTCCTCCCTAGACATTACCAATTACTCCTTGTGATACTTATCTCCTCGACTTCCCCAAATACCATACCCCTTCAAATTCCATTGAGAAATTCCTTTGCCGAACTGGTCTCCAAATATCAGCACTTCAAGCATATATACACCGATTCATTCAAAACAGCTGAAGGAGTAGGAGCTGCTGTGATAACAGATACCACCACTTACACTTATCAACTGCCATCGTTCTCCAGTATCTTCACAGGAGAAGTATTTGCTATACTCGAGCATTACAATACTGCCGTAGATCAGTAGGTGATCATGTTTTTTTTTAATGAAAAAACGGAGAATGGTTTGACTTCAATAGATTATAATAGGTTGACTTACCTTTCGTAAATACTGGAAAATAAGTTGTCGATTTCATTTGAAAGAACACTTGGCGGTTTCCTTAAAACCTTCGGAGGAATCTACAAGTCAGGCCAGTTCTGTCAGACTTGAGAGTCGAGTAAGAGATCATTCGGCTTCGCTATCGGGGTAGTTCTATACGGGCTACCAGAACAGTTGCAATCAATTGGTCAGTTGAAGCTTGGAGAGTTTTGCACTACTTCGTTGTACAATAAATAAATATGTTACTGGTCAAAACCGCGCCCGAATGAAAAACTATATTGAACCGAGCGAGGGAACGAGACTGTCGGTTTCTTCGAGGGAGTCTCTTACTGTTCACGAGGAACAGTAGAGAGTAAAGATTATCTAACTCGTAATATTACGAGGAACTCTGTGACGAAATCGCTTTTCATTACAAACATATTGCTTACAAAATAGCATTTAATTAAATTAAATGAATACATGAATTCCAAAGAATTCCATAGAATTCCACGGAATTCCACGGAATTCCAAGGAATTCCACGGAATTCCACGGAATTCCATGGGAATTCCACAAGTCTGTACACAAGAATTCCACAGTGGTTTACCCCTCGGGGTTTATCATACTACAACATGGAGACGCTGTTATGAAGCTCTTGATTTGGTCTATGAATGCCTAGAGTACAATACACCCCCACAATATCTCATTCCATATTTTTTATACTTTTCTGGTGGATGACTTGCATGAAAAATTGAAGTAACAAAATAGTGGTTGCTCATTTCTGGCAGATTCATCATTCCCGCATAAACCATTGCAGGGGGCAGGGTGGTGCTCAAATATAAACATCAAAGGAGTCGAGAGAAGAGGGGTCCTTGCTAACATCGCTGGCTTTCCCTCCACCACTAGACTTCCGGGCTACGTGGGCGTGGGAGAGTATAAGAGGAGGGTGCGAAGAGTCCCGCGGGCCGACATAGGAATCTTGAAAGAAATATCCTCCATCAATTTCCACTTCCTTTGGTCCATTTCTGCATTGCTTGGGACTTTGCGATATTCACTGACTATCTATCATTTCAATTCAATATACATTATCACGAGCATTGGTGATTTTTTCCTTGAAATATCATACAAATTATCTGATAATTTCTCCAAATAATTCATTCGTCATGATATCATCACCACATTTACCAATCGCATTCAGTTTCATAATTTTCTCGATTGCATAAGTTTGATGATATGTATCGACTTGATTCAGCAGGCAACTGGAATACGAGCCATTTTCATCCAACAGGACTGAAAAGTATAATAATCTATGCCGTGATGTTATTAACGATTCACTATATACTATACAATGATGTTTGAATTTGAATGTTTTTCATTGCAGGAAATACAATCAACATACATGGTTATCCCAAAATTGGAAACGTAAACAACGCAAGCCAAATAATTTCATCGCCTTTTTTTCCTTATTTATATCCTGCAGATTTGAGTCTTGAATATATTATAGATTGTGATTCAAAGAAACCATGCAAAATAAGTCTGTTGTTCACAGATTTTCTTCTAGACGAATCATCAATCATTGAGGTAATAGAAAATTACGATGTTCAGAAACGTTGTCAACAATGTATGTTCTAGTTTTTCGATTGGAACGGTCAAAGAATGCAGGTTATATCTGGTAATACTTTCAGACCACCAGCCATAACAAGTAATGGTCCATCAATAGGTATCAGATTTTATGCTAATGGAGCCTCCAATTCTGGATTCAAAGCAACGTACTCTTTTATAGTGGGAACATTAGATGACTCAGTTTTCAGACCAAATGTTGGTGAGTACTTTTCAAGAGTTTGATCATGTTGAGAATTATTCTTTTCAAACATAGCTGTTTCTCCAGGTTGCGGTGGCAATGTCAATAACTTAGGAGGTGGCATAACCATGATGAATATGATAGAAACGGGAACAAAATTATTCGATTGTGTTTGGATAATCAAACCACCCGACAGCCATCTACATCGAAAAACACATTTATATGTGAAAGTTGCAACGTTCTTCAATTTTGGTGAGGCATATATCTCGTGGTACCGCGTTGCTATTTATGATAGCCATGCTATATTTTTATTTGGGCTAGTAGCCGTGAAAACAGAATTGCGATTCATTATGTTCAATGGAAGACACAAGCGTTGCAATGAAAATTCAGTAATAGTTCATCATTGCATAAATGTTTTGATTCAAAAAGTTTTCAGTTTTATCGAACGTTCACTTCATCTCCATTTGTTTCGAATAAATACAGGGAAGTCGGTGGATCTACAATAAGTTGTCTGGTTGAGAGATTAGCTCGATTCAGTTCATTTATAGATTGTGAACGAAATGAAGATAACTCAGAAGTTGGCATAACCATAAGAAAATTTATATAGATTTCAAATTCCCAGTTCCTTTCAAAATATGGTACGGTGGGATACTCATAAATTTCTAGAACAAATTATGGAACTGTATTCGACGCACGTGGCTCCAATAATCTTAAAATTGAGAATTGACCATATCTAATGAGGATTTTGTTTGAAGCACATTAAATTTTTTAGAGTTGGCTGCTTTGTGAATTCGTCATTGATGGCAGTTCTCACGTGAAGTGTCGTATGCTGTTTGCACAGAACTCATAATTGTATCTTGTCCATGGGATATCATAATGAGTTGAACAACATGTAACATTTGGGAACTGACACTAAAGGAAAATGTACTGGTAGCTAACTACGAAAAATTATTGGGCTTCAATAAACATCCTCATTTGATATTTAGTTTGAATAATATTGTTTGTGTTATTCGTTACCCGCACCAAAAGTCACTCAGAACTCTAGAGATTCGATCAAAAATGAACCGGCCCCTTTTCAGTTTCACCCAGATGGATCAGAAGCAGTTATCGATTGAATTAAAGTCTTCATACCCCTGAATTATTTCAATATTATCATGGGCCAGTTTGTTCCTGGCGCAGGAAAATTCATCGTTTCAATTCCTCCCTGAAAATTGTACACACGTTTTCGCATGCATGAGGAAATATTTCATTTCGCAAGTAAGGCGCAGTGTAACGTTTGGTTGGAAGTGACTGGACAATTGGAAACAGCATTTCTGAACATCTGAGTAATTTCTGTTCGTGAAGTTGCAGTCAATCTTGAGGATGCCAGGGAGTGAGAAAGAAACTCTTTGGTATTGCGTCAAGCTTTCGGAAAAATATATCTTATTTAGGATTTACTAGACAATTGTGAACGATTTAAAAACAGAGTCACAATTTTAAAGACCGGATGAGACTACTTACTATGGGGAGTCAAAGCTTATCGGTCATCTTATGCAGACAAAACAGTGTAAAAACAAGATGAACTCCCACTTCACAAACAGAAATCACTCAGTGGTTCCGAAGTTGTTTTATATATATATATATATATATATATATATATATATATATATATATATATATATATATATATATATGCTGGCTGGAACTTCCGGTTGATCCGCGTCTGGAAAGATTTTCTTGTCTACGTTTCGACTCCCATTTCGGAGCCATTTTCAAGACTGAGTGACCTTGCGTCTAGGTCTGAGTTGTCTCACTAGCTGGCTGTCATCACTGGAGATCGAGGATAGAAGGTTGGTGGGATTTAAGGGTTCATTAGTAATTATGGCAGGATCAGGTATCGGACGGTCGATGGGAGGTTCGAACGGATTGGTTCCCAAGTCGGAGTGAATAGAAGTATGTCGGACCAAAAGTGGTTTCCAGGTATTGGGGAGTCTTTGAGAATCGTCGCGTTTATTGAGACAGTTGGGACGTTTTTCGATTTCAATGGCTTCACGGGTAATTCTGGTTTGGAGGGTTTTGGCTGTGGCAACGGTTTTGGTGTTTTTGAAATCTATTTTGTGGCCTGTTTCTAAATGATGTTGGAATAATGCTGAGTTTGTGTCAGAATTACGGACTGCTAGTTAAATCCCACCAACCTTCTATCCTCGATCTCCAGTGATGACAGCCAGCTAGTGAGACAACTCAGACCTAGACGCAAGGTCACTCAGTCTTGAAAATGGCTCCGAAATGGGAGTCGAAACGTAGACAAGTAAATCTTTCCAGACGCGGATCAACCGGAAGTTCCAGCCAGCACATTTCTGACCGCGGAAGCCTAGCCGATCAAATATATATATATATATATATATATATATATATATATATATATGTATATATATATATATATATATATATATATATATATATATATAAATATATATATATATATATACTATATATCACTGGAGATCTAGGATGATAGCCAGCTAGTAAAACAACTCAGACCTAGACGCAAGGTCACTCAGTCTTGAAAATGGCTCCGAAATGGGAGCCGACACGTAGACAAGAAAATCATTCCAGACGCGGATCAACCGGAAGTTCCAGCCAGCACATTTCTGACCGCGGAAGGAGATGGAATAAAGTGTTGACTGCACACCCGAATATTAAATAAATTATTTATTAATCAAATATATATATATATATATATATATATATATATATATATATATATATATATATATAATCGTTATTTTGTCGAAGTTCCGGCTCCCACTTTGGAGCCTGTTATGAACTCAAACCCGAGAATAACGCATATGAATATTATTGTTGCGCGAAGTATCGTGCTTTACTAGAGCACGTATTTGCCATTGTCGGTCTTGAAGCGACGCGACGGTCAAAGGGAAAGCATCGTAGTGCATCGCTGATAGAAAGACTCAAAATTTTAGTGCTCGTGGGATGACTGGATTACCCCGCAGGAACCTTTGTGAATCATACGAATTTATATTATTGTTACACATTGTGCCAACATCGAGTTCATGTTTACTATTATAGAACATTGAATGAAAGGTTTATATTTCATGATACGGTCCACTCCCTAGTTAACAGAGCCATTATCGAGACTTCTGCGTGACTTGAATTAACGATTCTAGATGCAGTTCAATCGGAAGTTCCAGTAATCACATATCCGACCGCGGAAACCTATCTAAGCACTTATACAGGGTGATTCACGACGTTTGGGAATTTAATGGCATATTCGGATATTCTCTATCCAACTGAAATATTTTCGAGAATGCGGTGTTGCTACTTCTATTTGAAAGTAGTAGAACTTTTGAGTTAATATTGAGTTAATATTATTTTTTGAATCCACAACAATAACTCGACAATTCTCCTTGATATTTTCCTACACCTATGTGTTACCGTTTTCGAAATATGAACTAATATACATTTTTTTCTTCGGAAATCTTGACCTTTAAAAATGCTGATATCATGCGTATATCTAACTAGTCAAGTTTCGGACTTATGAGCATTTATTTGTGAAAATGTCCCTTCAGATGGTATTCCCATCCGGGATTTTGTAAGCAGGCGATTATTACTATTCGACAATTTCTTAATGATATCGACATTTTATTATTGGCTTTTGTTGAATATCTTCTTGCCAGGAAATTTATGCCAATAAGGATGAGGGATCGGATCATAATTATATTTACCGTCAAATATAATTTTTTTAATGAATTTGAAGTGTTTTGGAGTCAGAATCAGTTTAAACTGCCTCATTTGTTCAGAAGTTACATATACCTTCGAAACGATGAAACAAAACTATTCGATCGAAGTTTGTTTATTATCTTTGGACAGTGCGATAAAATCATTATTAGAACATGTAGAAAATTCAATGAAAGGTATCCGAATCTACCGAATATGAGCATTTAAAAATTTATACGAATTCAGAAAAATTTCAATGCATTTGGATCAACTTTCAAAGCATCAACTTGCCTCGACCCCTTAACTTGGGAAGACAACCAGATTAATGTCTTAGCACATTTAAATGCATTTCTCAAGTCACCCATAAGAAGTGCTGAAGAAGAAATGGGTATAAAACTTTCAATGAATCTTGCGAACACATGAAAATGCATACTTATGAATTCACCAAAATTCAAGTAATGAAGCCTCAAGACCCTCAACAGAGAGTTTGAATTTTGTGAAATGTTGTTTATACGCATCCAAGAAGATCCATTTTTTATAAATTAAATTTGGGCTGATTAATCATTGGCAGGAAAGATATCGGGAAACAACGCAAATCCATATAGAGAAAACGTATCGAATGATTCAATTCTCCTAAGTCCAACATCAGAAGACGAAGCCGCAAAGGTTATTTATAATCTCAAAAATCGAAAGTCGCCTGGTATAGATAATATTAAAGCGGAAACCCTAAAGGAGATTGCATGTCAGATAGCTAGTCAACTCACTTATAGTATCAATAAATGCATTGAAACTGGACAGTTTCCTGATGAATTCAAAAAATCTGTCATATGTCCTATATTCAGAAACGGGGACGCAACGGAAGCTATCAATTACAGACCAATTTCTGTCATTGCGAATTTCAGTAAGATATTTGAAAAAATCATAGAAATCAGATTATCCAACCATTTAGATAAATATAGGCTTCTATCTGATATGCAATTCGGTTTCAAAGAAGGGAAATCTACCGAAGATGCCATTATTGAGCTGACAAATCATATTTATGAAGCCTTAGATGAAAGTAGACCCTGCCTTGTTATTTTCTTAGACCTTGTCAAGTCCTCTGATACCGTGAGTCACACCATTTTGATATTTACGCTGGAAAAAATTGGGGTAAGAGACAACTGCTTATTGTTATTCAAAAACTAACTTGAGTATCGAACACAATGTGTCAGGATAAATGAAACTCAAAGTGATTTCAAAAAGGTTGAATGAATATACATGAACAGCTTATTTTCCATTCAGAGCAAAGGAAGAATAATCAGTTTTGCAGATGATACTGCAATATTTTATAATGGCGAGTCATGGCCTACTTTGAAAAAAAATGTAGAATCGAAATTTTTTCTAATGAAATTGTTTTTTTTGAAAGCAAACTTCTAACCATCAACATAAATAAAAATCACTTCATACCTTTTTCAAATTACGAAACAACAATGCCCAAAATTTGATTCTCTACTCCTTGTAAACAATATACCAGTAAAGTCGGCAAATAAAATCAAATATCTTGGAATAGTTATCGAAACACATCCGGAATGGGACCATTACATCAATTGTCTTCTTAAAAACTTCGATTCGTCCCTTATAAATTCCGACAGTTGAAAGATATTCTTGACCTGAAACAAAAAAAAATATATCACAGTCCTGTGGAAAGTCATATCGCTTATGGATTACTCGGATGGGGGGTATATCTTAAAGTCACATTCATTCTCTTGAAGTCATTCAGAAGCGATTTCTAAAACTGATGCTTTACAAGAGCTCTAGATATCCAAATGATATACTATATGAAGAATCGATATTACAAAAACTGCAATATAAGACAGCACAAACACAAGAATCTGTTAATGACACTCACCCATGACTATAATACCAGGCGTCGCAAACAGTTTCAATGTCCTCGGATGCGTAAATCGGTGGGTCCGAAATGTTATCAGTATCTGGGTCCGAAACTATATAACACCTTACCTTCGAATATTCAACAGATCCGTAACATCAACCAATTCAAAAGTAAACTAGTCACTTTTATAAAAACCTACCTAGAGAAAATGTCTATAATTCAATAACAAAAGACAAAAAAACAGTTGTGAATCATGAAATTTGAATCTCACGCTACTAAAATATGAACTTGGCCTTATCTGCCTTGTACTACTCTATTTTATACAGTCAAATAACTTGATATTTGTATTTCCTTAGCTTAGTTCATCAATGCCTTTGTATGATATGAAACATTTTAATATTTGTCATCCTCACAAACAAGTATGAACTTCTGTGAGCTGTCTCGTATGTGTTTGTTTCTTGTGTTTAATCGAAATATTCGAGAAAAGAAATATGCAGTAGAAAAAAATGTCATTATTGTTCCAGTGAGAATCCTCACGTCACGAAAAAGCCGGATTAGAAAAAAAATAGTTTTGATATCTCCTGCATGCTAATGGACAAGAACTCGAGATAGGCGATATACGTGAAATCTGTTCCGATATGAATCTATATATGTATCTCTCAACACCTTGTTATTAAAAATAGATGACAATAGGATATTATCAACAACGAAAATTATTGATCTGTCGATATAATTTGCAAGATTTGTAATTGAATAAAACTGTCTTTAAATAACGGAAATAACCGTTGTTCAGTTTGTTGATTTCAGCCTTTTATTCACTGGTGATTAGAAAGTAACAGAATCATTAAAATTCAGAAGCTACCTGAATACTTTGGAGAGCTACATCGATAATAATCTGCCACTAGAAGAATATCGAAGTTAGTATGGACGTTAGCGGCATCAACCTCGCGTATCATTCTGATGCAAAATGCTTCTGCAGGTGAGTAGTAGGTACCCATAGGTAACTTTTGAGAACTGGTGTCCCGCTGCGGCCCGCGATTGGTGTGTGTGGGAGGTCCCTCCTTTTAGGGTCCGTAGGTCATGAACAAGAATTTGGACGTTAAATCAGAGGTTACATATAAAGAGCACAGGGGAAAAACCGGCTAATTCGATTTTTGGTTGAATATGAGTAACGATGAATTCCCATGTATTGAACGGTGCTGAATCCGATAGGGAACTAGAACAGGGAAAAAGCCATGCCATATGCCTCAAATTATCGAGTAAACATTCGGTTTTCCGAGCGCTGCCAGAGAAAAACCGGGTAACATTCTCTCGCTTCTCCCACCCCACCCTGCTCTCCTACTCCTTGTACTGTTCGCTTCACCTACTGTTTACATTCTTGTTCGTGTTTACTGATTCAGTTGGTGTTCCGATAGCGTTTGAACTTTGTGGTTGCGTGGTTTCTGTGGTAGAAGAATGGAAGCTGCTTCTCGGCTGGAGATGACAATCTCGCGGAGCCTTCAAAGAAACGCCCAATTACAGGTAGGATGAAAGATGTTGATAAAAAGCTGAATAAACGTTGTTCAGTCCGTTGATTCCAGCCTTTTCCTCACTGGTATATAGAAAGTAACAATTGGCGACCGTGACAGGACACTGTATGGGTACCAGTGTTGAATATGGACAAGGCAAAGAAAGCAAGAACTGTTCATAGAGGATCTTTCACTAAACAGAATAATAGTATCATTGATATGCTAAGTAATAAAACATGTTATATTGGAAAACACGTATGACAATATGATTTCGTTGAACAAGGAACTATTCAATTGATTGCTAGAAGGCACAGCTATTGAATCTGAGTTACAAGCTGATTGTGAAAATGCTGCTGAGTATTCGATGGAGTTCAACGTGGTGGGAGAGAAACATATCCATGGGTCCAGTTGAAGATGCTTACTCAGTAGCGCTCATAGCATTTATAGCGTATTGAAATGAAAAAGTTTGACAAGTAACAATATATCCTTTTGCATTTTCTGTAAAGGTACAAAACATAAAACATTTTGTTTTATATGTATCAGAACTAACCATTTCCCCAAAAAAAAGTAGGGAATATGTTAAATGTGACAACTGTCAAAGAAGGATGTGTCCGTCTGCAAACGTCGATGAAAAAGTGAATTCCACTCCTGAAAAAGTTCAATCAAGTGAAGAAATCAAAGTTTCTGAAGAAAATTCTCTGACCAGTCTCACCGTGATACATGCCAATCGTCTCATGCCGCTGTTTGTTTTCTTAGGATACAGACTGAAAATGGTGTGATTGTTCAATTGAAACAGGCAGATTCTTGAGTATCCCCGGTGAGAAATATGTCGATACCTCGATTAGAATTAACTGCTGCCACAGTTGGATCTCGCTTAGATGGATCAATAAGCAGGATGTATACATTTTATGATGTTGAGTATTTTCATTGGCAGATTCGTCGACGTTGTTGGCTTGGATGTCTCGAAACCAAGAATGGGTAGTGTTCGTGAGAAATAGAGTGAATGAAATTGTGGCTTTATGAATTCCGCAGATTTACCATCCAGAGGTTGCACAGGTTATAATGAAGTTGATCGAAATTGATACTATAGATATTTTTCTAAATTCCATAAAGTTGTACGAATGGTTGGTTGGATCAGAAGATTCATTCATAGATGTTAGTCTCCTCGAGCCCCATCTGATGGTGTTATGACAGTTTCCGCAATCCCAGAGGCAGAATTATATAAAAAAATCAATAAAATATATTTTTGTCAGGGTTTGATTTCTCTATACTCCAAAATCAATCTGCCATTTTTTAAATTTTTTTCAACAGACTCAACAGCATAAAATTGGGTTACTGACAGAAAAAATTCGTTATTTTCGAAATGTGAAAAATCTGGGTCACCTGGTTTTTCCCCTGGACTCTTAATATGTATTCGACACATTCAAAATCGCGACGGCACTTGTTTACCGAGTCGTACAACTTGGCTCTGTGAAAAACATCATTTATCAAAAGGATGAATCGATAAAGAAATAAGATAACAAGAAAGGTAAGTAGAATATCGCCCACCTCAGGCAGACCTAGAACCTAGACAGCTACAGCCTACGTACGCGTCACGTGACCCCCAGCGCCCCAGCCCCGCCACCGCTGCGCCCTCGTGCCCCGACGGTCCCCAAAAGAGCACAACCCCCATTGGCGTTTCGAACACTAAGTGACGTTTCGAAATCAAACAAATTGACGATAGAAATCGAACGTTAAAGACAGCTTCGATTCATTCAATCCCGTTTCTGTACAACAAAACTTTTCAATGTTTATCTCCTGTACATATGGTCAATGAGGTCTACAAAAGTATTTCCTTGTTAACAGTAACCGCAGAGAGCGAGTGTCAAATGTCAATATGGATATACAAGGGTGTGCAGAAATGGGGGTGTGCAGCATGACTGCTATAGGGGGCATGCAGTCTACCGGGTGTATCATGAGGAAATCCATCAATACAAACCTCAAATTGATCGTCTACTTGTGTCTCACAAGTGCGAGGTGTCGAGTTATGTCTCATATGCGCTATCCGTCAAGTTCCGTCTTGCGCTGTCCATCTACTAGCATCTCACTTGGGCGACGCTGTCCGTCTACTGGCATCTCACTTGCGCTATCCGTCAACTTTCGTCTCATATGCGCGACGCGTCGACTTTCGTCTTCCACGGACTAAAAGAAAATAGACGAAAATAATAAACAAACAGTTATTAGTCATCAACATGTAAGCATGTCAACATGTAAGCAACAAGTCGAGAATACATTGAAATCAAGGAAATATATGGACCTAAACTCGGATAGGAGGAAAATGTCAAACCAACATCGGGATCATCTAGCACTAGCACGTCAAACCAGCTAGATGGGCAGTGGGAGGAAGCGATCGAAAGAAAGCGAAGACGCCAGAGGGTTGTCGGTAGTTATGATGGGCATTCTCGTGTTAAAGGTGTCCCCAAACTGACACATTAACATGTTTACAGAATCGACCCGCAGACTTCACCGAATGATTTGACAGAACTGTTGAAAATGCACTGTCCCGAAGTGAAATGTGAAAGTATTACTCCCAAACACCTTAGTATTTACAATTTCTTCGAAATATCGATTTTTGAACATAATTTCAGGAAGGCTATAAATCCTAAGATTTGGCCCTTCGGGGCATGTATACAACGTTTCTTCGAGTTTGTGAAAAAGGAGACGATCAAAACGTAAACTGCAATTATTTCTCACCGAATCTTTTAGTTCTCAACATTGCTAGCATAAGTCCATACAAGATAAACGAACTTCATTGTGACACTTATTTTTACAAAAAATTTAACTTCTTATGTTTGACTGAGAAGAATCGAAAACCAGATTCTGTAAATAGCATATTGATAACAGGCTTCACTCTAGCAAGCTTCTTCTGTAGGACAGACCTCCTGAAGGGTGGTGTGGGCTTTTGGGTCAGAGATTCTGTGATTTTCAAAGATTTTTGTCTAGCTCAACATTGCAAAGAAAAGGACATAGGAGTATGTGGCATTTCTTGGAGACAATAATCAAAAATGTATTTCAATAAACTGTTACAGGCCGCCCAGTGGGGATCTCAACATTTTTTGTGAGGTACTGACAGAAATATTGGAATCTATGTTTGAAATATTCGATTTTTACTCGTGGGCGATTTCAATTGTGACGCGTACAATAACTTAAAAGATTTTGTTAAATTGAACAATATACTGTCATGTTTTAACTTTATACACAAAGTGAATTGGCCCACTCGGGTGCAAGGAAATAGCCTTCCCACAATGGATAACATTTTCATTAATATTCATAACGATAGAGTCACTGCTGTCTTGGATAATACTATATCTGATCACAGATATATTTTTTATGAAATTCCGGAATTCACCCAATACGCGCGAGACAATTCCTTCTCGTTCTATACAAGAATGTATAATGATGAATCTCACAAGAATTTTGGATTCGCACTCCGAAATGAAAACTGGAGTGAACTTTATGAAATTGATGATATTGACTATGCCTATGATTTTTTCATAGGAAACTTCTTTCATTATTTTGGCATTAGTTATCCATTGCAAAGGGTGTGTAGTGAACCCAACGTTGAAAAATGGGTGGACAAGGATGTAAAAATATCTAGTTGTAAGTTTAAGGATCTTTATTTGCTTAAAAACAAATACCCAGACGCTGAAAAGAAGCAATACTATCAAAATAGTATTCCCAACTCTGATGATCCACCTGGAACTGCATGGAAAATTATATCCGAAATGAGCAATAAAAACAAAGCAGGTCATGAAAATATCAGTGTGTCTCACAATAATATAGAAGTGGACAATCCAGTTATTGTATCAGATCTTTTTAACAATTTTTTCAAAAATGTCCTACTACAACTCAAAAGAAAGATCACCCAGTCAAATACTGTAGTAAATTAAAAATCGAGAAATATTTTTACCTTTTCTATTTCTCAGACCATTTTCACCTAGTGAATTGTTAAATCTTCTCAGTGATAGGCTGAAAAATTAATCATCGGCAGGTCCAGATGAAATACCCACTTTAGTTTCAAAAAAGTACCTGTATGGGCCTCTATGTATTTGAAGTCTGTTTTTATGTGTAAGAAAATAGGGATTTTGTTAATAGAAATTTTTATGAATACAACACACGTCGTAAGGATGATTTACGCTTACACTCTGAACGCAATGTAACCTATAAAGCTCCAGCTCGAATCGGAGCAAAGACCTTCAATAACTTACTGCCCTCTATCAAAAGATTGGAACATAAACGTTCTTTCAAGAGAAAGCTCAAAGGATACCTGGTTGAGAAATGTCTATACTCTTTGAATGAATACTTTTAACCTCAAACTTTTATTCTATCTATATTTATATGTGAGTTGATAACTGTCCAGTATGTATAAGCGTATTTGTTATGTAAACTTGTTTCGTTATACTCTGAATGTGCTGTTTCTTTTTTTGTTTCATTACTTCACTCGAGTGATACCGTACTACCATTTGGTTGCATCCATGACTCTTTCTTATACAACTGTATGTTGTCTCAAAGAAATAAAATAATTTGATTTGATTTGTTCCTGCAAGCTAACCGAATAGTGAATAGTGAATATTGCATGGAGAGCTTTCGCATTCTGTGAGAACATTTCAAATTCCAATATGTTCGTCACACGGCACATAAAAAAACAGACATAACAATAGTTTTATACATAGAGAGAATACACTATTTCTGCAAAGACTGCACAGGTGCTTATCGTTGCACATTCAACTTTGATGGACCAGAAAGTCTGTTGGCACACGCTTATTCACCTGATTTTCGGAATACTTGTAGAGAAATTCATCTAGATAAGTCGAAAAACTGGATAATGGATGAGGATAGCAGTGAAGGTATCAGACTTCTTGGTACCCTAACACATGACATAGGTCACAAACTTGGGCTACAACATAGCTCTGTGGAGATATCGGTTATGTTTCCCTGGTATAAATCTCAACTTCCCAATGCAAGTGGAGATGATAGGCTAGCAATGGAGTTTCTATATGGCAGACGTACAACAACTATCAAACCCAGCACGAATGCCCCCATCACTGAACACACCAGCCATCCGAAATTATCAGTCATTCAAAAACCGACAACCATATCCTTTGCTAGTTCTTCGACCACTATATCCCCTCCGAGAAGATGAAATAAATATTCAGACAGTTCATGAAATGTATTTTGGAAAACAAACAGTGAAAACAAAGGCTGATCTATAGTCGTGGAATTTTGAGGTTGAATTCGAATTTTTGAGTTTCTGAAGTTCGCATTTATCATGATAAATTCGATGCTGAGTCCAAACTTCAAGCAACCAATAATAAACCTCGGGCCGCAGCAGAAGCACTTGACTCGATCACTTCTGCCTGTATAAAATACTCTACTCCATTGGGAAAATTTAATACTAATGAAATATCTGAGAACATGTCTTGAACCGAAGAGAGAATGAAGCAGGTGCAGACGATTGCAAATGTTCCAGTCAAATACATACCAAATATATCGAAACAATCATTCCATTTCGAATCGATAATAAACATATCAACAGTTTTGAAAGAATAGATGTGATAATCGACTGCATACGTGCAGAACATATGAACATAAGGTTGAATGAATCCAAAAGTTTGAAGGAGATTCGACAATTGCAATAGTTGAACGAAACACATGACGAACTTATCAAAATAAAGTCTTATTGAATGCGTAACACCTACAAAGCCAATGAGGTCTGAACAAATGAAACACAACAAATATATCCGAAATTTAGGTTGGAGACCAGAGTCCAGACGCGTTCATTACTAAAACGGCATGAAAACTGAAATATCTAAGTTCAGAAGAATGCAAAAGTCTACGAGAATACATGACGGGGCATATCAAAAATTAATTATGACTGAATGTGATAGTTCAGTTGGGTATGAAAGAATCAAGCCTTGACGTCTGAAATGGTTTTCAACAGTATTATTCAAGTTTGTACGAATACATTGGACCATTGGAAGATAAGACAAACTCAATTCTGAATTCTCGATTCTGAATGAAACAAGTTATAAAACGAAGCAATGACTCGAAATACATGTCAAAAATCATATCTGAAAAAACATGCTGAAGTATAATCGAGTCTAGACGAACGCAAATATCTTCAACGCATTGTGAATATATCAAGTTCAAGGAATAATGCGGAACTCTAAATGAATCATGCCCAGTCGATAGAAATGGCCTAGATGAATACATGACTACTATAGAAAATATATAAATGAATGCGTGAAATGAGTTCTCGGAGAGCTCAAGTGCTTTTGAAAAAAATTATTTCATTACAAGGCTTGAAAATACATAAAAACAATGTGAATTGTTCGAGACCTGAATAACAACTGATTTGACCAGAAAGAATTATGTTAACATCTTGTTAGAAAACGATACACTGCGGCAGCAGAATATCATTTTCTTGGGAATGGCCATCCCCTGAAGATTCAAATCCGGAGGGTTAGCGGAGGATTTGAACTTCTGAAAGGTTCAATGGTGGCTGGTCTTTTCGATCTTCTTCGATGAACAATGTTTTGACTGGGTTTTCTTCGATATAACGAACCCAATCAATACGATTGCTAATCCATAGAGAATGATTGTCCATATGCTAGGGATTTGTGTTACGTTGCGTTACGTTGTCCAGGTTTAACGAAGTGTTCTTTGTTACTGATATTCTCGAATCTGGTAGTGATCTGGCAGCCTACTGGTATTTCGAATAGGTTTGTGCCTTTCACTGTCACGATTTCTTCTTGGTTGTAGCAGGTTATTTTTATTATCTCGTTTTCTGGCAGGATGATTATCCATTGATTGGACTCTCCGAGTCTCCGGAATATAGGGTGATTCAGAGAGATCTAGGTTCGTTGACAAGTGGGGGTGTTTTTCAGGCTCAGCAGTTGGACTTCGCATGGGTTTTCTTCTTGAAGTTCGTGGGGTTCCATCACACAGGTAAGAATGAGGTGTGATTTTCGTACGAATGTCGCCTTAATATGTGTGGTTCAATTTATTCATTGCCAAAAATTTATTTTTTGATATAATAACCTCGATCTGATCCTTTTCTGGAACGGGAATGGAATACATGTGGAATAGGTCAAATTCGAGAGGAAATGTTATTGGGATATTCAAAATATATATTATTCTGTTATTGACTGTATAACTTCCGATTTTCATGAATTTCTCCAATAAAAGTACATTTTCTGGAGTAATTTCTAGACGATATTGGTTCTGATTGAATTAATTTGATATGAGTTCATTGAAAAAGTCCCGTTTTTATAATACTAAGGTGCATCATATAGAGTCTTGAAAACATAATTGACTTCCCAATATCTTGCATTATAGAGAAAATCATTTTATACAGGCTAATGACTTCAATAAAAGTATTCTTGATATATATTGAACTCTCTCGATAAACTTGACCTTGCACAATTTTTGCAATTTGATTTATTTTGGACTCAATGATTTTTTTATTGTAGATTACCTTTTGAACAGTATTTTCGAATATATTGATTACTTCGATAGACAAAGAATTTGCAGTTTTATACTCGAAGCCAATTCTTTTTGATTATTTTCCAATTGTTGGATCAGTTTTTCGTATCGTTCACCATAACTTGCATCTACATTGCCAGAAATAGCCTTGAAAACTGATTCCATACCATTCATTAAACCGCGTTTGATTCTATTTGGTTGTGCTGAAAATTCTGTTAGTTTATCTCTACTTTATTTTTCATGAAGTTCATAATTTTCACAAAATTTAAGGAATCATTCAGATACAATGAATTTTTGTTTACTAGAAAGATTAATTCACTAGACTCATTAATCAATAGGTTCACTTCCGAAATTATTATCATAAGATCGTAGTAATGAATTAGTTTGAAAAAACTTTCTCGAATTTTTGCTGTTTCTAGTTTGATTGGAACTTTACCGGAATTCGCGCCTTGATTTCTCATTTTCACTTCCGGTAATCCAAAGACGCTTGTAGCTGAAAAATATGAATTATTTGTCAGTTTTTGAATCAGAAAGTCTTTTTCAGTGGACGTTTTAGATTGCCCATATGGACTTTATCTTGATCGTTCATGGATACAGTTTTTTGTAGAGAATTCACTGAAATTAATTCGTTAGACATTTCGAATTTATCTGCTGTCTTTTGTCTTGTGTGTTTTTGTTTTTCTTCGATGAGTTTTCTATTGTTTTCCGAATAAATCAGTTTCGATCGTTAATATAATCGGTTATGGGGATTTTATCGATTTCTTGGCTGAATGGGTCATTACTGGTGATGTGACCATTGATCACGTTAATTGGTTTGAGATTTGTGACTGAATGCAAGGAATGGTAATAGGCAAGTATCGCATACACCATTTTCATTTTGATAGGTGTTTTCAGAAAACCTATGGTATTGAGTAATCGAACATGTTCTATGGAGTTTGAGTGGGATCTTTCAGTAGTTCCGTTCGATTGGGGGTGATTTGGGGAACAAAAATGTATTTGAATTTTGTGAAGACCAAGTAGTTCTGATATCACGGAGTTTTCGAATTCTGTTCTGTTGTCAACAACAATTCTTTCGGGGACACCGTGGTGTGAAAAAAATGAATTAGGTGATCTAGTATTTCTGTACTTGAGAGGGAATTTAGATGATTTGCCTGTGTGTATTTTGAAAAGTTATCTATAATCGTTAAAAATTTATTCTGTTTTAATGTGAAAGTATCCATATGTACGATATCAAACAGTTTGATGGAAGTAGGGGTAATATTCATTTCAATTATGTGTCGTTCGTACTTGCTTTGCTGGCATATTTCTCATTCGTTTATGAAGGTTTGTATCGAATTTTTCATGAATGGCCAATAATACCTTCCTTCGATAGGTTGAAGAGTTTCGTCTATTCCGCGGTGTTTGTTTTTCCTTAATGGTAATTATGGAAAATTTCACGCAAGTTATCTTTGTCGGTAATATCAATGAGTTTTTCAGTGCATTACTTAAGTTTTAAGGAAGAGAATTTTAAAAAGAGTTGAAGGACTCTTTTGAATGGTTCGTAAAGGTCAGGATCGTCGGAATACAGGTAATAATGAAATTCAGGATTGATATAAGTTTCAACAAAGTCGATAACCTCTCTCTCGAAGTTGATTTTTGAAAGTTGAAGGTGAATTCGTTTCTTTTTTCCGAAAAGAATTTTAACTTTTGTTTGCTAGGAGCTGATTATTATTTGATTCATTCCATGATTTACTGCCATTTCTATTATGGGTATTTCAAAAGTCGGGTTTTGTTCGTCGTTAGAATGAACGGTTTGATCAGTATTATTTGAATTTTCATATTGGTCCTCTTGGTCGTCGAGTTCAATATTTCTGTTGTTTGGGGTTTGTTCTACGTCATCGTGAGGTTCAGTGTTTTGGAGTTCAGGGTCTGGTTGAACTTGGGTCGAAATGTTGTGTACGTCATTTCTGGTGTTCGAAGGGTTTTCAGAACTGAAGCTGACAGGATTTGTGAGAAGGTCTAATTGCCTTTTGTTATATTTGTCGTTTTTTTTCAAAATTTCGTCAATTTGATTCCAAAAGGGGTCTGTCTCTTCAGTATGTATTTTGATTCTCGATAGTGCGTCTGCGTTAGTATTTATGGTACCTTTCTTATATATGATGTTATAGTTACATTCGTCCAGTTTGATGCGCCAACGAGTCAATTCAGAATTGGGGTCTTTCAATGAGAAGAGCCATTGCAGCGATATTGAACTTTCTACCGAAAATATAAATAAAATACTTGGTGGCCCAAACAATAGCCAGAAGCTCTTTCTATATTAGTGAATAATTTTGTTCGGAATCATTAAGAGTACGAAATGCGTAGGCAATGGTCAAGTCTCGCCCAATTGGTCCTCGTGAGAGAACTGCTCCCAAGGCTACATTACTTGCATCCGTAGTGAGGTTAAATGGTCTCGAGAAGTCCGGGTATTGCAGTATTGCTTCGTTTATGAGTAAATTTTCACAAGTTTCGAAACACGTTACAAATTTCTGGTTATGAACGATTTTTGCCCCTGTTTTCAGACATTAAGTTTTGTATCAGTGTTTTGGGCATTGGAAATTGTTTCCTCGCTCTAATTTCATCTGGGTTGGGTTTTACTCCTTGGAGTGTCACAACATGGCCAAGGTAAGCGACCTTTCTTTTCAAGAACTCCGATTTGTCCAACTGGATTTTGAAATTTGAGTCCTTGAGCCTCTGAAATACATTTTTCAGACGGTCGATGTGTTCTTGAAGCGATGTGGAGAATATAATAATGTCGTCTAGGTAGACAAGACATTGTTCGCTTTGGATTCCTCTGAGGATGTTATCCATCACTCTTTGTAAGGTAGCAAGGGCATTTTTGAGTCCGAATGGCATACAAAGAAACTCGTAGCGCCCATTTTCGGTATTAAATGCTGTCTTTTCTATATGTTCCTTCGCCATTTCAATTTGATGGAAACCGTTTGCTAAGTCAAGCGTAGAGAAGTATTGACACCTACCAAGTTTGTCTAACAAAACTGTTATGTTAGGTAATGGGTATTTGTCGTCTACTGTTTTATTATTCAACTGCCTGTAGTCGATGACCACTCGCCATTTTTGTTTACTGGAAGCATCAAGCTTCTTAGGTACCACCGAAATGGGTGAGGACCAGGGCGAGTTACTAGGCTAGATGATTTTTGAATCTTACATTTTTTCTACCTCTTCTTCATATATAAAGGGGTAGCGATGCGGTCTAGAATAAACTGAGGTATCATCGGTAGTTTTAATTTGGTGTTTCATTCGATTGGTGAACGTTTATGGCATATTTTCGTAGTAAAATACATCTGAATATTCCTTACGAAGATTCAAGATTGCATTTTTTTCCTCGTCGTTCAAATGATCAAATCGAATTTTTTGGGGGTGAATGTCTTGTTCTGGACTAACATCAATGAAATTCAAATCGATATTTTGTATTTCTTGTCTATCAAATTTCTCGACTGACGGACCTGTATGCAGTCGAGTAAACAGCATCTGCAGTTAGTCCCGATTTCTTTAAAAATAACACTGTTTAAATACACTGAAAATTTTGTGTGATTAGTGCAGAGTGAAGAAGAACGTACTATCTTCATCTGTAAGTACTTTTTTATGTACAAAACAATTATCCATCCATACCATCGAAGAAATTCCTACGCAGTCACGACGAATTTATCTGTCTCATCTCCGTGTATTCGAGTTTCGCCAGAGGCAGGGGCGGACTCAGTACTCTAGAGGCGGTAAATATTACAGAAATACATCATGGAAAACTACGTTAGCATAACACCCACAACTGAAACCCAAAGCAATTCCACTAATGAGAAATCATATTCATCAACTCTCACTCAAACATCCAGCCAACTACCAAACAAAGATCAAGCCATTGTTTTCACCGCATTAGATGGACTGAAAATTCAAGATTACCTATTGAAACTTGAACCGATAGTAAATCCGAAAAACATTACCTTTTGTTCTCGCATCTCAAACAATCGGATTTGTATATATCTATCTGACAAAAAACTGGTGGACAAATTTCTGATAGATCATGGTGCAATTGCTGTCAATGGCACAATAATCCCGGCTCGACGACTAATTACTCCGTCTGAAAGACTCCTACTGTCAAATGTGAGTCCTACTATACCGCATGAAACCCTCATTGATATTCTCCAGAAAATGGGACTGAAACTCATGTCTCCAATGTCATCCCTGAGAATAGGTGCTACCGATCCAGCATATAGTCATATTCTCAGTTTCAGGAGACAAGTATACATATCTCCACCAGATAACATACAGATACCAGAGTTCATTGACTTGGAACAGGAAGAAACATCATACAGAATATTCATTTCACGAGAAAACCACTTATGTTTCAAATGCAAACAAGTTGGGCATAATGCATCACAATGTGTCATACCTACAAGTCATCCACCGACTCTTTCCGCAAACTCAAACTCCTTCTATCCGTCCTTCTCACAGTCACAATACACCCCCCTTATCCACACAGATCGTAATAATGATGTAGATCCAAACACAGAAACAAACATAAGTACCCAAACTCATCCACAAACTTCCTCTACTGAACCAACCGAACTATCAATAGCCTCCCCAGAGCAACAACCTTCTATAGAAGATATAACCCCAAATCCGCTTCAACAGGATACCTCTTCAGGCAAAAGAAACGTTTCGGACATACTGACGCCCACCCCAGAAGATGCTGATGAAAACTTCGCAATACCATCTAACCATCATGTCAAAAAACACAAATCTGAAAATAGCCGAACAGACTTCAACTTCAACTTCCCTCCAAATGTCAAACAATTCATCGATAATCACATACCGAAGTATAGCATTAGCATTATTATTATTATTAGCAATAGCATTCCAGAATTAGAAGTACAAGGAAAAACAGTTACAAACCACTATGAAATCACTGAAGAACTAGCCACCAACTTCGGTAAAATGTTAGCTGACTTCAACTTTGATAACCAATTCATTATACACAAAGAAAACGAGGAAAAAATTCCAATTCGGATAGTCCCAAACAATAATCCCATAATATAATATAGAAATCCACAAACATACGGATAATTTCAACAGAAAAGAAGAAGCTGTCAACCTCAACCGAATATGGAATCCCATTTTAAGAAAATCGATAATAACTGCAGGTAGTTCTTCAGATATTAATGATGATTATTCTCCGAACCCACAGGAAGTAAACAAGGTAATCAATATTAATGACAATTCCCCGAATCCGAATGGAATAATTAGCACCGCAAACTACCTGAATCGGCACAAATACAACTTGCGAAGAAACAATCTCCAGTCATCGGAGTGAATTCCAAGATGAATGAACCTCTGAAGAAGCTAGCCACTCGAGCCAGCGAAACGTCAGGAAGAAATTCCAAAAAACGACGGCCTTCAAACCCGAATAAAAGTAGTGATACTGAAAACCTCGGCCGCGAAAGCCTCAACTATTTTGTCAATAATCCCATAAATTCACCTATTTCAAAAACAGAACTACTTGAAGCCCTAGATACACTAAAAGATTCAGCTGCTGGACCTGATGATATTCCTGCCTCTTTTTTGAAACATTTACCTGAAAAAGCTCTCAACTTTTTACTCAACCTCTTCAATACAATCTGGACTGAACACAAGTTTCCAAAACTATGGAAATTAGCTAATATAGTTCCGATTTTAAAACCAGATAAATCACCTAACATGGCAGACTCCTATCGTCCAATAGCTCTAACATGTGTTTTATGCAAACTGATAGAGAAAATCATTAATAAACGGCTTATCTGGAACTTGGAAAAAGACAACAGATTAATTATGGAACAGGCCGGCTTTCGTCCTCTGAAATCCACGATAGATAATATTGTAGACCTCGAAACCAATATCAACGAGGCCTTTTCAAACGGTCAAAAATGTATGGCAATTTACTTCGACCTTTGTGAGGCTTTCGACATGGCGTGGCACCATAAAATACTCCAAACACTAGAGACCTGGGGCTATCAGGGCAATATTCTGGCATTCATACAGAATTTCCTCTCGAACAGATCATTTCAGGTGAAAGCAAATGGATCTTTGTCATCTCCAAAGCATCAACAAAACGGTACCCCACAAGGATCTGTCATAAGCCCCACTCTCTTCCTCATAGGAATCAACGACATTATTGAAACCCTACAGAAACCAGTCCAAGCCAGACTATATGCCGATGATCTCATCATATTCACAAAAGGAAAAAATATCAACAGCATGGCTCAACTACTTCAAGAGGAACTGACAAAGTTAGATTCATGGTCTGCAAAAAGTGGCTTTAGATTCTCACCTGAAAAAACAAAATGTATAATTTTCTCCAAAAGGCCAAAACAACTCCAGAACCTACCGACTCTGAAATTCAAAAATCAATCACTCTCTTATAACACCGAAATAAAATACTTAGGAATGATCTTTGACCAGTCTCTAACCTGGAAATCCCATATTCTAAATTTGACACTACCATGCCAAAAAAGATTGAATATTCTGAAATATCTCACAAACAAGCAATGGGGCGCAGAAGGCAAAACATTATTGACGCTATATAGAACACTAATCCGCTCAAAACTAGAGTATGGCTGCATATCTTATTCATCAGCATCCGTCTCCACTCTCAAAATATTGGATACAATCCAGAACAACGCACTTCGTATTATCTCTGGTGCTTTCAGAACGACCCCTATACACAGCCTTCTTTTCGAACTAGGCGAGCTACCATTCAACTTGAGAAGGCAGGAACTGAGTCTAGCATACGCAGGAAAACTTCAAACTCAACACAGAACAGTTTGCCCACCATCACGACAATACCCGAAATTGCATATTCCTTTCTATGAAAGAAACCAACGCTCCCTAAATACGATACACCTTCATCAATTCCCTCCAACCATATCTATGAACATTTACAAAACTCCACCATGGCTCCTTCCCCCACCTCACATTAATACCCACTTACATTCTCTGAAAAAAAACGATACGAATCCTAAACTATTCCAAATAGGCTATCATACCATAATATCCCAGACAAATAGTGGTGTAGCTTGCGCATTTGTTACGAAAAATGAAATCCAGAAATTCAAACTATCCGAAACTGCTACCATTCTCACTGGGGAACTTTTTGCAATATATAAGGCACTTTGTTACGCAAAATCATCTCCAGCACAAAACTATTTGGTTATAACGGACTCTATCAACTCTCTACACATCATCTCCAAAACTTATAGCCAACATCCAGTAGTTAACATGATTAAAGAGGAGCTGAAAATGCTGAACACCAAATCCATAATTTTTGTCTGGGTTCCCTCACACACCGGAATAAGCGGAAATGATCTAGCTAACACATACGCCAAAGAAGCCCTAGAAGATTCATCTATTACTTCCTGTTTTGAAGCAATATCAACAGACTTGAAATCTTTCTTCCACTCTAAAATTGTTGAAATATGGAATCAAACTTGGCAATCAAAAACATCTAAGCTCAAGGAAATAAAACCAGCATTCCATTCATGGTCGTATCCGCCAACCAGTCGTTTCCATCAGGTAGTCATCACTCGTCTCCGCCTAGGTCACACACGAATTACGCACGAACATTCATTTTCAAAACTACCCCAACCAGAGTGTTTCATATGTGAGGTACCATTAACAATAAAGCACATAATGTCGGAGTGTCCACTTCTCGAAATCGAAAGACAGACGAATAAACTTTCTAGTGTGAAATCTTCAAGAGTTGTGATCATGACAACATCATTTCTTTTCTTCGGGAAATTAATATTCTTTTCAAAATATAACAATCAATCTACTAATGTACTTAATGTAATGTAGAGAACATAGTAGTAATGTATTAATGTAGTTACTGTACCGCTAATAGCCGAATGGCTGATGCGGTTTTCATATAAATAAAAAAACAAAAATTTCTCGACTAGTACTAGTACTAGTAATCTGTGGTAGAAGTCCATTGTAAGTGGAGTGTGAGATTTACGATGCAGAAAAACTCTAAGTCGTCTCCATAATTTAATATTTAAAGAATGTCAGGACGGTGATTCATCACATGTTTCGAACCTACACAGGTTCATCATCAGCTGAATTAACATTCAATTATGGAGATGAAAAAATTCAATTGGGAAAAAAGGTCACATGGTGAAATTTTGATATCTAAATTTCACCATGTGACCTTTCTTTCCAATTGAATTCTTTCATCTCCATAATTAGACGTTAATTCAGCTGAGATGAACCTATGTAGGTTCAAAACATGTACTGAATCATCGTCCTGACATCCTTTAAATATTAAATTGTGGAGACGACCTAGAGTTTTTCTGCATCGTAAACTAGTACTAGTATTGGTTTGGAAAAATCTCAAGTTACTCTTTCGGTGGTATTATTCAAAATTGTGATGAAAGTTTTACCATTTTAGGCAATAATGAGACTTACTGGTATTTCAAAATCATGGATTTTTTTATGGGAAATTATGATTTCACCATCTGCTATTGAACTTTTTATTTTGATGATCTGTTGTGTTCCAGGGTTTACTGAAATGAGGTTCAGTTCTTGTTTTGTTGGTTGAGATAAAAGTCGAATTCTAGTATGTGGAGTTGTAACGGTCTCAATTTTCCAGCCGAAATAAATAGTTGTTATGACGATCGGAGTCGCTGATTAAAAATAAGATACGGCCCTGTACTAGCAGTAGAAAAGTGCCACCTTCGATATTCTCTCATCAAAGCGTACCCGAATTATCTGCACTCTAGTTCCCCTAAACGGCAGTCCTATTGCTCCTACTTCACTCACCTTTCAACGAGAAAACGAGACTCCGAGAAACGAGACTATGTTTCCTATATTTTCCTTCTAGAGGATCGAATACTATTAGGCATTCCAGATCAGGTTATGTCTGGGGGGCAAATACCAGTTTTAACCAATCACAAACTTATTAAAAAGAAAACAATGGAAAGTTCCTGGGGGGCAGATACCGCCGTATTGGTTCATTTAGATTAATTTGACAGTTTTGACAAGTATCTGGAATGCCTAATTAGGCATTCCAGATCAGGTTATGTCTGGGGGGCAAATACCAGTTTTAACCAATCACACACTTATAAAAAAGAAAACAAACGAAAGTTCCTGGGGGGCAGATGCCGCCGATTGGTTCATTTCGATTCATTTGACATTTTTGACAAGTATCTGGAATGCCTAATTGTTTACATCTAATAACCTCTTTAATCTCCTGTCAATTTCAATCAGCTGATTCAACAAACTGTAATCTGCGAATGAATTCCAGTGTTCCCAACATCGGTTTTTACTAGAAAATCACGATCTATGCTCCTAACCCTCGCTTTCCGTCTCACTCAAGGTAATTACTTTCTCTTTCTTTTCGGTAATTATGGTTGAAGCATGTGCTTTCTGTTAATCGCTCAAATTGCGGATATTTTACCAGAAAAGAAATATTGGGTTGAAAATTGCTGTAATCAAATCATCGACGGATGATCCTGACATTTATTGGATTAAATTTTTCAACCATCTCATACACTCTTCGAGGCCCCACTCCAACAAAGGTAGGGTTAGGTTCCTTTCTTGGTGAATTTGGCTGGTTCCATTCGAATGCAAATAACCCAGTGCTTGATATGGTATGTGTTTACAGGTCTCCTCCTCTTGGTTGCGTAATAAAATAATTGCTGCTTGCATGAGTAGTCATTAGATTCCACTTCGGAGGCTCGAGGGATAACTCCCTCTTTCATGACACCCTGGTGAATGTACCTATTTGTTTCCACTCGCTAGTAGTAGCCTATCGTGCATACAAATACCCCCTGCATCTTGCTGGAAAGGAAGTGACGAAGGAAGGGTAGAATGTAGTTCTACAGGACATCAAGTAAGACCTGTCCAATTACTTAGATTTAGCTCTCTCCCAGCTGCATCTACCTGCTTTGGAGTGACGATCACCATATTCCTGCTTAGCTTAGAATTCCTCGTCTCTCGATTCATTATATGATTCACCAAATCATAGGTTAACCTCTAGTAGAACTATTGAGTTAGACTGATAATATTATTATATGTGTATATATAGTTTATAAGTAGTGCTTAAATTAGGTGCTTGTAGATTCAGTTCAGCTTTTATGCCTGAGATGAGATCATAGTTTTGATAACAAATAATTGATCAATGCGAAATTATTACGACTTGGCCAGTGGTGTGAACCTCAAAGTATATACTATAGGCTGAAAGGACTGCTTTGTTCATGAAGGCAGGTATTGCTAATTTGTCAGATCTCATAACCCCTTTTGGTACCTATACACCCACCATTGAACAGAGTTACGAACGTCTGCATTTGTTAATTGAATCCACTCCCCTCTCCCTGAGTTAGATTGAGGTTCATCTCAAATTTGAATAGTTAGGTATACCTTTTTATCTATTACAGTCCAAATAAAACGGCGCCCAAAATAATTTTGTTGATCTGTATATTTTCGGTGATTGTCACGTTGTATTATATCATAATATACAGGGTGGACGTAATAGAAAAAAAATTATTCTCAATATTCTATTTCTTCTTTCCCAGATGTGTTTGAGTTTTGTATTTTATATTATCCACGAGATACATTTCTGATATTTGTACAGGGTGATATAAATACCGTCGTTTTTTTCATTGGGAGTTTCTTTTTTTGAAACATTCAACTGATTTTTGTGTTTCGTATATTGATTGAAGAATACATTTCTGATATTTAAGGTGATACAAACACCTTCGATTATTTTTCCACTGACAGTTTCTTTTTTATTTACGAATATATTCAAGGATACACTTTATAACGAATTGATGAAATAGTTTTCTGATTTGAATTTTGTGTTTCGTATATTGATAGAAGAATACACTTCTGATATTTATACAGGCTAATACAAATACCTTCGATTATTTTTTTTTCACTGACAGTTTCTTTTTCGTTTACGTATATATTCGAGGTTGAACTTCATAACGGATGAATGAAATATTTTTTGATTGGAATTTTGTGTTTCGTATATTGATAGAAGAATGCAATTCTGATATTTATACAGGGTGATACAAATACCTTCGATTAATTTTTTCACTGACAGTTCCTTCTTCATTTACGAATATATTCGAGGTTGCACTTCATAACGGGTTGATGATATATTCTTCTAATTTGATTTTTGTGTTTTGTATATTAATTGAAGGATACATATCTGGTATTTGAACAGGGTGATACAAGTACCTCCCATTATTTTTCATTTAGGGTTACTTATGCGTGTACGAGAATATTGAAGGAGTCACCCTATATTTGACTTGATTGTAGTTTTTTTTCTCTCCCTGGAAAGGGGGGAGGGTTATATTGGTTGAAATTATAATCATAACAATAATTTATTATGAATGAAATGGAGGTAAACCGTTTACTAGGGGATGAGATAATCCATGAGCTTCTTGTGAGGCGGTTACCTTTGCTCAATACAGTGGTAGAAAACAGAGCAACTCTGAGAGGGGCTCTACGCTGCGAAAGAAATGGGTTGAGCTCGGAATTTTCGTGTGACTTTTCAAGACCGAATATTGAATACGAAATTTGTAATAGGAAGTTGGAGGATCTGAGTCACGACATTGATAACTTCAACCAGGCTAATAATAGAAATGACATTAGGAGGATATCGTCTCGCTTATTCCATATTAACATACGACTGCGCAGGATTCCAGTTGGTGATCAGCAACAAGAAGAAATGAGAAAAATTCTGATTGGTCGATGTATGCAGCTTATAGACGCAGTTGATTCTCGGAACAAGAGCGAAGAGGGTGGAAATCGTAACCTAAACGAATCCACCAATGTCCTGGATGAGGAAAATGTGGCGGAAGGAAGTTTGTTGGATGAACCAATTGCTCTAATTCCACATAATAGCCATTCATCCCACACCATACCACCTGTAGGGATCACTGATACAGCTACCCAAAACGAAGCTATGTCAAACAGGAACGAAATACTGGTACCAATGTCAAATAATTTGATTGAGTTCGAGGTTCCCACTGACGCAACACTACCTGGAAGGCAGGAATTGCTAAGCCCTCAGAGGCGAAGCGAGTAAGAAAGACCAAACGTTCGATTTCAGGATAACGATGCCCGAAGCTACATGGCCTCCTATGGATCTGTACTCACAACACCCGATGAGTTAGGTCAAAAACTCCAGAGTACCTACATATCCTCCCATTATGAACCGTTTTCACCAACAGATAATTCTCAACTTTATTTTGATATTTCACGCTGGAAACTTCATTTTGATGGCGAATCTAGCGTAACAAATTTCCTGGAACGCTTAGAAGATCTACGAGTTTCCCGGAATGTCTCGCAGGAGCAACTTCTCCGATCAGCCCCTGAATTATTCACGAAGGAGGCACTCATCTGGTTCCGGACACAATCATTTCAAACCTGGGAACAGTTGACTGCTAAACTTAAAGAAGACTTCCAACCGTACAACTATCAATATGATTTGTGCGAAGAAATTCGCAATAGAACTCACGGTGCTAAAGAGAAGGTTATCACCTTCATATCTTCGATGGAAAATCTCTTCAATGAATTGGGGAAAGAAAAACCTGGAGAAAAGGCTAGAGTTGAAATGATCCGACGTAATTTACTTCCTTATATCCAATCCCAGTTGGTGCTGCAGGAAATAAGTACAATTTCTGATCTCACTAGATTGAGTAAGGTTGTGGAAGAGAACCAGTTCAGGACTCAGCTCTTTCGAAAACCACCTACCAATTATCGGCAGCTCCTGGAACCCGAACTGGCCTATCGTAAACCCCCAGGAACTCAGGCTTATTCAGCATCCTCTATCATGGCAAGCGCTCTTCCCAACGCCGAAGCGGTACATTCCCCTGCAACCTTGGCTCAGAGCTTCAATAATAAGACGCCTGCCGCTACAGTATGCTTCAACTGCAATGAAGTGGGACATCGATTCTTGAAGTGTAAACAACCTCGATCGTTGTTTTGTTACAAATGTGGACATCCACAGGTTACCGTAAATACGTGCCCAAACTGTACAAAAAATGTGAAGGGAGGACGGCAATAGACCGGTTGCAGCCCTCCCAATCCACTGATACGGTTATACTTACTAAAGCCGTACTCGATTTTGTATTCTCGCACAAACAGGGTGATTCCAGACCCTATTTGAATGTGAAAATATATGGTCGAGATTTTTTTGCTCTTCTAGATTCTGGTTGCTCTGTTTCGGTTTTAGGGCAATGCGGATGGGAAGTATTGGAGGATTTGTGTAAAATGTATCCTCCTAGAATAAAGAATTGTACCGTTGCTAATGGAATGGATTGTCAGGTTGTAGGCCAACTCTTCATCCCAATTCAACTCTTGGATAGGACGGCCATACTAGAAGTATTGGTTGTTCCCTCACTTCCACATCACCTTATCTTAGGTGTCGATTTCTGGAAAAAAATGAAGATCATCCCTGATCTATTTTCGGGACTGTGGTCCTTCAGAAAAGATACTGAGGCCGAAATGCCTGAGACATCTATCCTACAAGCGTTAGATAATTTGACGCAAGATGAAAGCCGAGAACTACAGGAGTTGATAGAGTCGACTTTTCGTTTGATGGGAAGTAAACTAGGTTGCACCACTATGGTTCAACCATCTACTTCTCCTTAGGCCTCCCCGATAGTGATGATCCAGAAACCCGATGGAAAGTACAGGTTTTGTTTTAAATATAAAAAATTAAACGAAGTTAGTTTACCGGATGCGTACCCCCTACCGTTCGTAAACAGTACCTTGGAGAAATTACGAGATGCTCGATATCTCACGACCTTAGATATCAAATCTGCCTACTGGCAAATCCCCGTAGCAGAGAGCTCTCGTCCATATACTGCTTTCGTTGTCCCTACTAGGGGTCTTTACGAATTTAAACGCATGCCATTTGGGCTGCACAACGCTCCTGCCACTTGGCAGCGATTCATCGACCGAGTGATATGTTCCGACCTGGAAAACTATGTCTTCGTATACTTAGACGACATAATTATATGCACACCTACTCTCAAAAGGCATATTGAGGTACTTCGGGAAGTCCTTTCCCGTATTATTAAGGCAGGGCTCACTTTAAATAAAGAGAAATTCAACGTCTGCAAATCTGAGCTAAAATACCTTGGCTATGTCGTAAATTCTTCTGGACTTATGGCAGACCTCGAGAAAGTAGAGGCCATCCTGAAAATTCCGCCTGCAAAGAGTGTGTCTGAGGTGCGACGAATTGTTGGACTCGCCTCTTGGTATAGGCGTTTCGTCCCAAACTTTTCAACCATTCTGTCACCTCTTACCTCTCTTCTGCGTAAGAATCAACCTTTTCGTTGGACCGATGAATGTTCGCAGTCTTTGGAAACTATAAAGATTCACCTCACGTCCGCCCACATTTTAGCATGCTCTGACTTTGATCGCCCATTTACCATCCAAACAAGATGCCTCGGACTATGGGATCGCCTCAGTACTTTCTCAAGACCATGGGGAGGGAGAAAAGGTCATCTGCTACCTTAGTCGATCGTTAACGAAGAATGAAAGAAAATTTACTGTGACTGAGAAAGAGTGCCTGGCAGTGTTATTTGCCATCGAGGAGCTAAAGCCTTATATCGAAGGATCCCGGTTTACCGTTATCACAGATCACTACAGTCTGAAGTGGTTATTTTCTATGAAAGATCCGGTGGGTCGCATTGCCCGGTGGGCACTGCGTTTACAACAATATAATTTCGAAATTGTTCATCAAAAAGGAAAAGAACATGTTGTTCCGGACCCTTTCTCGTGCTGTCCCAATGGTTTCATCGATAATTCCGTCATCGAGTTCACCGGTCATAGACATTTGGTATTTGGAAATGATGGGAATAGTGGAGAGGCATCCTGAGAAATATCCCCTATGGACAATCATAGAAAATAGATTATTGAAAAGGTCCAAGTTGAAATATCCTTCTTTGCCGGAGAGCAATGAATGGCTGATTGTTGTGCCGAAAGAATCACGGGACGAGGTAATTCGAAGTCTCCATGATCCACCTACTTGTGGATACCTAGGTCTATACAAGACTCGAGGGTGTACATGAGCTCAATACTACTGGCCAAAAATGAATGTCGACATCGTCAACTTTATCCGACGGTGCCAAACTTGTCTTCAGACGAAGCCGGAGCAAAAGCGCCCAGCCGGCCATATGTTGAGTCTTTCCTCTACGACGCGGCGACCCTGGCAAGTATTTAGTATAGATTTGGTCAGACCACTACCCCGAACCTCCTCGGGTTATTCTTATATCACGTCAGTGTGTGATACATTCAGTAAATTCACCCTACTCTTTCCTTTGCGGGGTATTACGGCGATAATTGTTACCCGCATATGAGAAGATCAGGTACTATTAGTGTTTGGTGCTCCTGATAAAATCATCGTCGATAACGGTATCCAGTTCCGAAGTACTCTTTTCCAAAATAAGGCTGAGGAATATGAAATTCAACTTGTTTTCACAGCAAATTACCACCCCCAATCGAATCCAGACGAACGTGTCCACCGAGTGGTAAAAACCATGTTGTCGGCTTATGTCGCCGAAAAACATTCAACGTGGGACAAATATCTAGCGAAAGTAGCATGGGCTATCAGATCTGCCAGACATGAGGTTACAGGTCACACTCCGAATTTCATACTCTTTGGAAGAGAGGTGCCGATAGAGGGGAATATCAACCAAATTTTGGATTCGGGTACTCCCGTCGATCCCTACGTCCGTTCGGAGAATCTAACCGAAGTGTACCAAAAAGTTTCCAAACGCCTCACCAAGGCATATGAAAAGGGGGGGCAAAACCTATAACCTAAGAAGAAGGGATGATAAATTTCAGGTGGGTCAAAAGGTTTGGAAAAGAAACTATATCATTTCCGATGCTTCTAAACGATTCACAGCCAAATTGGCTCCGAAATTTGTGGGACCCCTAATAATAACCTCAATCGTTTCTCCTTGGTATTATGAAGTAGCCGATGGCCAAGGCAAATCATACGGTGTTTGGCACGCCAAAGATTTGAAAGCTCACCCACCCGACGAGTAAATACACACCTTCATTTGTTTTTTTTTTGAAAAAAAAAAAAACTTCTGGAAAGGGGGGTGTTGTAACGGTTGCAATTTTCCAGCCGAAATAAATAGTTGTTATGACGATTGGAGTCACTGATTAAAAATAAGAAACGGTCCTGTACTAGCAGTAGAAAAGTGCCACCTTCGATATTATCTCATCAAAGCGTACCCGAATTATATGTACTCTAGTTCCCCTAAACGGCAGTCCTATTGCTCCTACTTCACTCACCTTTCAACGAGAAAACGAGACTCTTATTTACATATTTTAACGGCTCATACATCAGGATAATGACTAATATGTTTCCTATATTTTCCTTCTAGATGATCGAATACTTTAGTTTACATCTAATAACCTCTTTGATCTCCTGTCAATTTCAATCAGCTGATTCGACAAACTGTAATCTGCGAATGAATTCCAGTGTTCCCAACATCGGTCTTTACTAGAAAATCACGATCTATGCTCCTAACCCTCGCTTTCCGTCTCACTCAAGGTAATTACTTCCTCTTTCTTTTTGGTGATTATGGTTGAAGCATGTGCTTTCTGTTAATCGCTCAAATTGCGGATATTTTACCAGAAAAGAAATATTGGGTTGAAAATTGCTGTAATTGAATCATCGACGGATGATCCTGACATTTATTGGATTCAGTTTTTCAACCATCTCATACACTCTTCGAGGCCCCACTCCAACAAAGGTAGGGTTAGGTTCCTTTCTTGGTAAATTTGGCTGGTTCAATTCGAATGCAAATAACCCAGTGCTTGATATGGTATGTGTTTACAGGTTTCCTTCTCTTGGTTGCGTAATAAAATAATTGCTGCTTGCATGAGTAGTCATTAGATTCCACTTCGGAGGCTCGAGGGATAACTCCCTCTTTCATGACACCCTGGTGAATGTACCTATTTGTTTCCACTCGCTAGTAGTAGCCTATCGTGCATACAAATACCCCCTGCATCTGGCTGGAAAGGAAGTGACGAAGGAAGGGTAGAATATAGTTCTACAGGACATCAAGTAAGACCTGTCCAATTACTTAGATTTAGCTCTCTCCCAGCTGCATCTACCTGCTTTGGCGTGACGATCACCATATTCCTGCTTAGCTTAGAATTCCCTGTCTCTCGATTTATTATATGATTTACCAAATCATAGGTTAACCTCTCGTAGAACTATTGAGTTAGACCGATAATATTATTATATGTGTATATATAGTTTATAAGTAGTGCTTTAATTATGTGCTTGTAGATTCAGTTCAGCTTTTATACCTGAGATGAGATCATAGTTTTGATAACAAATAATTGATCAATGCGAAATCATTACGACTTGGCCAGTGGTGTGAACCTTAAAGTATATACTAAAGGGTGAAAGAACTGCTTTGTTCATGAAGGCAGGTATTGCTAATTTGTCAGATCTCATAACCCCTTTTGGTACCTATACACCCACCATTAAACAGAGTTACGAACGTCTGCATTCGTTAAATAAATCCACTCCCCTCTCCCTGAGTTAGATTGATGTTTATCTCAAATTTGAATAGTTAGGTATACCTTTTTATCTATTACAGCCCAAATAAAACCGTAACAGAGTTGATGGTAGCTTGTAGGAATTTCAGGTTATCAAGTCCAATGAGACCATCGAACACATTATGGAATTCAAACAAAAAAAAATTAACTTATCCGTTTTGGAAAATTTGAAAATTCGTGACGCGGGTATTGAAGCACTCAATTTATGCGTGGATTTTTGGAATACTGTCAATACTATGGAAGGTTCGTTTTTAATCAGGTTTGGGTCGATAAATGATTTTGTTGATCCGGAATCGATTAGAATTTTGGCTTTGATTTCGGGAAATACAATATAGGATAGTTCGCTTGGTTGTGTATTATTAAATGAAATTATTCATGGTTCTACGTCTTTTGATGGTTCTGAGGGACTTCTATGAAATTTTCATCATAGTTTTCAACATTCAGATACATCTTGTGAATCTTGAATCTCCTCAAAATATTGGTTATTTTCACAACAGTATTGATTTATTTCCGATTGATTGGCAAATTGATCACTATGATAATTATTGGCAATGCCCTGATCAATTTCAGTATTGAAAAGTTTTTCTGGAACGAATGAGCCTTATTCATTTAAACATGATTATTGGTATTTCTTGTTGAGACACTCATAGGAATTAGTCTCTATGATTGATTCTGATGTTGAAATGAGGTTGATGGGATTTGCCTTGGAACGTTAGCTGTATTTCTCGTTGATACGCTCATTGGTGTTGGTTCAGGAAAACTTCGATTTTGATTCGACTTGAAAACGTTCCTTTCCTCAGGTTGTTTGAATATTTGGGCGTTCGGGAAATATCGCTGTGGTTGAATATTTGTTCTTGGTTGGAATTTTATTGGCTGGGATGGAAATGTACTTTGTTTGAATTGATTGTTATTTTTGTGAAAATTGAAAGGAATACTCTGTACGTTATTAGATCTTTGCTGTGGCATAGGTTGCCTTTGAGTTTGTGGAGTTCTAGAGTTATTTTCATTAGAGAAATTCTGAAAATATGAAATATTGTCCTCTCTGATCACAAATTGAAGGTCTTCACTTAGAGCTGTTGGTTTTAATGCAACGCACTGTCGTGTCTAAGGGTTCTCTCAACCCTGCTAAAATGGTTTTCAAAGCTAGATCTCGATAGAGATCTCGTTTTACTCTTTTGACTTATGCTGTGAGTTCATGTTTATCAGTATAGCTTCACAATAAATTGAGGATATTCAAGCATCTATCAAAAATTGTTGTGGTTTTTCACTAGGAGCTTGTCTCAACATGATTAAGTCTCTATTGAGGCAGGCTTCGTCTCTCTGATCAGCAACATTTCCAATCAATGCACTTTTCAGTTCGTCCATGAAGAGATATTTTGAATATTTACTATCAATTTGACGTTACCTCTCAATTTGGAAATGATACAATTCAATATGTATTTATTTTGAAAGTGTTCAATATTTTCTCTATTGAAAAAAGTTGTGATTAGAGATTCACTTGTAGATATATATCTATTCAATTCATTAGGGTTTCCGTCAAATTCAGGAATGCAGTTGAGGTAGGTGGAGAATCAGTTAAAGTCAATATTCAAATTTTGGAAATAAATCGATAATTCTTCTATAAAATTGTACTCACATAAAAATCAAACCGACTAGGATCATCTTCTGCCTGACTATGAAGATGACCAACAGATCTGCTATTTTGTCTTCACTGTGTGTGTTTTCTCCATGAATTTGAGCTACGCTGTCCCAAGTTCCGATGTCTCGTCGATGGTGGGTGGATACTGGTATCTGCGATAGATCCGGTTTCTTAATTTTCGGAGAGCCGCCAATGAAACACCTCCAATTAACGAATCACCAAGGTTTGAAGTATCCAGAAAATCGTTAGAACGGAAGCTTCACGTTCGATACGCGGTGTTCCGGATATCCTACAGTCGACTGCGCCAAATTAGTTCTCGGAGAGCATAAGTGCTTTTAAAAAAATATATCTTATTACAAGACTTGAAAATACATCAGAAGAATGTGAATCGTTGGAGACCTGAATTACAACTGATTGGAAAAAAGAGAATTATGTTAACATCTTGTTCGAAATGCGATACGCTGCGGCAGCAGAATCATCATTTTCTCAGGAACAGCGTCGAACTCGGTGAGACATTTCGTGCAACCGAATACATAGCGATTACATGGAAAACTCATCGAAATCAAACCTGAGTGCCAAAATGAATCGATTTGAGACAGGAATATTCATCCAACTGAATGACAGTTCAGTCAATCGAACGCCAAAGATTGCTTCATTCCTGCAGAAATACATTAAAAAACTCATGAAAAATTGAGATTGAAAGTAATATCCTCGATTGTCCATCTGAGTGCATATGTTTGTAAATGAATACCAAAGTCCAGAGGAATGGAGTTGATCAATATAAATATGCTGAAAAACAAACGAAACAAAACAATGATTTGACCGAATGTCCTGCAGATATACATAAATCGAAAATTAAAATCAGCATTTTGAGAGAACATGTGCATATCTGAGCAAAGACACAACAAAGTTCATATCATAAAGGATACCGCACACTTTAATAGGGAAAGTGGCCCTCTGTCGAATCTGCTGAATTTTTGATATGTTATAATCCAAGTCATTATAAACAAAAAGTTCAATGGGCACAACTTTTTTTATAGACTAGTTTTGACGCTAGAGGCCCTCGAAAACTTTCATTTGTTCTTCATTGTTATACAACACGGAACGGTATTCTGGATAATAATCACTATTCTGCATAATCAAAATCTAAATATTCATCAATATAAGATACTATCGAATGTATTTTTCTTTGTTGTTGTTACATTCGGTCAATTATACAGTGTGTTCTAGCTACTTACAATTTTCAAAGTAAGAAAAGAAAATAGTTGCAAATTATCTAAGGTATCTACAGTGAAAAAATGTTCATGAATCTTATTCTACATCACATAGTCAAAAAAACATAAGGAGTGTTTATTTTAGGGTATATTCGAAAAACGTACCTACTGAAAAATATTGTTCGACCATCTTGTGAAATTTCAAACCATAAAAAAGAATGAGAAATATTACAAATCTGTCTATGAAATGGCCTTACAAACATTTTCTTCCAAAATCTATCATTATGAATTCATGGATTTTTAGGGTATGCAAATGGACTACTTTTGACCAAAAAGTCGTACCTATAACATCCAAGTGATTCAGAGACAATCAATTATAGTAGGTTTTGTGGGATAGAGGATAAGCAGATGTTTGAAAAATTCACTAATATGTAACATTATTATTATTATTATAGATATTTAATTTTAAAATAATGCACTCCAACTTCCAACCCGATTTTATTTGTACTGCCCTGTATATGCAAATCATGTTTGTCCTAAATACTGCGTTGTCTAATTAATTTTCGTTTTCAAATCGATATCACAATAAAACTCTAGAAATCGAATTTTGACGCAATATTGCTCCACCCTGTATGAAGATATTATAGTCCAGATTTCTTTTAAAAAATTTTTATTCATTCTCGAAATTGGAGAGTACCTACTGGATAATATAAGAACATTGCTTCCCTTTACAGCAAAAAAACATTTTTTGTAGATGGCTTTGTAAATTATGTAAAAGTTTCTAACAAGGTTTTGTTTGTTTGTTACTTCATGTCAATATAAATGTAAATATGGCGTATAATTTCGCAGTGAGATTTGAATGTTATGTGTGTGAATACAATGGAACACCAAGGCAAATGGTACGTTCGAATGAAGAAAGCAGAGGAATTGCCGAACGTCAAAGGAATGAATTAGAATTGCCTCAAATACCTTTCATTGAACAGACAAGGATTTGCAAAAACTGTCATTTGAGTATTCTCTCAGAGATACAATCTTATGAACAAGATCCCGAGCCAACTGTACTTAAAGTTTTGTTGCGGACCTCTCATACATCATGTTTAGTATGTGGTAGATCTCAAAATATTGGTAGAATGTCACCTTCTGCTAGGTTGGATGTATTTCTGAAGACAGGAATGTTCGCACCTGACGGCGTCAGAATCTGTGGTGGTCATTTGAATGAGGAGGGATATCTTTTGCCACCTTTCATGAATGGGCTCAGAGGAATAGCAAGACCATACAATTTGAAAGGTAATGAACTCAAACATATTTTAGTATCGTTACGAGAAGCTGTGCTGAACTATAAATCAACGAATAAATACAATTGCGACAATAATTTTACTGATGAAGATTTTGAGGCGTTAACTCCAATAAAAAAAGAGCAGTTCACAGACCTCTTCGAATTTTGCAATCGCGTCAATATTCACGAGAAAAATAGAACAGTAGCAAAAAAAGATTTATTATGTTTCTTGTGCAAATTACGACAAGGACTTTCCGATCAATTCTTGATGGGCATGTTTTCCTATTCCAGTCGTCAAGCTGTGAGTTTGGCAATTCAAAAAGTGCGCGTATTACTTAGATTTAGCTCTCTCCCAGCTGCATCTACCTGCTTTGGAGTGACGATCACCATATTCCTGCTTAGCTTAGAATTCCTCGTCTCTCGATTCATTATATGATTCACCAAATCATAGGTTAACCTCTAGTAGAACTATTGAGTTAGACTGATAATATTATTATATGTGTATATATAGTTTATAAGTAGTGCTTAAATTAGGTGCTTGTAGATTCAGTTCAGCTTTTATGCCTGAAATGAGATCATAGTTTTGATAACAAATAATTGATCAATGCGAAATTATTACGACTTGGCCAGTGGTGTGAACCTCAAAGTATATACTATAGGCTGAAAGGACTGCTTTGTTCATGAAGGCAGGTATTGCTAATTTGTCAGATCTCATAACCCCTTTTGGTACCTATACACCCACCATTGAACAGAGTTACGAACGTCTGCATTTGTTAATTGAATCCACTCCCCTCTCCCTGAGTTAGATTGAGGTTCATCTCAAATTTGAATAGTTAGGTATACCTTTTTATCTATTACAGTCCAAATAAAACGGCGCCCAAAATAATTTTGTTGATCTGTATATTTTCGGTGATTGTCACGTTGTATTATATCATAATATACAGGGTGGACGTAATAGAAAAAAAATTATTCTCAATATTCTATTTCTTCTTTCCCAGATGTGTTTGAGTTTTGTATTTTATATTATCCACGAGATACATTTCTGATATTTGTACAGGGTGATATAAATACCGTCGTTTTTTTCATTGGGAGTTTCTTTTTTTGAAACATTCAACTGATTTTTGTGTTTCGTATATTGATTGAAGAATACATTTCTGATATTTAAGGTGATACAAACACCTTCGATTATTTTTCCACTGACAGTTTCTTTTTTATTTACGAATATATTCAAGGATACACTTTATAACGAATTGATGAAATAGTTTTCTGATTTGAATTTTGTGTTTCGTATATTGATAGAAGAATACACTTCTGATATTTATACAGGCTAATACAAATACCTTCGATTATTTTTTTTTCACTGACAGTTTCTTTTTCGTTTACGTATATATTCGAGGTTGAACTTCATAACGGATGAATGAAATATTTTTTGATTGGAATTTTGTGTTTCGTATATTGATAGAAGAATGCAATTCTGATATTTATACAGGGTGATACAAATACCTTCGATTAATTTTTTCACTGACAGTTCCTTCTTCATTTACGAATATATTCGAGGTTGCACTTCATAACGGGTTGATGATATATTCTTCTAATTTGATTTTTGTGTTTTGTATATTAATTGAAGGATACATATCTGGTATTTGAACAGGGTGATACAAGTACCTCCCATTATTTTTCATTTAGGGTTACTTATGCGTGTACGAGAATATTGAAGGAGTCACCCTATATTTGACTTGATTGTAGTTTTTTTTCTCTCCCTGGAAAGGGGGGAGGGTTATATTGGTTGAAATTATAATCATAACAATAATTTATTATGAATGAAATGGAGGTAAACCGTTTACTAGGGGATGAGATAATCCATGAGCTTCTTGTGAGGCGGTTACCTTTGCTCAATACAGTGGTAGAAAACAGAGCAACTCTGAGAGGGGCTCTACGCTGCGAAAGAAATGGGTTGAGCTCGGAATTTTCGTGTGACTTTTCAAGACCGAATATTGAATACGAAATTTGTAATAGGAAGTTGGAGGATCTGAGTCACGACATTGATAACTTCAACCAGGCTAATAATAGAAATGACATTAGGAGGATATCGTCTCGCTTATTCCATATTAACATACGACTGCGCAGGATTCCAGTTGGTGATCAGCAACAAGAAGAAATGAGAAAAATTCTGATTGGTCGATGTATGCAGCTTATAGACGCAGTTGATTCTCGGAACAAGAGCGAAGAGGGTGGAAATCGTAACCTAAACGAATCCACCAATGTCCTGGATGAGGAAAATGTGGCGGAAGGAAGTTTGTTGGATGAACCAATTGCTCTAATTCCACATAATAGCCATTCATCCCACACCATACCACCTGTAGGGATCACTGATACAGCTACCCAAAACGAAGCTATGTCAAACAGGAACGAAATACTGGTACCAATGTCAAATAATTTGATTGAGTTCGAGGTTCCCACTGACGCAACACTACCTGGAAGGCAGGAATTGCTAAGCCCTCAGAGGCGAAGCGAGTAAGAAAGACCAAACGTTCGATTTCAGGATAACGATGCCCGAAGCTACATGGCCTCCTATGGATCTGTACTCACAACACCCGATGAGTTAGGTCAAAAACTCCAGAGTACCTACATATCCTCCCATTATGAACCGTTTTCACCAACAGATAATTCTCAACTTTATTTTGATATTTCACGCTGGAAACTTCATTTTGATGGCGAATCTAGCGTAACAAATTTCCTGGAACGCTTAGAAGATCTACGAGTTTCCCGGAATGTCTCGCAGGAGCAACTTCTCCGATCAGCCCCTGAATTATTCACGAAGGAGGCACTCATCTGGTTCCGGACACAATCATTTCAAACCTGGGAACAGTTGACTGCTAAACTTAAAGAAGACTTCCAACCGTACAACTATCAATATGATTTGTGCGAAGAAATTCGCAATAGAACTCACGGTGCTAAAGAGAAGGTTATCACCTTCATATCTTCGATGGAAAATCTCTTCAATGAATTGGGGAAAGAAAAACCTGGAGAAAAGGCTAGAGTTGAAATGATCCGACGTAATTTACTTCCTTATATCCAATCCCAGTTGGTGCTGCAGGAAATAAGTACAATTTCTGATCTCACTAGATTGAGTAAGGTTGTGGAAGAGAACCAGTTCAGGACTCAGCTCTTTCGAAAACCACCTACCAATTATCGGCAGCTCCTGGAACCCGAACTGGCCTATCGTAAACCCCCAGGAACTCAGGCTTATTCAGCATCCTCTATCATGGCAAGCGCTCTTCCCAACGCCGAAGCGGTACATTCCCCTGCAACCTTGGCTCAGAGCTTCAATAATAAGACGCCTGCCGCTACAGTATGCTTCAACTGCAATGAAGTGGGACATCGATTCTTGAAGTGTAAACAACCTCGATCGTTGTTTTGTTACAAATGTGGACATCCACAGGTTACCGTAAATACGTGCCCAAACTGTACAAAAAATGTGAAGGGAGGACGGCAATAGACCGGTTGCAGCCCTCCCAATCCACTGATACGGTTATACTTACTAAAGCCGTACTCGATTTTGTATTCTCGCACAAACAGGGTGATTCCAGACCCTATTTGAATGTGAAAATATATGGTCGAGATTTTTTTGCTCTTCTAGATTCTGGTTGCTCTGTTTCGGTTTTAGGGCAATGCGGATGGGAAGTATTGGAGGATTTGTGTAAAATGTATCCTCCTAGAATAAAGAATTGTACCGTTGCTAATGGAATGGATTGTCAGGTTGTAGGCCAACTCTTCATCCCAATTCAACTCTTGGATAGGACGGCCATACTAGAAGTATTGGTTGTTCCCTCACTTCCACATCACCTTATCTTAGGTGTCGATTTCTGGAAAAAAATGAAGATCATCCCTGATCTATTTTCGGGACTGTGGTCCTTCAGAAAAGATACTGAGGCCGAAATGCCTGAGACATCTATCCTACAAGCGTTAGATAATTTGACGCAAGATGAAAGCCGAGAACTACAGGAGTTGATAGAGTCGACTTTTCGTTTGATGGGAAGTAAACTAGGTTGCACCACTATGGTTCAACCATCTACTTCTCCTTAGGCCTCCCCGATAGTGATGATCCAGAAACCCGATGGAAAGTACAGGTTTTGTTTTAAATATAAAAAATTAAACGAAGTTAGTTTACCGGATGCGTACCCCCTACCGTTCGTAAACAGTACCTTGGAGAAATTACGAGATGCTCGATATCTCACGACCTTAGATATCAAATCTGCCTACTGGCAAATCCCCGTAGCAGAGAGCTCTCGTCCATATACTGCTTTCGTTGTCCCTACTAGGGGTCTTTACGAATTTAAACGCATGCCATTTGGGCTGCACAACGCTCCTGCCACTTGGCAGCGATTCATCGACCGAGTGATATGTTCCGACCTGGAAAACTATGTCTTCGTATACTTAGACGACATAATTATATGCACACCTACTCTCAAAAGGCATATTGAGGTACTTCGGGAAGTCCTTTCCCGTATTATTAAGGCAGGGCTCACTTTAAATAAAGAGAAATTCAACGTCTGCAAATCTGAGCTAAAATACCTTGGCTATGTCGTAAATTCTTCTGGACTTATGGCAGACCTCGAGAAAGTAGAGGCCATCCTGAAAATTCCGCCTGCAAAGAGTGTGTCTGAGGTGCGACGAATTGTTGGACTCGCCTCTTGGTATAGGCGTTTCGTCCCAAACTTTTCAACCATTCTGTCACCTCTTACCTCTCTTCTGCGTAAGAATCAACCTTTTCGTTGGACCGATGAATGTTCGCAGTCTTTGGAAACTATAAAGATTCACCTCACGTCCGCCCACATTTTAGCATGCTCTGACTTTGATCGCCCATTTACCATCCAAACAAGATGCCTCGGACTATGGGATCGCCTCAGTACTTTCTCAAGACCATGGGGAGGGAGAAAAGGTCATCTGCTACCTTAGTCGATCGTTAACGAAGAATGAAAGAAAATTTACTGTGACTGAGAAAGAGTGCCTGGCAGTGTTATTTGCCATCGAGGAGCTAAAGCCTTATATCGAAGGATCCCGGTTTACCGTTATCACAGATCACTACAGTCTGAAGTGGTTATTTTCTATGAAAGATCCGGTGGGTCGCATTGCCCGGTGGGCACTGCGTTTACAACAATATAATTTCGAAATTGTTCATCAAAAAGGAAAAGAACATGTTGTTCCGGACCCTTTCTCGTGCTGTCCCAATGGTTTCATCGATAATTCCGTCATCGAGTTCACCGGTCATAGACATTTGGTATTTGGAAATGATGGGAATAGTGGAGAGGCATCCTGAGAAATATCCCCTATGGACAATCATAGAAAATAGATTATTGAAAAGGTCCAAGTTGAAATATCCTTCTTTGCCGGAGAGCAATGAATGGCTGATTGTTGTGCCGAAAGAATCACGGGACGAGGTAATTCGAAGTCTCCATGATCCACCTACTTGTGGATACCTAGGTCTATACAAGACTCGAGGGTGTACATGAGCTCAATACTACTGGCCAAAAATGAATGTCGACATCGTCAACTTTATCCGACGGTGCCAAACTTGTCTTCAGACGAAGCCGGAGCAAAAGCGCCCAGCCGGCCATATGTTGAGTCTTTCCTCTACGACGCGGCGACCCTGGCAAGTATTTAGTATAGATTTGGTCAGACCACTACCCCGAACCTCCTCGGGTTATTCTTATATCACGTCAGTGTGTGATACATTCAGTAAATTCACCCTACTCTTTCCTTTGCGGGGTATTACGGCGATAATTGTTACCCGCATATGAGAAGATCAGGTACTATTAGTGTTTGGTGCTCCTGATAAAATCATCGTCGATAACGGTATCCAGTTCCGAAGTACTCTTTTCCAAAATAAGGCTGAGGAATATGAAATTCAACTTGTTTTCACAGCAAATTACCACCCCCAATCGAATCCAGACGAACGTGTCCACCGAGTGGTAAAAACCATGTTGTCGGCTTATGTCGCCGAAAAACATTCAACGTGGGACAAATATCTAGCGAAAGTAGCATGGGCTATCAGATCTGCCAGACATGAGGTTACAGGTCACACTCCGAATTTCATACTCTTTGGAAGAGAGGTGCCGATAGAGGGGAATATCAACCAAATTTTGGATTCGGGTACTCCCGTCGATCCCTACGTCCGTTCGGAGAATCTAACCGAAGTGTACCAAAAAGTTTCCAAACGCCTCACCAAGGCATATGAAAAGGGGGGGCAAAACCTATAACCTAAGAAGAAGGGATGATAAATTTCAGGTGGGTCAAAAGGTTTGGAAAAGAAACTATATCATTTCCGATGCTTCTAAACGATTCACAGCCAAATTGGCTCCGAAATTTGTGGGACCCCTAATAATAACCTCAATCGTTTCTCCTTGGTATTATGAAGTAGCCGATGGCCAAGGCAAATCATATGGTGTTTGGCACGCCAAAGATTTGAAAGCTCACCCACCCGACGAGTAAATACACACCTTCATTTGTTTTTTTTTTGAAAAAAAAAAAACTTCTGGAAAGGGGGGTGTTGTAACGGTTGCAATTTTCCAGCCGAAATAAATAGTTGTTATGACGATTGGAGTCACTGATTAAAAATAAGAAACGGTCCTGTACTAGCAGTAGAAAAGTGCCACCTTCGATATTATCTCATCAAAGCGTACCCGAATTATATGTACTCTAGTTCCCCTAAACGGCAGTCCTATTGCTCCTACTTCACTCACCTTTCAACGAGAAAACGAGACTCTTATTTACATATTTTAACGGCTCATACATCAGGATAATGACTAATATGTTTCCTATATTTTCCTTCTAGATGATCGAATACTTTAGTTTACATCTAATAACCTCTTTGATCTCCTGTCAATTTCAATCAGCTGATTCGACAAACTGTAATCTGCGAATGAATTCCAGTGTTCCCAACATCGGTCTTTACTAGAAAATCACGATCTATGCTCCTAACCCTCGCTTTCCGTCTCACTCAAGGTAATTACTTCCTCTTTCTTTTTGGTGATTATGGTTGAAGCATGTGCTTTCTGTTAATCGCTCAAATTGCGGATATTTTACCAGAAAAGAAATATTGGGTTGAAAATTGCTGTAATTGAATCATCGACGGATGATCCTGACATTTATTGGATTCAGTTTTTCAACCATCTCATACACTCTTCGAGGCCCCACTCCAACAAAGGTAGGGTTAGGTTCCTTTCTTGGTAAATTTGGCTGGTTCAATTCGAATGCAAATAACCCAGTGCTTGATATGGTATGTGTTTACAGGTTTCCTTCTCTTGGTTGCGTAATAAAATAATTGCTGCTTGCATGAGTAGTCATTAGATTCCACTTCGGAGGCTCGAGGGATAACTCCCTCTTTCATGACACCCTGGTGAATGTACCTATTTGTTTCCACTCGCTAGTAGTAGCCTATCGTGCATACAAATACCCCCTGCATCTGGCTGGAAAGGAAGTGACGAAGGAAGGGTAGAATATAGTTCTACAGGACATCAAGTAAGACCTGTCCAATTACTTAGATTTAGCTCTCTCCCAGCTGCATCTACCTGCTTTGGCGTGACGATCACCATATTCCTGCTTAGCTTAGAATTCCCTGTCTCTCGATTTATTATATGATTTACCAAATCATAGGTTAACCTCTCGTAGAACTATTGAGTTAGACCGATAATATTATTATATGTGTATATATAGTTTATAAGTAGTGCTTTAATTATGTGCTTGTAGATTCAGTTCAGCTTTTATACCTGAGATGAGATCATAGTTTTGATAACAAATAATTGATCAATGCGAAATCATTACGACTTGGCCAGTGGTGTGAACCTTAAAGTATATACTAAAGGGTGAAAGAACTGCTTTGTTCATGAAGGCAGGTATTGCTAATTTGTCAGATCTCATAACCCCTTTTGGTACCTATACACCCACCATTAAACAGAGTTACGAACGTCTGCATTCGTTAAATAAATCCACTCCCCTCTCCCTGAGTTAGATTGATGTTTATCTCAAATTTGAATAGTTAGGTATACCTTTTTATCTATTACAGCCCAAATAAAACCGTAACAGAGTTGATGGTAGCTTGTAGGAATTTCAGGTTATCAAGTCCAATGAGACCATCGAACACATTATGGAATTCAAACAAAAAAAAATTAACTTATCCGTTTTGGAAAATTTGAAAATTCGTGACGCGGGTATTGAAGCACTCAATTTATGCGTGGATTTTTGGAATACTGTCAATACTATGGAAGGTTCGTTTTTAATCAGGTTTGGGTCGATAAATGATTTTGTTGATCCGGAATCGATTAGAATTTTGGCTTTGATTTCGGGAAATACAATATAGGATAGTTCGCTTGGTTGTGTATTATTAAATGAAATTATTCATGGTTCTACGTCTTTTGATGGTTCTGAGGGACTTCTATGAAATTTTCATCATAGTTTTCAACATTCAGATACATCTTGTGAATCTTGAATCTCCTCAAAATATTGGTTATTTTCACAACAGTATTGATTTATTTCCGATTGATTGGCAAATTGATCACTATGATAATTATTGGCAATGCCCTGATCAATTTCAGTATTGAAAAGTTTTTCTGGAACGAATGAGCCTTATTCATTTAAACATGATTATTGGTATTTCTTGTTGAGACACTCATAGGAATTAGTCTCTATGATTGATTCTGATGTTGAAATGAGGTTGATGGGATTTGCCTTGGAACGTTAGCTGTATTTCTCGTTGATACGCTCATTGGTGTTGGTTCAGGAAAACTTCGATTTTGATTCGACTTGAAAACGTTCCTTTCCTCAGGTTGTTTGAATATTTGGGCGTTCGGGAAATATCGCTGTGGTTGAATATTTGTTCTTGGTTGGAATTTTATTGGCTGGGATGGAAATGTACTTTGTTTGAATTGATTGTTATTTTTGTGAAAATTGAAAGGAATACTCTGTACGTTATTAGATCTTTGCTGTGGCATAGGTTGCCTTTGAGTTTGTGGAGTTCTAGAGTTATTTTCATTAGAGAAATTCTGAAAATATGAAATATTGTCCTCTCTGATCACAAATTGAAGGTCTTCACTTAGAGCTGTTGGTTTTAATGCAACGCACTGTCGTGTCTAAGGGTTCTCTCAACCCTGCTAAAATGGTTTTCAAAGCTAGATCTCGATAGAGATCTCGTTTTACTCTTTTGACTTATGCTGTGAGTTCATGTTTATCAGTATAGCTTCACAATAAATTGAGGATATTCAAGCATCTATCAAAAATTGTTGTGGTTTTTCACTAGGAGCTTGTCTCAACATGATTAAGTCTCTATTGAGGCAGGCTTCGTCTCTCTGATCAGCAACATTTCCAATCAATGCACTTTTCAGTTCGTCCATGAAGAGATATTTTGAATATTTACTATCAATTTGACGTTACCTCTCAATTTGGAAATGATACAATTCAATATGTATTTATTTTGAAAGTGTTCAATATTTTCTCTATTGAAAAAAGTTGTGATTAGAGATTCACTTGTAGATATATATCTATTCAATTCATTAGGGTTTCCGTCAAATTCAGGAATGCAGTTGAGGTAGGTGGAGAATCAGTTAAAGTCAATATTCAAATTTTGGAAATAAATCGATAATTCTTCTATAAAATTGTACTCACATAAAAATCAAACCGACTAGGATCATCTTCTGCCTGACTATGAAGATGACCAACAGATCTGCTATTTTGTCTTCACTGTGTGTGTTTTCTCCATGAATTTGAGCTACGCTGTCCCAAGTTCCGATGTCTCGTCGATGGTGGGTGGATACTGGTATCTGCGATAGATCCGGTTTCTTAATTTTCGGAGAGCCGCCAATGAAACACCTCCAATTAACGAATCACCAAGGTTTGAAGTATCCAGAAAATCGTTAGAACGGAAGCTTCACGTTCGATACGCGGTGTTCCGGATATCCTACAGTCGACTGCGCCAAATTAGTTCTCGGAGAGCATAAGTGCTTTTAAAAAAATATATCTTATTACAAGACTTGAAAATACATCAGAAGAATGTGAATCGTTGGAGACCTGAATTACAACTGATTGGAAAAAAGAGAATTATGTTAACATCTTGTTCGAAATGCGATACGCTGCGGCAGCAGAATCATCATTTTCTCAGGAACAGCGTCGAACTCGGTGAGACATTTCGTGCAACCGAATACATAGCGATTACATGGAAAACTCATCGAAATCAAACCTGAGTGCCAAAATGAATCGATTTGAGACAGGAATATTCATCCAACTGAATGACAGTTCAGTCAATCGAACGCCAAAGATTGCTTCATTCCTGCAGAAATACATTAAAAAACTCATGAAAAATTGAGATTGAAAGTAATATCCTCGATTGTCCATCTGAGTGCATATGTTTGTAAATGAATACCAAAGTCCAGAGGAATGGAGTTGATCAATATAAATATGCTGAAAAACAAACGAAACAAAACAATGATTTGACCGAATGTCCTGCAGATATACATAAATCGAAAATTAAAATCAGCATTTTGAGAGAACATGTGCATATCTGAGCAAAGACACAACAAAGTTCATATCATAAAGGATACCGCACACTTTAATAGGGAAAGTGGCCCTCTGTCGAATCTGCTGAATTTTTGATATGTTATAATCCAAGTCATTATAAACAAAAAGTTCAATGGGCACAACTTTTTTTATAGACTAGTTTTGACGCTAGAGGCCCTCGAAAACTTTCATTTGTTCTTCATTGTTATACAACACGGAACGGTATTCTGGATAATAATCACTATTCTGCATAATCAAAATCTAAATATTCATCAATATAAGATACTATCGAATGTATTTTTCTTTGTTGTTGTTACATTCGGTCAATTATACAGTGTGTTCTAGCTACTTACAATTTTCAAAGTAAGAAAAGAAAATAGTTGCAAATTATCTAAGGTATCTACAGTGAAAAAATGTTCATGAATCTTATTCTACATCACATAGTCAAAAAAACATAAGGAGTGTTTATTTTAGGGTATATTCGAAAAACGTACCTACTGAAAAATATTGTTCGACCATCTTGTGAAATTTCAAACCATAAAAAAGAATGAGAAATATTACAAATCTGTCTATGAAATGGCCTTACAAACATTTTCTTCCAAAATCTATCATTATGAATTCATGGATTTTTAGGGTATGCAAATGGACTACTTTTGACCAAAAAGTCGTACCTATAACATCCAAGTGATTCAGAGACAATCAATTATAGTAGGTTTTGTGGGATAGAGGATAAGCAGATGTTTGAAAAATTCACTAATATGTAACATTATTATTATTATTATAGATATTTAATTTTAAAATAATGCACTCCAACTTCCAACCCGATTTTATTTGTACTGCCCTGTATATGCAAATCATGTTTGTCCTAAATACTGCGTTGTCTAATTAATTTTCGTTTTCAAATCGATATCACAATAAAACTCTAGAAATCGAATTTTGACGCAATATTGCTCCACCCTGTATGAAGATATTATAGTCCAGATTTCTTTTAAAAAATTTTTATTCATTCTCGAAATTGGAGAGTACCTACTGGATAATATAAGAACATTGCTTCCCTTTACAGCAAAAAAACATTTTTTGTAGATGGCTTTGTAAATTATGTAAAAGTTTCTAACAAGGTTTTGTTTGTTTGTTACTTCATGTCAATATAAATGTAAATATGGCGTATAATTTCGCAGTGAGATTTGAATGTTATGTGTGTGAATACAATGGAACACCAAGGCAAATGGTACGTTCGAATGAAGAAAGCAGAGGAATTGCCGAACGTCGAAGGAATGAATTAGAATTGCCTCAAATACCTTTCATTGAACAGACAAGGATTTGCAAAAACTGTCATTTGAGTATTCTCTCAGAGATACAATCTTATGAACAAGATCCCGAGCCAACTGTACTTAAAGTTTTGTTGCGGACCTCTCATACATCATGTTTAGTATGTGGTAGATCTCAAAATATTGGTAGAATGTCACCTTCTGCTAGGTTGGATGTATTTCTGAAGACAGGAATGTTCGCACCTGACGGCGTCAGAATCTGTGGTGGTCATTTGAATGAGGAGGGATATCTTTTGCCACCTTTCATGAATGGGCTCAGAGGAATAGCAAGACCATACAATTTGAAAGGTAATGAACTCAAACATATTTTAGTATCGTTACGAGAAGCTGTGCTGAACTATAAATCAACGAATAAATACAATTGCGACAATAATTTTACTGATGAAGATTTTGAGGCGTTAACTCCAATAAAAAAAGAGCAGTTCACAGACCTCTTCGAATTTTGCAATCGCGTCAATATTCACGAGAAAAATAGAACAGTAGCAAAAAAAGATTTATTATGTTTCTTGTGCAAATTACGACAAGGACTTTCCGATCAATTCTTGATGGGCATGTTTTCCTATTCCAGTCGTCAAGCTGTGAGTTTGGCAATTCAAAAAGTGCGCGTATCATTATTACAACAATTCGTTCCGCAAAATTTAGGGTATCAGCATATAGAGAGAGGCCAATATATTGCTAGACATGTTACGGATTTTGCAAACATCCTCTACAATCCTGAACCAAATTATCCAAGAGCAATAGCTTATATTGACGGAACGTATATAAAAATACCCAAAAGTCGGACATTCCAAGTATTGCGTCAATCGTACTGTGTACACAAGGGATATCATCTCTTGAAACCAGCCTTGATTGTTGCTCCCAATGGTTATATCCTAGATGTTCACGGACCTTATTTTGCTGATTCAAGAAATAATGATGCGGCAATGTTGAGACATGAGTATGAACGAGATTTGATGGGTCTGAGGAACTGGTTCCAAGAAGGAGATATCTTCATGTTAGATAGGGGATACCGTGACGCACAGAACTTCTTGGCTGACTTAGGTATAGTAGTGAAAATGCCCGTAGCGCTTGGTCATGGACAGCATCAACTTACAACCGAAGAGGCAAATACATCTAGACTGGTTACGAAAACGAGATGGATTGTAGAAGCTAGAAACAGTGATATCAAAAATATGTTCAAATTCTTCAGAGATACTGTACCAATGCCACAAGTTCGGCATATAGGAGACTATATCAGAATAGCATGTGCGATGATCAATAAGTATCATGAACCAATTAGCATGAAAGGAGCCAATGCTGAGCTAGCTCAAATAATGTTGAACCGTGCGAATGAAATAAATGAACTCCAATTGAGAATAGAAGAAGAGGGTCTGCTACGAAGACATGGTAGATGGATTCCAATGGAGGAAAACCAATTACTTAATTTTCCAGTTCTCGATTTGGAGTACTCACGAGAACTTACATTCGGGATTTTTCAAATCAAACTAGCTCCATCTTATGTACAAGATAATAGACAGGATGTGGGAAACATTTTATTCGAATTCGACGAACGTATTGATAATCCAGGTCTATTAAGGATGAGAGTAAAATCTCGTCATCGGAATACTATAAAATACCAACTATGGATCAAATACAATATCAGTTTGGAACGTGTGCCAATTCAGGGGTACTACTGTACGTGCAAATCAGGAAGTCGTACATTGGGTACATGTTCTCATGTAGCCAGCGTACTTTGGTACCTTGGATATGCCCGTCATGCCGCCAATGTTAGGTGTCCTTCGACGCAAATACTTCATACCATATCTGATGCTGCAGAGAGACATAATAATGAAGAACCTATGATTGTGTAGATTGATATACATGTTTATTGCATATTATCCTTGTTTCTTTGATCATATTGATATGTTCTCATATGGGACACCCTGTAAATTATCGAATGAATGATTAGGGTTCAGTCGAGAGTTTTCCATTAGGTCCACCAGGTTAAATGGGTGCGTTAAATGTTACATATGATATATTGAGTTAGAGCCCATTATTTTCTCCATATAACATTTATGCTGAATGTGCGACTAGAGGCTTAGTTGACCCGTTAGGAGGAGTTTCTCCACAACACTCCTTGAGCATCAATATAATAATCAGATATATATTAATACTCATTCGACAAAACCCTATCAAAATGATAGACACTTTTTTATATTTTCCATGTGTTTCATCATTCATTTAAATAATATTAACATGACCATAATAGCTGGAACACACTGTATAATTGATCACCTGCAGGTAACAATACTTTCAATAGTATCTTATATTAATGAATATTTAGATTTTGATTAAAAAGAATAGTGATTATTATCCAGAATACCGTTCCTTGTTGTATAACAGTGAAGAACAAATGAAAGTTTTCGAGGGCCTCTAGCGTCAAAACTAGTCTATAGAAAAAGTCGTGCCCATTGAACTTTTTGTTTATAATGACTTGGATTATAACATATCAAAAATTCAGCCGATTCGACAGAGGGCCACTTTCCCTATTATAGTGTGCGGTATCCTTTCGGGAAGAGTATGAAAGAGAAGCACCTGTCCCCGCGAATCAAGTCCTAACGATTGCAACTAGCCCACATATTGAAATTGTGAGATTCCTGAAGAGTAAAGTTAAGAAGGAAGCAATTTACTCTCACAATTGTCTACTAAACGCTGCATAAATATGTCGAAAATGATATTAGAGTGAACGTTATAATCCATTCCTATCAACCAAACTTACATGAATACGATTCGTTTGTAGAATATGAAAGTCCAACATATCAGAAAATCATGGCCACAAAATTCCAACTGAATGAATTTCGGACGGATGAAAGAATCTGTCCGAATTTCAACTGATTATAATACGACGAACATCGAAATCAATGCCGTGGCAACGCAATATTTAAACTCAGACAACTGAATTAAAATGGTGGAGTGATTGGAAATCTCTGATTTGATCAATTCTTTGTATTCCTCAGCACCAGAATCACGTTAATATCAACTCATTGGAGACTAATGCAGAAATCCAGTGAAGCCTGCAACGAATTCATCAAACTCAACCCTGCACGAATGCACCAATTATACAACTGAGGTTCATGCCGAATATACCAAGTTTCGAATTCAAATGAACAACGCATGTAAAAATCAAGTCCATATCACTGCAAGAATCCAAATGAATAAGCCAAATTCTGATCATAGCCGTTGCTCAACAGAATACATACCATTCACATTTAAAATCAAATATAGATGACGGTATCAGTCAGGCAGAATAAACCGAAAAGGCTTGAAAATGTAGATTTTCATCGGATGATTCATGAAAATGTGACGCTGAAAATACTTGTGCAAATTGTATTGGATTGATTTAGGATGGTTCCATCAAAGTTCAAATATCAAATGGCATAACTATGAAAAGGAATCCTGATATGTCCAATAGTATTAGATATCAAAACAAAAATACGGACGTTTCGATGTATTGGACACAGCGTTAACGGACTTTTCAACGCATTAGACGAAGTGTTAGTCATTTTTAACAGAGCGTTACACGCATTTAACGAAGCGTTAACGGACGTTTAGACGTATTGGGCGAAGCGTTGAACTGAAATGACTCTTGACGAGAATTCCCTCCCCCATCAATACGTCTAAACGCCTCTTAACGCTTTGTTAAATGCGTGTAACGCTTCGTTAAAAACGACTAACGCTTCGTCTATTGCGATGAAAAGTCCGTTAACGCTGTGTCCAATACGTCGAAATGTCCGTATTCTTGTTTTGATATCTAATAATATTGGAAAAATCAGAAACTCGATTCCTTTTCTTAGTTATGCCATTTGATATTTGAACCTGATTGATTTCTCATTTGTTTCAACATAGAATCGACTTCGATAAGTTTATCGTGTGTTCCGTTCAAATATCGTTATTGCCGTACTTTTGAATTGATTCGACCTCATGTTCTTATGTTTCACACCTATGCATTTGGTTGTTGCATCTATTCTCACAAAATTTTTGATATGTACATCATGAATTATTTGAGGTGAATTCTAATGAACATCTCAAAGATGTTTTCGATAATGGATGTGATGTCTATGCCGTGCGAGCATTAAGCGTGCTGTGCTGATTGCACTGTCACTTGTGCTGTCCAATAAGTAGAACATTCGTAGCATCTTTTTGAGAATTTCTCTATCAGAAATCCATCACTGTTTGTGTCCCAATATACATTTCATGAACTTTCTGAATATATATTTCATCTCCTCGAAAGGGATATGGTTGTTGAAAACTAGCAAAGGATATGATTATAGACGAATCTGAGTGTTCTGTGTCAGTTGACATATTTGCTGTTGTTCGACAGAGGTTATGGTTGAAAAACGAGCAAAGGATATGATTGTAGATGGATCTGAAATGAGAGTTCTGTGTCAGTTGACAGCTGACAGATTCGATATTCGGACTGAAAATCCTCAACAATGTTGATCGGGCTCTATTGATCAACTCATACTTGCGAAATTTGTTTAGAAAATTAATGTGAACAACGAGTTCAGTTTCAGACCAGTCTCATCTCATTTGCAAATTGTTCTTTTTTCCTTTTGTCGAAAATAATTTCAGTATTGGTAGAGACGTTTTTACCCAGAGTAATCCCGTAGAATCTCCGATTTTTCAGAATTTCATTCAAGCAATAGTGTTGTCATATTTTATCCATTTGGGGCTATTGTGCTGCCGCTGTCATTGAATAATCGACTTATCCATCAGTTTCATGTCTTCTGGTTGGAATTTTTCCTCTACAATCATCAGGGCGAAATACTAACGCGTCGACACCCATGAAAACCGTTGCGCGATGATAAACATTTATTGATTTCGAAAAAAATGTTTAGAGTTGATACAAAAGACCATCACTAGGACAGTGAACGCCAAATATATTCCAATTGAATTTGCCTGCTACAACAACTATTATTGTAAACTCATTATATTTGTAATAGGTGCTGCCTCGGGAAAAGTATATGTGTCCATCTATAAATCGATATGCAGCTGTAACTTCATTCGGAATCCCTGGAAACATATCGATGATCTGGCCTCGACCCGTTGTCACCAGCGGTGTCTCGAAGAATTCTACGTATGAGCTATTACCGTAGAACATGAAACCCTCACCGCTGTATGTGGCATCAGGTACTGAAGTAGGTTGAGTCTGCACAATCTGTAGAGAAGAAAAGTCCACAAAGTGTGTGGGTTGTCGGTTTTTGAATGACTGATGATTTCGGATAGGTGGTGTGTTTATTGATGGGGGCATTCATGCTGGGTTTGATAGTTGTACGTCTGCCATATAGAAACTTCATTGCTAGCCTATCATCTTCACTTGCATTGGTAAGTCCAGATTCATACCAGGGAAACATAACCGATACCTCCACAGAGCTATGTTGTAGCGCAAGTGTGTGACCTATTTTATGTGTTAGGAGGATGCCAAGAAGACTGATACCTCCACTGCTATCCCCATCCATTATCTAGTTTTCTGACTTATCTAGATGAATTCTTCTACAAGTATTACGAGAATCTGGAAAATGAGCGTGTGCCAACAGCGTTTCTGGTCCATCAAAGTTAATATGCAACGATAAGCACCTTGCAGTTTTCACAGAAATAGTGTATTCTCTCTGTGGAAATTACTGTTATGTCTGGTTTTTGATGTGCCGTGTTACGAACATATTGGAATTCGAAATTTCAAATGTTCTCTCAGAATGCGAGAGTTCTCTATGCAATATTCACTAGTGTTTGGTTAGGTTGCGGGAAGGACCAGTAAAGGTTAGTCTTATTCCAACGTGATGTACCAACGGAGAATGCATTGGCGGATTGCATATAGCTAGGCTGTTGAACCATTGACAGTGTTTCTTCGTTAAGTTCACCATCCACAGGAAGGTTATATTTCTCCTGGAATGCTACTATAGCCGATTCGATATCCACTAGAGACATTCGAAGTTTATATAACTCGGTTTGTTTTTGCGCGCGTTTATCAGTCTAAGGGATCTGTCGATTCTCAGTCTGCTCTCGACTACGTCACACACGTCTCTTGCCCCAGTCGGCTAGCAAACTGAGTTTCGAATACATGATCGATCTGCTGAAAACCGAGATAACTGCTATATTGTTTTTCGCTATATGTGACTTCCTAAATTTTGTTTGTGAGACATAACTATTGAAGCTGTGTTGACGATTGTATGACATGTCTGGACTCCGTCTTATACCTTTCTGATGGTTTGTATCTTGGCTAAAAACTTCTCTATGTCGGTAATGTAGATCTGATACTTACCGATGGCCTGTCTGGACAGTGTCAATCGGAGTGCAACTGTTGACAACTGCCACTATTTTTCGATGATTATATCTCGCCATCATCATTATTCGCGCACGCATATTTTGTTTTCACCAAGCGCGCTCGCTCTATGCGGTTACTGATAACAAGTCAACAGCACGAACCGAAATCATAGTCGGTTCACAGGTAATACCTTTTTAGACCTCATTGACCATATGTATGGGGGATAAACATTGAAAAGTTTTGTTGTACAGAAACGGGATTGAATAAACCGAAGCTGTATTTACCGTTCGATTATTGTTCGACAATTAACCGTTTGATTTTCGTCACTTCGCGTTCGATTTTTTTCGTCAATTTTGGGTCCTTCTCTCTCGGGGACCGTCGTGGCGCGGGGGTAGTGGGGCAGGGGCCCTGGGGGTCACGTGACTCGTAGGCTGTAGCTGTTTAGGCTCTAGGTCTGTCTGACTGAGGTGGAGGATATTCTACTAAGGTAGACAGGAAAAAACTTACGGGCTGTACATTGCCATGCAATTCGGTCACTCTCCATGAATAATATCCTTGAGTTCTGAACAATGGGAGGGTGGATAACCAGTGCTCTCTACGCCTTTTTTTAACGCCATGAAACGCTGCAATGTTGTCGCAGCCTGAAAATGCTCACATTGCATGAAGAGCCAGTGACATTCAGGTCCTTGAAAAATTGAACTCAGATAATGAAAAGAAAAAGGGACCGTGAAAAAACTATTGGGGCTTTTCAGTGAACGATAGGACATACCAGTAGCATCGCATAAATTGTGGATTGCAAGTATCGATCCTGTTTGCTCGTGTAATGATGGATCCATATCTCCTTGATTCCTGGTAGCTGCGGTAGACATAAGCAAGCCAAGGCAATAACATTCTCTTCGCATGTTTTTATCATAATTTTTGAAAAACCTTTGCGTACTGCATCGGCTGAGTCCACAAAGATTCGTGATTACACGGGAAGATGCCTCGTAAGTCTTGAACTTTGGAGTTGCGTGTTGCTGTTGCTCCTTCTGTAGAAATTATCGAAGTGTTGGTATTCATTTGGCAAATACTGTCAGCAAATAGTTGGAACAATTTCCCTTTGTTTTCACTGTTTTGCAGAAATTTACTTCAACTCTGAGGAATTTTTGTGTCAACACGAAACCGTGGGCATTCCCCTGTTGAAATCAACTGGACGGAGCTCCTGCACATTGCACAATAGACGTAAGCGCAGAACTGGACAGACTTTTTGACGATCGGGTATAAGGCGCTTGGGAGCATAGAATTGGCCAGCAAGATCACCCGACATCAATCCATGAGATTTTCATCTATGGGGAATGTTCAAAGTAACAGTTTACCGGTGCGTTCGAGAGATGAATTGTTAGAAAGGAATACCCAAACCTTTGAAGATTTGAATCTCGTTAAAATCAGATCTGCTACGACCGAACCAGTCGACAACCGCATTTTGAAGTGGTTGGAAGTGAACGGTCAGCAATTCGAACAAGTTTTGAAATAAATACTCATAAGTCCGAAACTTGTCCAGCTAGGCACACGAATGATATACATAGAAAGAAAGCGGTTTTCAATACTATACAGGGTGCCCCATTTGAAATAATAAACTTTCAGTCACTTTTTGAAGCAAACGAAAATTTATCTACCACCCTGTATTGAAGAAACGGACATTAGGCTAAAGAGAGGGAAGCGTCCATGTATCACCTAAGTCCAAACCAACTTTCGATATCATAGTATTTCTCAACTCAAAGATATCAGCAAAGATAGGTATTGGAAGATATCAAGAAAAGTTATCGGGTTATTGTCGTAGTTTCCAAAAATAATATTATTTTTACTTTTCAATAGAGGTGGCAACACCGAATTGTCGAAAATATTTCAGTTGGGTAGAGAACGTCCGAATATGCCCCCTATTGAATTTTCCAAGTGATCCGTTGTCTGGTTCAATCACCCTGTGTGTATATGTATGTGTATGGGTGTGTTCGGATAGGTTTCCGCGGTCACTTGTCGTTGAGATAGGGTTGAAATTCGTAAATTGTTTTCTGTTCGACCTTCCGGCTTTGGTTTTGGAGCCATTTTCAAAAAAGGGTCTGTGACTTCAAACTGAGGTCTCTGTCTACTCCCCACGTGTCACAGGGGGAAGAATTTGTGACCTGATTATGACTCGAATTCTGTTCCAAACAGAAAACAGAAAAGAAATATTGACAATATATTTTTTGGTAGTGTAAAAAATTATATGTTCGGTCAAATATAGTTCAAAAACGTTTTCCTATTTGAAAACAGTTGAAGGGAAATAATTTTTTTCCCTGATTGGTATTCGAACAGTGGTTTCGTAAAGGATGAGATTTTTTTCGAATATGATTTCCTACTGCTCTCGAGGGAGGCATGCAATGTATGCATGTGATACTAGGGCCGAAAAAATATGGTCAGTTTAAACAAAAATCCAAGGAGAGTAGAGGTGTGAAATGAACCCTTCGAATACTCCTGATATATTGATCGTCATGGCCTCTGGAGTGAGCTTGGGTAGAGAGAGGCTTCTGAATGTACTGAAATAACAGTGATTTTGAATCAACTGAATTAGAAACCCGTTAATCGTTTTCGAAATGAAATATATATAATTGCTGATAATTCGAATGGAATCAAAGAAGAATGATTATTATGGTGGAAAGAAAGAAGTTTTTGAGGAAGTGATTTTTGACTCTTTCTTCCCCAAGTGAATGCGAGCCATTTGACAATTAACTAGTAAAAAACTTCAACGAATCAGTTCCTATTCGAAAAATCAAAGCAAGAATGGAAAAACCTTGGCTGAAAAATTGAATAGGTTCATTATGGTCTCGGTAGTGTAGTGGTTAGCATATCTGCCTATCAAGCGGAAGACCGGGGTTCGAATCCTCGCCGGGCCACCGTGCTGGGTAATCGCACGTTAAAAGGTAAGGCCTCGTTGATCCATTGCTCGCACAAGTTTCGACTTCTGAGGGTTGACGTTCGTCAGCTGGTTAACGGTACGAACAATTTTAGAACAACAATTATAAAGAAAGATGGATAGGGCAGACAACGAATCTAAAAAGAGTTAGTCTATTGTTCATCATCTCAGAGGTAAGTCTGTTGAATACTACTTCTTTTCTATAGCAGACAAATTCAACCTGAACTTACCTCCAAACAGAAACCCTCTGTCTTACTACGGAAACATTGACATTTTCTGGAACTTCCAATTCGATATAACCAGCTACGGAAGAACATCACAAAAACAAAAGTAGATGACACATCGATCAAAATATTAAAAATCTATTGTATTCTTCTTCAGTTTTGTTATGAGAACTGATCAATCAACCCTTCATGTCTGGTGAGTTTTTATCCTTTCTGAAGAAATCCATTTTGGATTTGGGAAGTGGTGAATGGTGAACATAAGCTCAGCCAGCACCACTCAGACATCATGAGGTCAATTTCCTCCCGGGAGAAGATAGGAGATCCCAGCCTCAGGTCGTCATCACGCCTGCCATTTTGAAGTGGGCTAATGTCAGCAAGTACTCGCCCATGCCGTGTCCAGTTGCGATCCCCAGCTCCCTGGCAAGTCTGCAGTCCGTTGTTTCATCTTATTTTGCTATGAATTTCCGGTAAGAGTGTTCTTTGATGAGGTCCACCACGTTTCTGTGTGCAGCTTCCAGGATGGCCTAATGACATTTCAGTATCAGACTAGAAGCAACTATAGTGCTTTGTCCAAGGCTGATAGTGCTTGTCGGCAGTAGTATAAATACGGACATTTCGTTCTGTGATCTTTCTGTTGGTTAATATCTACAGCTATGGTAATGCCGGTAAGTTCAGAATAAAATATACTTATTTGGCTATCCATGGCCCATTTGAGTTTTAGGTCAGAGATCTGGGGTAAATGCCACATCCTGCTCCTTGTTTGTTTTTTGAGCCGTCTGTATATCTGCTCAGTGTCAGAATTCATTATAATACCTAATCATAACGGTGGGAATAATAAAGATCCCTTCAACTCCAGACCTATAGAACTATTAAAAAAGTAAGAAATATGGCCGACAATGTGGATGCACAGTCACAAGCTCTCAGATAAGTGCGTTCAAATGTGGAAAAAAAAAACATCGGTTTCTTATGTGTGTACAAATTGCAAAAATAAATACAAGTTCATGGGAGGAAACAAGCTCATCTGCTGCAAGAACGGACGAGGTCGTGAAATAAAAACTGATCATGAATTATTTGTTGAGGAAGCAACCAAAACGGAAAACGAACTTACTCATATACTTGAACAACAAAAAACTCTGATAAAATATTTGCAAGACAAAATAAAAATGATGCAAAAAGAAATAAGCAAATTCCATGGAGATAAGCTGGATGTACAGACACAAACCGAAAACATAAATAAATATGACAAATTCACATCAATGGATTCACCAAAGAATCCCTCCAGTGGCGCAGATGGAAAGATTTTCATAGATGAGTCGACTCAGACATTGGACACACAAAATGAAACTTATCCAATAGACAATTGTGCGACTGAGAAGCACAATAAACTGAATAGTAGAATGACGAATCCAAGGGTGAATGAAAATCTCGACAAAGGAGTTTTGAATAACACAATTCTCGACGAGTCCCTAGACGAATCCCATTCAGATGCTGATCCAGATGTTTACGAAGTCCACCAACTTGCAGAGGCCTCAAGAAACGTTGACCCAATTGAAGAACAAGCGAACTTAGCTAAAACCACTGATGTGGCAAAAAAAAAGATTATTATTGGAGATCAGTACGCAATTAATTTTTCCTCCGCTTTGAAAAAAAAGATGCTGGGAACAAATTACCAAATAAAAGAAATTCTGTGCCCAGAGACAGAACTATCAGATTTAACAAATGACATCTTCGAAAACACATTGAGGTATGGGGCAGAAGAGGGCGTCATAATAATGTTCAACACCAATAATATCAGCAATAACAAGAATCTTCTAATTATGGCCGAACGTCAAAGGCCAATAGATCAAATCATCATAAATGAAATGAAGAAAAATTTGAATAAATTCAAAAAACGCAATCATACTACTTCCATAAGAAGTCTGGTTGATAAGAAGAAAAGAGGAAGAAAATTCAGTATCCTGGAAACAGTAGTAAGCTTTCTATCTTCTCCCAATGGAAATATTGTTGTTGCATCCATCAAATTATTGTACAATGATACTGCTTCAAGTCAGGAAAACCAAGGGAAACTTTTCAAGAGATTCCAGAAAAAGAATATCAGATGAGGTAATGACTAACACTTCCAAAATCAATGTTTCTTTACTCTTGTTGAATATCCAGTCAGTACGTAATAAAACCGATGATCTTTCAGTACTTCTCGAAGAAAAGGAGAATCCAAGTATTGTTCTTTCAACGGAGCATTGGCTCACGGAAGATGAACCGCTGTTTATAAAAAATTATGTTATTATCTCCAAATTTTGCAGATACGCAGGCTATGGCGGCACAATGATTTTAGTGAAGAAACAGTTTCTGGATTTATACCAGGCTACAAACATAGAAAAATTCACTTACTTGAATATTGAAAAGATGTTTGAATGTTCCGTGTGTTATTTGAAAATAATCGATTTGTATATTTTGTGCTTATATAGATCAACCTCATCCGATATTAATGTATTTATGAATAACTTAGAAATAATGTTGAACGATCTACCTACCAGTGCAAACGTACTGGTGGGTGGAGATTTCAACATAGATTACTCAAAAGAAAACTCTGGAGTCACTGAAGAGCTCAGAAGCTTATTGAACTCTTTCAATTCAACTATGTATGTTGATTCGAATACCAGGGTCTCACAATACTCCTCAACTTGCATAGACTATATCTGTAGTAATCTTAATGTTGAAAATGCCATATGTGCTGTGTCTTGTTCGGGTATATCAGATCATGACGTCATTGAATGTAGCATTCTTTTTGAGAAGGTTACAAAAAATAAATTCAAATTCGGAAGACTTAACAGTAGTGCAAACTATGATAGGTTTTATCAAAACTGTAATAATCTTGACTGGAAACGTCTTTTGGACACGAAATAACCCTTCCTTGAATTTTATAATCAACTCACAAAAGTATTCAATGTATATTTTCCGCTTCAAAAAATAAAAATAAAGCATAAGAAGCCTTGGGTGACACCAGGAATCAAAGTATCTTCGAGAAATATGCGATCCTTACAATACATAAGGAAATTTACCAACAATCCAGGTATACATGACTACTTTCGTAGATATTGAAGTACTTATAGAAAAATTCTCAGGTCAGCGAAGGAAAATTACCTCGAGAACAGAGTTGACTCATCATCTAATAAAATGAAGGAAACATGGTCTATTATGAACGACCTACGTGGCAACACTAAAAATAAAGGAAACTCTGAGATCCCAATTAGTGCGGATGAAATCAATAATATTTATTGTACAATTGCTAAAAAAATTAGCAGTAACATTTCTGTGCCATATGACCCATTAGCTCACCTTCAAAACTACTACAAAAACAAAACCTCCATATTGCATAATATCAATACTGAAGAACTTATAGAAGTCACCAAAGACATAAAAAATAAAAAAGCAACAGGTTACGATGATATTTCAATCAAAATTATCGAAAATCTTCCAATAGAGGCACTTGAAACTCTTGTTTCAGTAATAAATCACTCATTTCGTAGTGGTGTGTTTCCGTCGTTTTTTTAAAATTATCCGTTGTTATTCCTTTGCACAAGGGCGGCGATTTTGAAGACCCCTCAAACTTCAGGCCAATTGTTCTTGTACCTACACCCGCAAAAATAATTGAAAAACTTGACAAAAACAGCTTCAATAAGTTTCTTGTCACCAACAAGGTGATAAATGAAAATCAGTTTGGATTCCAAAATAATAAAAACACTCACGACGCAATTTTCTCTTTCCTTTATGAAGTTTACTCAAACATCAATATAGGAGATGTGGCAGCGGCAGTCTTCTGCGATTTGACAAAGGCGTTTGACTGTGTGGACCACAAAATACTTTTGCAAAAGCTGCTTCGATATGTTTGCAGAGAAAAAACCTATGAGTGGTTTGAGTCATATTCAACGGAGAGAAGTCAGATGGTGAGGACAAACGAAATGTTCAGAAAATCTTGTATTGATTCAGGCGTACCGCAGGGTTCAGTCTTGGGACTAATCCTCTCTCTTGTATTTGTGAATGACTTGATAAATGTTGGCATATCGGGTAAAGTCACTCTTTTTGCGGACGATACCACAATTTTGTGGCATAGTAAATCGGCATGTCTGCACGAGATGATATCTAGAGATATAAAAATCATTAAATCCTGGTGTGATTCGAACCTTCTTACATTCAATATCAAAAAAACGAATATAATTCCATTCAAATGCTCACTAGACGATTTGCCTATGCAAAATGAAACTATTGTAAGTAAAGATTGTACTAAGTTTTTAGGACTGCATATTGACAAAGATCTGAAATTTGAAAATCACATCAAATTTCTGAAAGGCAAGGTATCTATGGGATGCTATGCATTGAGAATCATTTCCAGAGAACTTGGAACTTCAATAGCAAAAACAGCATACCATGCTCTCATAGAGTCACAATTGAGGTATGGCATTTCTTTTTGGGGGTATGTAGCTCTAGTCTGTAACAATCAGTTTTGAAATTACAAAAAAGAGCTATCAGATATATGTATAAGATGAAACCACGTGACTCATGTAAACAGATATTCGAAGATAGTAAAATTTTGACAGTTATAGCTCTTTTCATCTCAGAAACTGTTTTTCTTGTGAAAAAACATATATTGAGATTTGAGAACACCCCTTCTTATTACAACACTCGTCTAAGCAGAAAAAATAGTTTGAAACTGCCCCTGTCCTCCTCTGAACTGATCAAAGATTAATTTTTTTATAATAGATTGAAAATGTATAATCACTTACCAGAGAATATCAAGGAAACCAATCAGAATATTGTTTACTTCAGAAAAAACATAAAACATTTATTGATGAGCAGACCCTATTATAGTTTGCATGAATTTTACGATGATCGCTTCTGAAGTGAAGTATTTTATCTTGTATGTATTTTATGTTGTATATATGTTATTTTGTTTATATGTTTATGAAGGCAATTTTAAAGTGTTCGTGTATGGAACCTGTATGCCACGTATATGTGTTCGTAAAAGATGTCTGTGTTTTATATATACATGTATCTAAATTGATGCTTCGTCAACAAGATTCAATCTTCAGACAATGAAGTATATTTATTATTATTATTATTAACTCATTTCTTCACTTGCTGAAATCATGCAGAAATTGGTCAAAACCAGATTGGTTGCTTTCTGCAGTTACAACACCAGATTGAACGGTCATCAGTTCGGATTCTGAGCTCACAAAAGAACTCATGACGCCATGTTTTTATCTTCTGGAAACGGTATATTATACAGAAATTTTCTGTGACTTTTCAAAAGCTCTCGATTATGTCAATATTGAAATATTGCGGAAGCTTCAACTACATGGATTCAGGAATAAATTACTTTACTAGTTCGAATTATATCTAACAGGTCGTTGCCAAGTAGTGAGGGCATAAAAGTACTCTTCAGAACACCCTAACACTTGTGAGTTCCTCAGGGATTTATATTAGGTTCAGGTTTATTTCTTTTGTATATAAATGAATTGACTCTCATGAATAACACAGGCTCTTTGTAGATGACACCACTATACTATCGCACAATAACAAGCATATAAGGGTATTATATGATATTATCTCTGAAGACATCAACAAGATGAAAGGTTGATGTCATTCCAATAGATCATAATTCAATATTAGTGAATCCAACATACTTACCATCCGATGTACCCTGTCTCGAATCAGGCAAGAGAATGAAATCATTGAGTGTTAACCTAACCATACTTTCCTTGGTCTCAACATGGATGATACACTCAAAAAACTAATCTCTGGTTGCTATGCTCTTAGAATTATTTCCTCAGAATTGAGATACAACCCTTCAAAATCGGTTTATTTTGCGCTCATTGCAAATGATATCAGATATGGAATCGCTTTCTGGTGAGTATGATCTAAAGAGCTTTCACATAATATGATATTTGTGCTTCAAGAAAGAGCTGTATGGTACATCTTAAAAGCAGGGTTCAGGGATATACGCTCATTGACAGCTATCTCAATATTCATTCTTCAGACAGTTTCTTCAGAATTGGGATATTCTCATTCAAAAATGGTATATTTTGCGGTGATTCATGATGATATCAGATATGGAATCGCTTCCTGGGGAGTACACCGTAGAGCTTTCACATATTATATTTGTTCTTCAAAAAAGCGCAATGAGATACATCTGGAAAGGAGGGCCCAGATCCTTCATAAACTCATACAGTACTCGCCAACAAGACAACAATATAGACCTGCACCTCATTCTTCTCCTACAAAGGAAGTTCGTACCTTCAGCTATGTTAATTTTAGAATATGTGGTCGAGGTTATGTGAAAGCAATCAAATTCATGCCAGAATGGACGCCAGCCAATTCATATCGAAAGTTTGCTACCATCTGGTCTGAAATAGAAAAACACGATACAAAAAATGTCGTAATAAACTAAGTGTTAGATGAAAATGGCTGCACATCGTCATTCATATATTTCTGAAAACAGTGAAGAAAACCTGAAGGAAATGAATATATCCCTCATATTGATATTATTATTTATATAGAAAAAATCTACGACAATGTGGATATAACAAATGTTTACATGTCTGTCTGGACTAGAAATAGTAGGGATTGAAGTGATTTTTTCAACTAAGTTCAACCGAACGTATCTTGTGAACACTTTATATAACTGAGTTGGAATATTTTGAGGTTAGCTTTCTCCCAGTACTGTATGAGGGCTGCGCTAATATTCGAGAGGAGTTATCAATGGACGAATTATCATAAATAGGTACATCAGATAGGCGAGTGAGAATTTCACGAAGATAATTTTGAAATGTAATGATATACTATCCTGTCTAGACTAAGCAATTTAACATTCCACGAAGCCGAAAGTTGTGTTATCCACTCCGTTTTGGTGGGTCATATCCAAATATAAAAAAGAAAGACAGACTAATGGAGTAGATGAACCATCCTTGGGCAGATCGGTTCAATAGGTGTGAAAGGCGGACTATATTTTCAATCCACTTCTCCCGGTAACGAGTAGAGAATTTAATTGTACAAAATATGGCTGCTGAAGTCGAAAAAATGGCCGTTGCCAGTCTTCAACCAGATCTCGGTAGAAAATCCATATTTTAAATGAATTTTCTTTTTCCAAATGGAGAAATTGGCGATGTCCAATCTGGGAACCTATCGCCAACTTCCCCCTTAATGCATTTCGAAAACGAAAGATAAATTAGCAATTTGCTGATATGAAGTTAGTGATATGAAGGTTAACCACTAGTAGCAGCATGGATACCTGCTTCATATTTGAATGAAGCATGTAGCAGCATGGATACCTGCTTCATATTTGAATGAATTTTTCCCTGGAATCTCCAGAAACAATGCTCATCACCATTAATGTCAGTAAATGACACATTGAACAAATTCAGACTCGAAATCACTTGAAAACATTCTTCTTGTCGAACTATCAAATTTCGACCCACAGTCGTTCGCGTTTCGAACAAAAAAGGATGACAGGATGGCTAGCACTTCTTCACCGTGAAATATTTGAATCAAATGATGGGTAACGACATCCAACAGTACGGGTACTAAGTAAATTATCAAAAATTTTGAAATATCAGGGAACATGAAAATATTTTTTACTCGACAATAGAATTCTTTATTGAAATTGGGCAGTGAAAGCCTTGTGTGAAAGCATTGTTCATAGAAATATAGTTAGTCAACTATGAATTTATCATCTGAAAGGATGGATTCAACGCGATAGATGGCACTAGTGATTTCGTTCACAAGTCATGTCTTTCCTTTCGTTTTTCGTTCGGACGTTGTAGCCTGAATCATACATTCTCTCGAATACTCATTCATACAGAATACCGAAAGATGACAATCAATTCAGAAACAAAAGTGGAATTTTCTGTCAATGACGTTAATCATTTGTGTGCTGCATGTTCCAACTTTCATTTCCTACATAAACTCATTATCTTTCTTTCGACATTTCGAACTGACAGACCCAACTTTGCTCCTATTTCCTCCTTCAAAGTAGGAAACTTTGTAGTGCATTGTCAAGTAAACTGAAATATCGGACTTATACTGTAAAAGAACGCTTCAAATCCTGAAAGGCTAATTTTTGAAAATTTCACTTGGCCAATATGTAATCAGTTGATCATTGTTAACTTCTCGCCTGTTATAGGAAACATAGACGGGAAATGTCAAAATCATAAAAATTTCTTATTCGTGTGAAGTCAAAATCGGAAAGTTTGTACTGTTCACTTTACCTTGCGAATTTTCTAATGAAAAATCATATTCCACTAATTTACAAATTTATACTTTTATATCATCATCATATTACAAATTTATAGTTTTATATCCCACTTACACTAACACGAAAAACAATTTACTGCAGAGGCTTTTTCCACATTCAGAATGGAAACCTAAGATTCTCTCATCGAATGCTTTCTTACCTCACTGGTTGAAACCTAGAGTACATAAAACTTCGACCGACCAGAAGAGATATCAAGATAGATTGAAGGAAATCGTTTTAATGATGATGGTACACGTAACTTTCAATAATTCAACATCCGAGGTTGCTTTTACCAACGTATTCTGAGCACTACCGCGATACCCCCAAGACCCCTAACGAGACGATCCAATGGATTATTTTATGGACTCTGATAGCACGATATGTCTCAGGTTTAACGAGATCCAGCGAACAACAGGTGCTCGTGTCGAGGTTGGTAGTCAACACTACTTTCCTGATTTGTAACGCATAGGGAACAAATTAGAATGCCACCACTCTGCAAGCGGGTGAAGTCAGGGCTCCTCCGAACCCATGGAAGCTTCTAACTTGACAAGTCATAACCCTGGACATGAGTAGACAACAAAGGCTTGTGATGTATGTGGGAATAAGCTTATTGACACAATTACTAAATGAATCTTCTATTGACCAAGCAAAAATTTTTTTTAATGATATTCACAATCCTTCAAATTCCCAACATGCTATTCACCACCTGGTGATTCATCTGGGCATTTAAATTTAGAAATTTTTTGAATTACTGTATAATGTTTACAACAATACTTCGGAGCCAGCTTGGCTGAAAACTAGTCAACAACACTTAACCTAACAATACTTAATTTCCCTCAAACACCTTATCTCCGACTTCGAAAATTAAAATCTCCTCTATTTAAATTATATCTGCGAGCATTTTACTCATAAGATTTGTGGAGGTTCGTTCGAACTTCTGTAAAAATATTTCCGAAATGGCTCATATCGAAAACATAAGAATCTCTGTCTCCTTGTGTGACTTGCATGTCAGCAGTTCTTTGGATTTCTCCATAGTACCTCATGTTTTGCGGTGTTTATTGCTTGCGCAGTTTCTGGGAGATGTTGGTCCCAATCGGTATGTTGTTGGACATAACATCGAATAGGGATGGTGACGAGCATCAAACCAAATTTTTTGGACTTGGAACGTTTCGCAGAATTTTCTGAGGCTGCAAATTATGTCCCATTGTCAAAACTACAATCCTGAGATATTTCAAACATAAAAAAGATATCATTTTCAACAAATTCTGCTATACTTTGAGTTGTAGCATTGCGCCTAGGAAACAGAATAACAAATTTGCTAAACCAGTTACCAATAACCAAAGAATTAGCGTTTCTGGTTTTTAATCGGGAAAGAGGTCCCATAATATTGGCGACAAACACTTGACAGGGAAAATAATCACATTTTTCTTTGCCCATTGAACCAAACTGTGAGGTGTTCGGCAATTTTTGAGAATTACATATACTTCAATTTCTGAAATATCTCAAAATGTCTCGGAGAATTTCAAGCCAATGATATAATTCTTGAACTAGGAATAAAGTTTCGAAGGAACCGGAAAAAGCAATGATTTATGGGATTCCATTCCCTTAAATTAGACTTGGGAAAAATTTTTGGAAGCTATGAATTTAAAAATGTGGTCATTATCTATTTTCTACTAAGGAAATTTTTCATAAATCTCAGTGGTTGTAGTTTTCATTATTTCATTTCAATTACCTGAAATAACAGAGAAAATATCTAGAACAGAACTATTTTGAATGAAATATTTCAGGCCTGAAGAAGCTATTGTATATTGGAACTCGTGTAGCGGCTCTGTAGTAGTAGTCGATATTTGATAATTTTCACCAAGTATCGGCCACTTGGGTAATATATAATAAATTATATGTAGTTGAATATTGGAATATGAGTTGTGTACAGAAAACAGTTGTCAAACACGTTATGTGTTCTTTCTCATTTTTGTTTCTGTTATTTTTGCTAAACTCTTGACCACCTTCTTAGTTATACATTATTCGATATTATCGCTGAACCCTTTCATGAAAATAATTATAAAATTATTCTTCAGCTGAGTTGGAGTTATCAAGGAATTCACATTGAAACTTTTATGAGAAATAAATAACTCTTTCTTTTTGAGGTTCTTATCTCCCTGAAATTCACACCAATAATGCCAATTATATTTTTCGATTAGCTCTTTCACCAAATATCCTGCGGTAAAGCTATCAGAATATCTCCAAATTGAATGATTCTATTGTTATCGAATGGGAATTTGAAAACTGAAAATAGAAGAAATCAGAGTCAAAATTTATGCCCTCATTGAATTCATCGTCTTTTTTATTATTGAGTAGTTTCACATGAATCCCTTCACCGGGGTCCTTAAAAGCTTAGCATCTTTTTTTCATCAATTTTTCTCTCTTGAAAGTGTAAAAAATTTCAGTTTTCGTGTTAGCATAATTGATCTCTAAAAATTATTAGGTCCAAAATAGGGGAAAAAGTGGACAATTGACTTTTTCTGTAGTTTTTTATTTTATGGATTATTCAACTCAAAATACAACTATTTCGTCGCTTGTGTTTTCTCCATATCTAGCTTCGCTTTCGAGAAAAAATTGAAGCATATTGTCGGGAAGTAAGGTATGAATTTTGGTCCTTCTTTGGGGTTAAATTAGCTCAGATGGTCTTTGTGATAACCAGGATGAAATCAGTTGGTAAAAACACAAATATAAACTTCATTGATTACACATTCACTCAAATCGACAATAATTCAATAAAACCTATACTTACAAAATAAAAACCCAACAACACTGAATTTACTTGCCCTATTGGGCAGAATCGTATTAATGACTACATCTGAGAATTTCTTGAACAATCAAGAGGCTGTTTTCAATTCCCCGATCAAAGGTTCATTCATCAATCTCCCGAATCAGAGCCACGACACTTCTTTTATAACACATTCGATTTACTGAGTGTGATATTTGCCAAAACATTTAGACATGCATCAAACCATTGTCACCGAATGCGTATATATAAGTCAATGTCGCGACCTGATTCCGAAAAGGTTTTTCATTAAGGCCTTCTATACGACATATGCCCCCGGGGTTGTATGATGCCCCCCATCATTAAAGATGGAATCCATCACTCGAACTATAAAGAATAGATAGTTTTACAAATGACAACAAAAAACAAATGGCTAGAAATCTAGACGCACTCCTAAAATTTCTCCCAAGTTGCCCTATTTTCTATCTAAGCAAAATACTGCTCATTTTACACTTTTCATTTCCTCATCCTTTCTTCTGGCCACCCTGGTTCTGGTAAGAATTCACCTTCTCCGATAACGACTGAATTTTCCCATGGATCAGTTTCACTTCATCCTGATTACTGAATGGAACGGAAAAGTTCAAATCTTCCTAACTGCTCCGACTTTCTGTTACTGTTTGGGGAAGACTCTTATGGGAATGAGAGACTGGACAACTGACGAAATCGCCTAATCTTGATGCAACGCTCCCTTGCCTTCTGATTTATACTTTTGCAGCCCGTTGCCTCAATAGGTGGCTTGTGTTATACTACCGGAATGGACTGACATGACGGTAGATCGCTTTCAGCTCCAAACTCTGGACAATATCATTGGCAAGACAACTCAATGCTCATGGTTGGTTCAGCGTATTGCTTTGGATTCTTGGATGGCTTGTAACTAAACCAATTATTGCTCTGGCGTTCCTTCCCAGCATCCTGCGGTCTGGTTTGCCAATAACCAACATAGCGCTGGATTGAACATTGGGAGCATACTTCTTTGAGCGACTCGTTGACTGAAGTTCACGAATAGCCAAGTTGGATGGAGCCCGCTGATCATTCGTCCTATCTTTGTTCCTTCAACACAGCATCACGGATTCTGTGAATTCATATCGGATGGTTCATGGATTTGAACAACAAGCTGGCCTCTGTTCTCGGGTGGTAGCATCTTCTTGAATATGAGGCGTCATTTTATATGAAAAGAAAAATTAATGGCAGTAAGAATTCAGAGTTTATCTTCATTGAATGAATTACTATCTATTTCTTCATTTTCAATTACAACTCGAGTAACAAAACAATCAACGTAAATAATTAAATAGGTACTCATATTTTCAAAACAGTGACTTGAACTCCGTTTTGCCTACTTCAGCATAATTAATATTGACGAGGTGGTGTCATAAACTAGACCTTGAAAATATTTCGATGAACTCGTTGGGTGAATGATTACTGCTACCCAATATAAAATATGTGAGTATATCGATTCGGAACAATGACCTATATGTTTATGTTTTGTCAAAAAGACAGCGAAAACCTTCGCATTACGCGCTACGAGAAAGACAATTTGCGGTTATTCATTTTCTGCTCCGAGATTGTTGTTTTGAATCAAAAATGGAAATGAATTATTTCGATAACGAGTTTGATGACCAGATAAATGAAGTACATTTCAACTTTCTAAACCTTTTTTTGGTCAGAAATGAATAAGTCTTTTCAAAAACGATATTCTCGAAGAATCGCGTTCCGAATAACTCAGTGATGTAGTAACAGATCAAAATTACTGAAACATACATTATTTGACAAATCTGAACGTTTTATATACTAACACCATAGGAAAAACCCTGCATTATTATGCATCTCTCAACAATTTTTCTACCCAATATGATTATATGATTGCCTGCAATCTCAATGATCGATTACTTCCTTTCATCACTTCGAGTTGCGAAAAAATACTATTCAAATTTCATCATAATATCACAGAAGTCTCGACTCATTTACTCAACATATCATGATCTTCATAAACTTCAGGCTAAGCTTTCATGTCGACCCGTAACACTTCTTCCAAGCTCTCCTCAATGACTATGTCCCTCTATACAACGAGACACAAACAACAATAACTAATTCTTTTCCCATAAACTTCAAGGCAAGCTTTCATGTTGAACGGTGACACATCTACCAAGCTCTCCTATTTACTAAACATGACAACATAATCTTCATAAAATTCAGGGTAAGGTTTCATGTCAAACCGTAACACTTCTTCCAAGCTCTCCTCAATGACTATGTCCCTCTATACAACGAGACACAAATAACAATAACTAATTATTTTTCCATAAACTTCAAGGCAAGCTTTCATGCTGAATGGTGACACATCTACCAAGCTCTCCTATGTATCAATTTCTTGAAACAACAACAGAAATACTGTTTTTTTTCACATCAACTCGAAGTAATATATCGGAATCACAATGATCGACACACAACCAAAGGGCGAATTTTCACGATAATTTATCTACACAATTCGAATTTTTTTTTATCATGCAGAATAATCCTATCCTTATTGCTTATGTTAAAATTTGCAAAAGTTATTGATTTATGAATGACTTTTCGGAGAGATCTCTGGTTGCAAATCATTGATCCCAACGTTTTTTTTTTTCGAAATTATCATCAGATATGAAAGAATATTTGAGAAACCAGTTGAACATAATTGATTACGTGTCCTCACTCGAAAATATATTTTCATATATCATCTGAACAACTATCACTCATAGAAATGTTCACTCGAACATCAATACACATTACATATACACTGTTTCTTCACCTCTGTGAAGCATCAAGAAAAATATTCAACTTATTTCAGTTATTTTCCTTATTCTTCTCAAAAACAATTAACACTTTGGGTAAGGTCATCTTTCAGCGCTAACACACGCAATTCTTCCAAGAGTTCCTCCCCATACTCGACAGTTCAGACACAAAATTCCTTCAGTATTTTCAACTCTTTTCGTGACACTAAACATTTTTCATTATATCAACTTGTTTCTCAAAAAAAACCACTAGTTTTTCCTTAAAAAATTTCACACCACCAATAACGAACTGATATGCAATTAAATTTCGCGAAAAAATTTGAAACTCTTGAGGGAATGGGAACTAAAAATGTATAAAATCATTCTTGTGAACCACTACTTTCATTTCGTATTCACAACGTCAAAGATTTAATTTTTTAGCTCCTCACAATATATATGCCTTTCCGAGAGAGCTGTTGCAAATAGCTGTATCTCCACTGGTGGCTAGGCAGTGCTTTCAAGACATATTTCGTAATTTCTCGAGTATGATTCATAAGATAACGTCATTTTTCGAAATAGTAACCAATTCATAAGCAATAAGGCATACTTCAGATTCATCTAATCGATTCGTCAAATTATATTCATTCAGATAAAATTTTGAACAACAAACAAATCGTTATAGCTATCAATCAACATCATTTACGTTACTCATTGAAAATTTATAATTATAATTATTTGATTCACCTACTGAATGCAAAAGGAATATCTCAACAAATATTTGTACTTCGTTTTCATTTCATCGAATAAAAAACTTCTCAAAATGTTTTTGTTATTTCATTAAAGTTTGATTATACCAACACATATATTTCCGCGAAAAAAAAAGGACCTAGTCAAAGATTTTAATAATATTGAAAAATCAGACAAATCATACCAAGCCATTCACGCCAATCGAATCATTCGAGATATAAAATCATCATCAATCAGTATATTTCTCAAGAAACTTATATCAAACTGAAATTGTCAGCCAATCATTAAACTGAAATTCTGGAAACTACCAGAAAAAAGAACAATACATGCATTTCACTCGAAAAAAATACAACCACACAAATCATACTGAAAATGAGCAATTAGAAAAACTTTTTCATCACATTCGCACACTCAAACTAACTGTTGATCTGGTTACCACAAAATTAAAACATTGACACACGAAAAAAAACCCGAGGGTACTACATTAAGATTTATTATGAAGAATGAATCTTCGAAATCGAAGCGAGGCGCCTCTGCCATGTCGGGAAGTAAGGTAGGACTTTTGGTCCTTCCTTGGGGTTGAATTAGCTCAGATGGTCTTTGTGATAACCAGGATGAGTTCAGTTGGTCAAAAACCCAAATATAAACTTTATTGATTACCCATTCACTCAAATCGACAATAATTCAATAAAACCTATACTTACAAAATACAAACCCAACAACACTGAATTTACTTGCCCTATTGGGCAGAATCGTATCAATGACTACATCTGAGAATTTCTCAAACAATCAAGAGGCTGTTTTCAATTCCCCGATCAAAGGTTTATTTATCAATCTCTCGAATCAGAGCCACGACACTTCTTTTATAACACATTCGATTAACTGAGTGTGATATTTGCCAAAACATTTAGACGTGCATCAAACCATTGTCACGTATATGTAAGTCAATGTCGCGACCTGATTCCGAAAAGGTTTTTCATTAAGGCCTTCTTTACGACAATATCATGGCAGGTGCTTTGGAGATCAGCTGGCAGTGATAGTATTGCCATATCAGTGAAAGTCAGAGTCGATTAGCAATGATTCCATGATGAAAAATTTCACTGTTTCTGAAATGGCTGACATACACTTTATTCATGGATTACCAAATAGAAATGTGGAAGAAGCACGTAGAATTCACCAGGACAGATATATCTCAACAGAGCGATTCCATGTGCTTAAACATTCAGAACGCTACATGTAAGATTATGTGAAACTGGGAGTGGAAGACCAGAAATTGTAACAAAGCCTGAATTGAAAGAAGCTATACTTGAAGAGAGAGGAAAATGCTTCAGATAGTACCAGGAAGACTGCACTGCAGCTGGGAGTCAGCTAAAAAACCGATTGGACGGTGCTAAAAGGAAAGCTCCTAGACCCATATCACATACAACGGGTCCAAGCTCTTATGACCTTTCACAATGTTTATTTTTAGGACGACAAAAATCCCCACGTTATCAGAGAAAGTCATTTTCAGCAAACATTTTCGCTGAACGTTTGGGTAGGAATGATAGGTGACTATCTAATTGGCTCATTTTTTCACCAGCAAGATGAATAGGTGAATCAATGATTTACCTATTTAGTTAAGGAAAGTACCGGTACCTCTGAGAGGCAACGTGGTTTATGCACAACGGTGGTTCATGCACAACGGTGGTTTATGCATAACGGGTGTCCAGCTCATTTTAGTGTTCGTCGTCGGCATCTCGACATCGCAGTGCTGATAGAAACCTCTAGATTTCTATTCATGGGGTCATCTGAGGGCTATTATTTATTGAACTCTTACACTGAATGTGAATGACTTGAGGATTCGTAAAATTGACACTTGCACTGGACCTGATAATTCCAATCTATCTAGGGATGATTGAGCGCCTCACTTGAAATGACTGTAGCAAATTTCAATAAAATCGGTGTAAGGATATTCGAAATATTCCATGAATATCGTTTTTGTTTCAACTTCAACGCCATGCACCTCAGAAAACGACCTAACGAATCACCCTCTGAAGTTTCGTAACATAATTAGGAATCACCCTTCATATTGAGAACTGGCTTTCAAGAGGGTCTTGTATAAGCTTTCCTATATTTAAATTTTGAAGGCGGTAACAGTTTGAAAAATCCAATGACACTGGGTGGTTTATACAAATAACCTTTTTTTTTTAAACTTAGTACAAAGTTTCAATTGAGTTATATCCTGCATTCACAGCCAAATACTTGAGGATTTCTGTCAATGAGCGAGTGAGTATTCACAAAATGTGCTGTATTTCCAGCTGTCACAGAAACAAGTTCCCCACTTCTTGCGGCAACTTTCGGCGTAGCTGCTGTACTATTGCTCGACAGCGGATCTGCTAATTTTACACATATTTTCTCAAAAGCTCTTCTGTTGGTTTATGGAGACCTCTATTGTCTATCTCATAAACATTTTCCATGTCTGAAAATTGTATAATTTTGTCCCCACAGAAAAAATAATTATTCAAGAAATAATTTCTCATGCACTTCAATAAATGGGGCACATCATACCTACAGAGCAAAATATTTCGTTTCGTCGAAGATGGAATGAGGTTCTCTTAAGCTGAAATTCAACTTTTCATATATGTTCTGATTCACTGTAGAAACACACGTCTACAACACCAATTGGATTCAGTTGAGTATATGTCAGTTCGTCCGAAAATTTCACTGAAATGTCTCTCGGTTTATCAGCATTAACACCATCCTCAGATACATCATACATGGTTGGAATTTTCCATAAAAATCTTCTCATTGTAGTCTCTGTACTCTTTGAGCCTCATTTCGTCATACATAACTATACATATCCTTTCTGACCATACCATATTTTTCATTTGAATTTTTTTTTGGTTAAGCCAGATCAGCAATTGAAGTTCCCCAACCGTTTTCGATGGTAGATACAGCAGGTAGTATGACACCGTTTTTCCTCAAGTAATTGAAGGCTCTAGGGTTTTTGTAATATATGGATAAGGTCGTCTTTCTTTTGAATTTTTCGAGTTTTGGAATTTCTCTTTGCAGTGATCTTCGATTTGTTTTTTTATAGTTCAGAGAGGATCAAACATCACACTTGCTGTAATCGTTATGAAACAGTTGTTTCCTACTGATTCCATAATAATATGTTTATTAAACTGTAGCGGAGGACTGGTTTCAGATTCGGAAGAACCCAATTCCGATAAGTAATTTTCAGGGACAGCATCAAAAAGCCAATTTTATCTGAATCGTTTGTTCTGTAAAATGTTTACCGTATAAATATTTTCCCCTCAACGTTTTGGTTCACTATTTCCTGGCAAAAATAGTCTCATTTGACTTCTACCTTTTTGTAGTTCATGACGTCCTCAGTATTACTACTTTTATTCGGGTTTGAAGGCCGTCGTTTTTTGGAAACTCTTTCTGACATTTCGCTAGCACGAGTGGCTAGCTTCTTCAGAGGCTTCATCTTGACTATTATTCCGATGACTCCTCTGAGTCTGAACAAAAGTGTCCATGGGCCCAACTCAATCCTATGACTAGTTTCAGAGATATAGGCTGTTGGAGTTATATCAATTTTTCAAGGCGTGTATTTCTTATTTTCTTCAATGCATCAAGGGTTTTTCCATCCATTTTTTAAAGCATGTATTTCTTATTTTCTTCAATACATCAAGAGTTTTTTTTGTGATAGTGTTCTTATGACTTTGAACTTTGACTTGAAATATAATTCAACTTTCAGGAAAATCAATATCTGGTTGAATTTGCTTTTGATATATACATATACATATATATATATATATATACATATATATATATATATATATATATATATATATATAAATATTTATATATATATATATATATATATTATGAACCAATCAAAAGCAAATTCAACCAGATATTGATTTTCCTGGAAGTTGAATTATATTTCAAGTCAAAGTTCAAAGTCATAAGAACACTATCACAACAAAAACTCTTGATGTATTGGAGAAAATAAGAAATACATGCTTTAAAAAATGAATGGAAAAACTCTTGATGCATTGAAGAAAATAAGAAATACACGCCTTGAAAAATTGATATAACTCCAACAGCCTATATCTCTGAAACTAGTCATAGGATTGAGTTGGGCCCATGGACACTTTTGTTCAGACTCAGAGGAGTCATCGGAATAATAGTCAAGATGAAGCCTCTGAAGAAGCTAGCCACTCGTGCTAGCGAAATGTCAGAAAGAGTTTTCAAAGAACGACGGCCTTCAAACCCGAATAAAAGTAGTGTAACATGAACTTAACCATTAACCCCTTACGCCGATCCTGTCATACGACATCACCTGCCCGTAGACTTCTTTCCAGTTGACAATAGCTGTTACGATGACAGATATGTGATGAAAAAGTTTGATTGTACGAAATCTTTCATTTTTCCATTGAGTTTTTACTTATGTTTATGTTCAAGTACATTCAAATAAAACTACATCTTTTTTCGTACTCCTATCTATTCAAACGGAGAACCACAACAACACCCCATCACAACTGACGCCCAACTCCGAGGCCGTTGAAAGACGAGGATTTCGAAAAAGACGTTTCACGTAGTGGATCAAATTGTGCTTGGACATTTGTCGCCAGTTTTGGTGCATACAGAAAAGGAATAACTTTCTGTTTACGAGTGAGTACCGATTTGAATTGCCTTTTATCGGAAATTCCGCAAACAATTCGAACTACCTCGCAGTTTTTTTCACATCTCGTGTGTGCGAACGAAATTTTGAACATTTTCGTTGAATATTTCGAACAATTCGAGCTACCTCGCAGTTCTTTTTCACATCTCGTGTGTGCGAACAAAATTTTGAACATATCCGTTGAAAATTTCAAATAATTCGAACTATTTCGCAGTTTTTCCACATCTCGTATGTTTCGAAGACGGTAACAACATTTATCGAATATTATTACAAAGTGATACGACCAATTTTCGCATTAATTGTCGCTGTTGACATTCTGAACGAGTTGCATTAGAGTGAGTCGAACGAAGTTCTGCCCCGGTTTTATTAGATTGTTACAAACATTTTTCTTTAAAAGCTTGCTTTGTGTGTATAGAATAATTTGAACTATCCCACTGAATTGTTTTCCCCAACTTGTGCGTGCTCATGGCATTTTCGTGCATATGAACTATAAAAGTAAACTTCGCAGTCACAGTGTGTTGAATCAAGCAAAAATGGATAATATGGTTGTCATGTCTTCTGAGCAGCTTCAAGCATTATTGGAGGGTATGAAACAAATGGTAACAGATAATAAACAGCCTACACCCGCACCACAAACCGGTAACTTTGCAAAATGTAATAGTAGATTCACTGGCAAAAAAGACGATGATGTCGAAGCATTTATCGATGCCATCAGTATTTATAAAGAATGTGTTAGTATTACTGATGCCAATGCTATAAAAGGTATCTCAATGTTACTAGATTCGCATGCAGCTACATGGTGGCAAGGTGCAAAAGCCTCGATTACCACGTGGAACGAAGCAATAACAGCCCTTCGCCATGCTTTTGGTAGAAATAAATCTCCACCAAAAATTTTTAGAGAACTATTTTCTAGAGAACAATGGGATAGGGAACCAACCGATGTTTTTGTGAATAAATGTAGGGCATTGTTATCACAGCTTCCTGCTACTCCTGTGTTACATGATATTCATAAACTTGATATGATTTACGGTTTATTGAGCTCAAAAATTCGAGAACGTATTTCCCGCACAGATATTGCTTCTTTCGAAGAGCTCATTCAAAAGAGCAGAGCTGTTGAAGACTCTCTCAATGAAACAAGACAAATAAGCAATATTGTCAAGTCAGCACCGGAAAACAATAAATTCCGACCGAAGTGCACGTTTTGTAAAAACTTTGGCCATCTTCAAGCAGAATGTAGAAAATTCGCGCATTCTAAACAGTCTGCGAATGCTCAGAGTATGAGTAGATTGAATACAGGTTTGCCAACTCGCACGAATGATGTGCGCATGACCGCACATAATATAATCTGCTATGGATGCAATACTCCTGGTTATGTGAACTGTCCCAACTACCGTGCTTCGCCTCACGTAGAGGCTTCCTCTTCTCAAAATCTATCAGCTGTAGATGTTCTCTTTGCTGATATCAATGATGAAGTAAGACGACCCTTATTGAGAATTACAGTTGAAGGTCTTTCCGGATGTGCTTACGTAGATACTGGCGATAAATGTTCCTTCGCTGGGTCTCGTCTCTATAATTATTTCATGGAAAATAATGTTCCCTTCTTTTCCAAAACTAGGACTATGATTCTAGACGATGGTGAATCCCGCCGAGTTTCAACTCGCATATTTCAATGCAACGTTAATCTGTTCGATAGAGTCATCACCACTCTATTCATAGCCATTCCAGATCATGCATCTGCCAAAACTCTATTAGGAGTTGATTTCATAACTAATGCTAATATTGTTATGGATATACCAAAAATGAAGTACCACTTCGCAGATTCCCCTCATATTCAATATGATTTTTCGACAGAAACTCCACAAGTTAAAGATACTTCTTTGCATTTCTTCGACGTTTCTCTTCGTGATGACGAGGCCACGCAAATCAGTGACCTTGAACGTGATCAGCTGCAAAATCTGCTGGAACGCCACAGAGATGTTTTCGAAGATAACGAGAAAGCCACTCCGTATGCAGAGCATGCTATCAATTTGACAAATGAGACTCCCATTGCAGTGCCTCCATATAGAATGACGACGCAAAAGTCGGAAATACTAAGGGCGGAACTGGACAGCTTGGTCAACAGAGGGATCGTTGAGGAATGTGAATCAGCTTTTGCTGCGCCTGTCGTTTTGGTCCCAAAGAAAAATGGAGATTTTCGCTTGTGCGTTGATTATCGTAAACTCAATAATGTAACCATCCCTGACAGATATCCATTACCACGCATGGACGACTTGATGCACTCCACGACACATTCTATATTCATGTCAACATTGGATCTCAAAAGTGGATACTATCAAGTTGCAGTTCGTCATGAAGATCGTGACAAAACCGCTTTTACCACCCCTTTTGGCTTGTATCGCTTTACGCGCATGTCTTTTGGTCTCCGAAATGCACCAGCTACGTTTAAAAGACTCATTGATCGCTTTCGAGTAGGTCTCAATAATGTTACCATTCTAGCCTATTTAGACGACTTGATCGTTTTGAGTGGAACGTTCGATAAACATTTGCAGGACTTGCAGAATGTTTTCGATCGTTTGAGACAATTTGAATTGAACGCAAACCGCAAAAAGTGTTTTTTTGTGCGACAGACAGTCAAATATATAGGACACTTGATTACTTCTACGGGTATAGCGCCAGACCCCAATAAAATATCAGCGATACGAGATATGAAACCCCCCCAGTCGGTACGACATGTCATGTCATTTTTACAAATTGTAGTTGGTTTCGTCGGTTTGTACCGAAGTTTGCCGAAGTATCCAAACCACTAAGCGACCTCACCAAGAAGAACGCCGTATTTTCTTGGGGTCCCATTCAACAAGAACCATTTCACACACTCAAAGTATCGTTGACTTCATCACCGATTTAAAAGCAAGCAGATTCATCGTTACCATTCACACTCAAGACCGATGCCAGTTCCTACGCCATCGGAGCATGTTTGCTCCAGGGGGAGGGGGAAGATGAGCAACCTGTCGAGTATGCCAGCAGGCTACTCACATCGGCTGAACGTAACTATAATACGACAGAGCGGGAAGCCTTAACGAATGTGTATGGAGTGAATAAGTTTCTGGAAAATTCATCTATTTTGATCAAGTCTGATCATCAACCACTACGTTGGTTAATGTCCTTGCGAACACCTAGTGGACGCCTAGCACGTTGGGCACTCGAACTACAGAGTTACGATCTTCGAATAGAATACATACCTGTAAGGACTAATAGTATTGCAGATTTATTGTCACGTCCACCATGTGACATAACAGAACAAAGTTCCTGTGAGGTTTGTACTATCGCCATTAGCCTACCAACTCAAGGTAATATATCCCTCAGAAAAGAACAACTCTCTGATCCGGAGGTCAAGGAAATAATCGATTGCTTTGAATCGCCAGAACCAAACCAAGTGGATTTTAGCCGATGGACTGATCGAGGATACATCATGAACAAAGGAGTGCTCTATCGCTTTACACCTGATGTGGAATCAGAAGAGGCCCAGTTGGTTGTACCACGTTCAAAGGTTCCCACAAGTCTTAAAGAATACCATAACTCCTCTATCGCTGGCCATTATGGCATAGAAAAAACCATTCAACGGATAATCACCCGTTATTACTGGCCAACACTCAGGCGAGATGTTAATCATCACGTCAGGGGGTGTGTCGATTGTCAGAAGTTCAAACCAAACAATTTCAAACCAGCGGGTCTGATACAAACTCCCGTCCTATCGCAAAAGTTTGAAACCATAGCAATGGATCTCGTTGGGCCACTTCCAGTTAGTAAGAAGGGTCATCGATGGATTTTTGCAATAGAAGATACCGCTACAAAGTGGATAGAATTATTTCCACCACGTAATGCCACCTCCGAAGAGTGTGCTAAGGAGATGATTTCGGAAATTTGTTTACGATACGGAACTCCCCGACGAGTAATAAGTGACAACGGCTCACAAATCGTTAGTGTTGTGATGCAACATGTGTGCTCAAAATTCAACTCTCCATTCTGGTCCAGGATGATCACACTGGATGGGATGAAATGTTAGCTGTTGTGAGGTTCGCGATGGATAGCGTTCCCAACCTCAGTACTGGATTTTCACCGGCATATCTCAATTTTGCTCGTGAAATGCGTACGCCTTTCGATGTCCAGCAAGATTTACGTGTTATATTGGATAACAATAATATTGTGCCCGAAATTACTCCTTATTTGAAACGACATGTGGAAACACTGCAACGTGCTCGCGAAACGAATGAAAAACAACAGGACTCTACTAAAAAATACGCGGATGAGCATCTTCGTGAAACACCTATATATAAACCCGGTGACAAAGTGCTAATCGATACTCACGTACTGAGTAACGCGAGTGCTGCGTACACGTCCAAATTCGCACCTAAACGTGACGGACCATATGTCCTATTGAGGCAGGTATCAGCAACTTCTTATGAGGTGGCCAGTCTCGGTAATCCCACCGTTTCCTTCGGTAAATACCATGTATCAGCTATGAGGCCATTCGTCTCATACGGGACCGACAAGCCGCCAGAGCCTATACGACCACTTCGCCGGAGAGGCCGTCCCAAGCGTCAGGCTCTTTCCGAGCTTCATCAAGAGGAAAAGGATCGTCAGGTTCTTTCCGAGCTTCATCAAGAAAAAAAGGATCGTCAGGCTCCTACCGAGCTTCTTCAAGAGGATCAACCGTTTCCCTCTACTAGTTGCCCTGCTAGACCGGTGCGCATCAAGAAGATGCCACATCGTTATTTAGAGTGATGTTTCTTGTATCACTCTCGGGACGTTAGAGTGATACAAAGGGGGAGATTGTAACATGAACTTAACCATTAACCACTTACGCCGATCCTGTCATACGACATCATCTGCCCGTAGACTTTCTTCCAGTTGACAGTAGCTGTCACAATGACAGATATGTAATATTGAAGTTTGATTGTACGAAATCTTTCATTGAGTTTTTACTAATATTTATGTTCAAGTACATTTAAATAAAACTACATCCTTTTTCGTACTCCTATATATTCAAACGGAGAACCACAACAACACCCCATCACAATTTTCAATTATTATTCTTGTTATGAACTCTGTCAGACCTTTCATTCAGAATTCATTACTGTACTCAATCATAAAAATATTTTCTCGCGAATTCAGTTCTTAATGCTTTTAAATGCAAATGGGTGTTTTTGGAAAATTCCAAATTCCAGCAATAACTCTTGGATTTCCCATTCAATTAATTTTTAGAAAAATATTATTTCAATATCTATACATTTTGTAGTTAACAGAATCTACAAACCAATTTGTTTCATACATTTAATAGAAGTTTCATCTGATTTGATAACTGTTCTGACAGATCGACATGCAGTTGCATGACTGATGTTAGTTACCATTTCGATCACAGATGGCCATTGCATTACATAGACCCTTCCACGGACACTGACACTAGTCCTGTCAGCTGTCTGTCGTTTCATTTGAACAGAACAGTTCAGAAAAGTGTTAATGTTCATTTGAATTTTTTCCATGTATTTTCTATATATCTCATACTTGCGATTTGTCGTTTCCCTGATGATGGAAATAATTTGCATCTCGACAGCCTCAATATTTGGAGCATGCGCTCTCGAAAATGTATCAATCACCCGTATAGGGTCTGTACTACTCTGTACTGGGAACTAAGTCGCCAGACTTGGCACATGAACGAGTTTTTTTTTTCAAGGATGCTTTTCTACTTCAAACGAGCTCAAATACTGAAGTTTTCCATCTCTCGTAAGTACCAAACAATTTCAAACAAATACTTCTCACAGAATCATTTGCCCTTTGAATTTTTTGGCGATAGAAACTTCCATTTTCAAATAATACATAAAATTCAGCATTTGCGGATCCTGCACCGAGAACAGAGCAGCTGGATGAGAAAGAACTCCTTCACAGTTTGTATAATTATCATCAAAAATTTTATTCCTAGAGTCAAGCTTCAGTTTCAATGAATATCGTCGTAAATCTCAAGATTTCAGACAGCTTACTAGTCACTTCTGACTAGTGACACGTTTTGAACCTGCTTAATAATAATAAAGAAATTTCACCTAGCATTATGATGAAAAACTGTCAATAGGGTAGTTATCGATTGCCGCCGTCCTAACTTCAGGCCGAATTCATGCTTCCATACCAAAATCACTATCACCTGATTTTCACTATCACCTCATTTTTTAATTTGTTCGACAAGAACTTCTAGCCTAATTGAGATTTCAAAATTTCAGTAATATGCCTAATGAAGCGGAAGACAGGGGCTCAATTTCCCGCCGGGGCACCGTGCTGGGATTCCCATGTTGAAAGGTAAGGCCTCGTTAATCCATTGCTCGCACAAGTTTCGTCTTCTGAAGTTAACGTTTGTCAGCTGGTTGACGAAAAAAAATCAAACCATTTTTCAACCATCACCACGGTAAATGGCATTGCTTCGTCAGTAGAAATGAAAATCTAAATCAATAAAAAATGTTGACATTTCATTGTTAGAAGTGGAAAAATATTATATACCTTGATTGATAATGTTATTATTATATAGCTCGCGCCTCGGGATATAAAAAGTAATAAACTATTGTTCTCAATCAGGAAACAGTAGCAACTTGTTCACATTAACTGAATTTGCATATGAAATAAGTATAAGGTGGACTAATTTCTTCTTCTTGAGATAATTTTTAAAATTTTCTTTGCCCTGGAAATGAAAAAGAAGAAGCATTCAGATCTTATACTATCTGTTTTTAGAGCTAATTGGTACTTAACTACAATATTATGAAGGAACAAAATTAACTTACTTTTTCGTCAGATGTGTAAATGACAAAATTTTCAGTCAATTTTGTTTCTTTAGAGTATTGCAGTTACGTATCGAGAAGAATATACCAACTGGTCTTGAAAACAGATATTATGAGAATTCAATGTGTTCTCTCTTTCATTTCCAGGGCAGAGAAGACCCAAAAATTTATTTTAGGACATTTCTACCTTCTCAAAAAACTAGAAAAATATCCACTAATTTCTGTGAAAGTCGCAACAAAAAGAAACATCCATCACAAAGAAATCACTCTCGAACATCACTGATGGAAGTATATAACAGTTTTATGTAACGCCTAGGACCATGAGAAAGCTATCTCGTCTCCCAGCTTCACCTTGTGAATGGCCCCTGAAAGATATTTCGTATCCAACGTAGATTGAAAATTCAATTTCCTTCGGAATCCTTTTCGATAAATTAGCCGTACTATACCGGAAGCTCATCTCGAAAATTGAAGTTGTGTAAATAGGCAGTGTAATCAGCATTGAAAGTTCTCTGTAAACTTCCAATTACCACAAATACCGATGTAGGTAGAGAGATTGGCATTTGAATTTTCAGAAAGCAGATAATTACTGTAATGGCGTGCGAAGGCGTATTCCTTTTTTTATTTCCACAAACGTATCGGAGCGAGTAATTGGCAATAAGAGATTCTATTAAGTAAAGCAAACAGAATAGTATGCACCAGGAATTCGTACGATTCACCTGCAGGAGGATTTTCAACAGAGACGGCTCCAAGTTCATAATATATTACCATCGCTGCAAGTTTGTATTATGGGTTCGAAATCACGCTGAAAAATATTTGAATACAAATTAAATTACTTGATTGTTCGATGAAAAATTTGTTTTCACGAAGCGTGCAATTCTAAAAAACTAAATCGATAATCATTGTTTTATGTACGTTTATAAGAAACGAATATAACTGAGAGCGAAGAAGGTGGGGCAAGTGGTTGGGTGTCGTGCTCATAACCTAGAGATTCTGGGTTTTATTTCCCAATGGGGCATAGGTTATTCTCTCGGAATTATATGTTCTATACGTAAAAAACGCGCCACATTTTAGGGTTGACGGGTCCGCGAATAACCGTGATGGTCCTAAGGAATTGAGTAAGAGATTTGTATTGAGGCCCAATTGCTGAAGACTCCGGTCGAAATCGATGGCTTAGATGTGTTAATTTTCTCTGAGCAATTATTGATGGTGATATTTTATATTGATCAATTTTCGAAGAAAGAAGTCTTCAGATACTACAAATATTCGAGCCAATAATTCCCTCTAATAAAAAATTAAAAATGAACATAGGAGAACGCACTGTAATGGAAATATACCATGATCTCTCAATTTTTTCAATAAAAATATTCTATTGATTCATTTCTAATGAACTGTTGATTGGTCAGTTTTACTTTCTAAGGAGAATTGAAATCTTTGGAGATGGTTCATGCAAGGATTCAGGTAACTGTGAATATTCACAAAAAGTTATGTCAGCCCAAAATCAATTTGTTGACTCCAGCGTTATACAAAGTTATAATTTTTGGATTCGTGATCAGAACCTGGTATATTCGAGTAAGTTCAAGTGAACATATACTCAACACCATATCAACAACAGTAGGAGTTTTCAATGAATTCCTTGATTTCTGGTAGTTATTTTCGCTCCATGAAAGATGTGGGGCATTTCGTCATGGGCAGTAAGAAATAAAACTTTTTAAGAGGTAGCTCAGCAGTTACTATACCCACTGGACGTTCTGATAATGGATCTGGAGGATCACAACAGAGGTACTTATACACTTGTCATTATTAAATTCGATTCGGATAAACTTTACTCTGTATCTCGATGCTAGGAATTACGATCAGTAAAGGGGAAACCATGTGAAATCGATCGCTAAAGGTGCTTCCCAGGAACTTGGATTTCTATTTCGTGCGAAGAAATACTTCACTTCTCGTCAGTTTCTAATGATCTACAAGGCTCAGGTACGACCTGTCTTGGAATATAGTTCTCATGTATGGAGCACGGCACCCAAACAATTCATTGAAGCTTCTTGATTCTATTCAGAAAAAGGCAATACGTCACGTTGGTGATTCTTCGCTTACAGACTCGCTCACTCCATTGGAGCATCGTATAAGGGCCGGAGACTTGTCTCTCTTGTAAAGATATTTTCATGGTCGGTGCTCTTGTAAATTCCGTATTACCTGACAAGTACAGAATTCCCACCCCTTTGTTGTGAGCTTGGAGACCTATAGAACCTCCTTTGCTCAGGGATTTTTTTTACAATAGAAGAGCTGAACTTTGGAACTCCTTGCCGAGAGAGGTTTTTCCTGAGGCTTACAAACTTCAAAAATTTATAGTGAATGTTAATTCGTATTTCCTGTCCCTCGATTCACACGGTGTTCTTTGAACGAACATTACAAGGCTTCCTTTTCGTGTGAATCTGTGTATATATATAAAAAAAGCGTCATTATTTTGATATCATTCTTACTCAAGATAAAGAATGCTCTCGTGAAAAGTAGAGAGCATATTTTGAATTGTTTGAGATTTTTTTATTATCATTTCAAGTATTGGAGAGAGTTCCACGGTTTCAAATCGTAAGATAGTTAACAAAAATGTTTCACATTTTTGAAGCAGAAATAACGATGTTTACGGACAGAACGGCTCTATTAGTCCATATTTATTGTGTGTATAACGAGAGAGAGACGAAAGATCGTTGCTGACCAGCGATGCACATGATGGTCGGCTCTCCTCTCCAAAGAAAACAGAAAGCAGCCTCTGGGAATCTACCAAATGTTTCTCATTGTTTCTGTTACGAACTTAACATAACCGTTTCCTTTCTCGGAGCTCCTGTCTGTTTCTGAATATGCAAAAACGTTCTCATTACGCATTGTAGGCGATTGATTCCGTTTCGTTTTTCGCATTGAAGGGGTGAATTCATAAAGGGTTGAATTCTAAGGGATTGCGGGTACGAAGCATGCATTAACTGAAATTTGTTAATTCAACTCCGAATACCGCATACTTTCATGTAATATTTTGCGAAATGTTTCCGTGTATTCAACAAATATCATGTTTAGTACCTTTTTTGTATTTTCTCTCAAGTTTTTTGATGGGATTTATATTGTTGACCAATCATAAACAAAAGGCAAACATCATAATTCAATTATGAACTTTAATACTATCATGTGCAGTTTTCTTCTAGGATTCCATATGAAAAATATTCAACCTAATAAAATATTCGAGAAAACCTAACCTTTCAGTGAGTCTTCACAAAGATGAATTTTGTGAAGTCTCCCAGATTTAGAATGTTTATTGACTCGATTTTTTTGTTTCTTGTTTATCGTGCTAATTATCTTCAATCACTCATTTTCACTAAAATCAGTGGGTTTCAAATGAGAAAAATCTCATTACCCAATACCAGAATTACTCGAATGTAACAATCGCTTAGATTTATACTATTGATTCTGAGCAGAATTGAAGTGGGGGATGATGAGGCATATGAAGAAACCAAATGAACCTACAATCAAATGCTCATAAACTTCCGAAAAATGAAATATTGGAATCATATTTGTAACAGTGGGATCAAATCCGAATGCCTGCGGCAAATAGTGAATGAAATCAGTGGGAAAACCTAGTAAAAAGACGTAGTGAGTAATTACTTCTCTAGGTTTATTGATGCGGCTCTGAACTTATTGAAAGATTCACTAGTGGCAGGTTGTTTTTTGTAAGGTTTTTTAAAATTATTGACTCTTCTTGACGCCCGTTACTATCAAAACGTTAAAAAATAATACTCAAAGTGAAAAATAAGATGAGTTATATTATAAAGAATATAAAGTATTGCGATTATAAATTAGCTATGGCATATACTTGACAAATCTCCAGCAAATGGAACCCTTCCAGATAGCGAAACCACTCTTCGAAAAGGGAGACGAAACTATTCCGCCCAATTAGTCATCTTCCTCAAAAAAACTTGAAATATCAATGTGCATTAGGCTGCTAAGCATCTTCTATTCACAAAAAGTTTTTAGTTACTCGCAATACGAGGTTTCAAATGGAAACCTATAGAAACTGTAGTCTTCGACTCCACAAATTATTGGAGAAATTGAGGAGAAAAATGTATGTATGGGTATTCCTTCGGACTAATCGAAAGCATCCCATAGCATTATTCAGACTATTATATTACAGAAACTTGAAAGGTATGGTATAAGAGGGGCAGCACTGAGTTGGAGTCGCTTTTATTCATCAAACCGTACTTAAAGAATGGTCATAACTAGAAATGGTGAACAGCACTTCTCACGGATAGACTCCATTTCGATAGGCATCCCTCAGGGCAGTGTAGTAGGCCAATTGCTATTCGTATTTCACGTGAACGACCTCGCCGCAGACAGTGGTAATAAACAAACGCATCTGGTCAATTATGCTGATGACACCAAGATTTTGATAGAAGAAGAATCAGTGATCGGAACATTGCAAACACAAAACTGGAAAAAGCCCAGGAGTGGTTTGCTAGAAACAAACTGGTTCTGAATAGAGAAGAGATAAACTTCATCTGTTCCAGAGCAAACAGATCAACATGAAGTGACCGTGAAATCTAACGCAGTAATTTGAGCAAGAAATATGAAATTTTAAAAATCGATATTGAGCAAAATCTGGGTTGGGAAACACGTATAACAGAAATGTATTAAAAACTTGATTCTGACTAGTATTCCTTCGGAAAAAAGTTGAATTTTCGAATCCAAGTAGATTACTAGTAGTTATATACTTTGCAAATATATGCTAAATATTACTAAATGATAACCAGGTACAATGGGTCTTCATCATTAGAATCATGCTTGGTCTTGATTACACAGGAACATGCAGAGGAAAATCCAGGCAATTGGGCATACTAACATCACCAGGATATATATGAGTGTCCAGTATTTCTGGACACAACATAATCATAGCATATTCGTGTATCAAGTTCTTTAATGAAATGCCAACAAACATTAAAGCCGTAACACTTTTTGAAAAATTCAAAAACTCAATGATGGAACTCATTTCAAGAATAGATCCTCATAACACGAAAGAATTGCAATAATTTCAATATGCAATTTCAATATATTCAATTTGTCAAATATTACTTTCATTTTGTTTTATCACGACATATGTAGACGCCTGTTCATTTAATTGCTAACACTTCATATTAATAATATTGTTTATTGTAATACTCTGGATGGAGGTATTTATATTCTATTTCACACTATTCTGATCAAAGAACGTAAGCTTTCACTGCCGAAGGTATGAAAATCTATAAAGTTGGGTTACCTGCACTAAATAATACAAGACTCAGACCAGCGAATAGAAAACAAGCCACTCCCATATCTCACACACGGAACGTCCGACACGAGAGCAGATATAAAGCGGACAAAAAAGTGAACGAAGGAGTATGTGCTGTGAGAACGAGGACATTGCGTTCGTTACCTTATAGACTTTGATAATGCCTACCACAGCTGAAGGCAAAACGTTAGAAAAAAAAACCTGTGGACCACGACAAACAAACCCGGATAACACCCCAGAATCAGCTTCTCTATTTTAACAATTTCTATTTAATTTCATTCCTATTACTATGATTATTTCTTTTAATATTCTATTCTAGTTTATTTTCTGGGTGACCAGATTTCCCTTCAGTTGAAAAAGCTAATACACTCACAAATGGAGATATCGGCGAGTCGTCCTGGAACGGCACTCAAGAACAGTAGCCATCCTTTGCTTGTAAATGGCTTTGCCAGCACACTCGTTGATAGTGGTTGTCTGTCCATATGTACGCTTAGATCTTCAAATATACGCAACAGATTTTTGGTATATTTTATTAGATAGAGTGATACGAAAGAAAGGTTTATGTGTATAATACCTGCATAATTAAGTTGAGAAATTTTTAGAGGTTCTTAATGTGATGTCGTATATAAACGCCTTTTTATTGAGCTAACATTGCAAAAGCTGGCTGAACCCTACGAGATAGATCAGAATGATGTACTACAGTATTGTAAAACTTGAAAAAGATCTACAAAAATGTCCGCGATGGTATATGTTTTTCTCTTAGGAAAAACCCACAATAACCATTTTTTATTCGTGCGAATCCGGGGCGGGTCGCTAGTAAAGAATAATTGTCTATGTTTTCATGAAAATTACTATTTTGCATATATTCCACCATTCCATTCATTATTTCTGAATACTTGAGTGAGTCTTTCGAAGTCGAATTAGAAAGAACACCTCCACCCTACAACCGTAATTCGGAAAATTAACCCCCATCAAGAACGTCGAGTCGAAAGAACCGAATCCGAAGTGAAAATGGAAGGAAAAATCCTAAAAAGCCACTTAACAGATAAGATCGAGTGTCGAATGAATAAACCTAGTCTCTTATATTTGTCGGGACATATGTTCAGAGAGCTAAAACCCTCCAGAATAATTTCTAGAGTGGTGTAATCCACTCCGCAGGGGCCGTGATATCTTTGGCGCCTAAATTCTTACGAGGCTGCTGTTGGGGCGGATCTGTCAGAAAGAAAAGCGGATAATGCCATTTTTAGGTTTACCTACCCACTTTATCACAATGCGGTGGTTGGTTTTATGATGCTTCTTAGCGAGATCGGTGGAAAAATGATTATAACATTGAGCAAAACTGGATAGTTTTGATACAACTTTGATACGTGTCATGTAGATTGTTAAAAATTTCAAGAGTCGAATAAGATAGATCACATCAATAAGCTAGGAGGAGAATAATGAGTTATATTTGATATACAGTGCGGTTTTAATGTAACGGAAAAATTCATTTTCTGAATGTTTAAGAATGCAAATAAATTATCCTGAAACAGGTCAATTTTTATATTGGAAAATACAATTCTACAAATTATCCAACTGCCCCACTTACCCCCTAGGAGCTATAGCTACTCTTGATGAAATGGGGGAAGCTTGTGATACCTCTTTCGAAAGTGTTTTCACTTCTCTATTCAGCCATATGGTATTTTCGATTTTTGAAATGACAAGAAAAATTTAATTTCATTTAATACAAAAAACTCTCTCTCGGGACAAATAACCGTCACGATTGACTTTTGGAAGGAGTAGTCTCAATATTGCATTCCGAAGGTGACACATCTTGAACTTGGATCTGCTATTAAATCATCTTTCGAATGTATATATGAGGCGAACATCATTGGTTGAGGAATTTAAACACAGAAATGACAACTTCTATGAAATGGTTTTTTTAAGACTATTCTCCACCAGAATACTCAAGTTCATGGATATATTTATGTTTCATTCTTCACACTACTTTCACATATCTCCTGTCATTCCGTTGGGGTTTGGGTACTTTATTCCACACATCCGGTTGATGAGCGCGATGACGGTGTCGTTGTCTATATGCAATAAAATGTGACAGCTTGAAGAGTAAGCTCATCCAAACCATCTTGGCACAGAAATAATGACGTATATGCCCAGCAATCTGTTTGAAGTATAGTAAGATAAAAAAAACACCTAATATGTGTGTTCACTGTGTTCAAATGTATAAATAGTAGGTTTTTTTCTTTCGTCATGGTCTGCACCACCTGGGTGCAACTGAAAGAGTAGATGAGCCGTTGGGCAGGGCCCTCGGGGGTTTTTAAAGGGGAAGGTTGCGCCTTAGAGTCTATTGCAAGCACAATTCTCCTGTGGTTTGAAATCGAGGGAGGACCGCTGCATAATGCTTCGCCAGTACCGACCAAGTCAGACAAAGTCGTCTTGAAAGCTTCAGCATATCGATCACTCATCAGACATAGCTTACTTAGGGCTGAGAAACCTTTGCCCAATGTAATTTGAAGGTGCAGTAAAAAACCTTTTGTGTTGAACTCAGATGCCAAGAATAGGTCTGGACATCCTGAATCAGTTTGGGAGGATCTGAGGTAGTTTGATGGCCTGGAACCTGCGCCAACAAAAAATAAAATATTTTTGTGTGCGAGACACTTAGCATGCACAAATCAGGAAGTGTGCCGAACAAAAAACGGCGTATGATGATTAAATGTCAGCCGTATAATGATTTACAAAATAGATGGCCCCTGCCTCTGTCCTAAGGAGAAGTATTAGGACACCGAAGGCGGATAGAATCTATGGGAGAATGTAAAAAGCGATCCTGTCTGAAAGAATCCATGAGAGTAGAAGCAATTTGGCTCGAATTGACAGAGATATACCCGATATCATCCTAAAATTAGGAAACGCCATGCATTGGAGTGATTGGGAGAAGATTGATCTGCTTACCTACAACAGTATGGAAGCTATCATGTCCTCAACAACCGAAAGACAGGAAGGTAAGTTCGACAAACTGGTGCGGGTCTCCAACAAAACGACAGCAATAGGGCAGTGATGAATTTGTCCAATCGACAACTTTCAACAGAAGAGGCTAGCATCCTGGAAAAAGGGGGGAATGTCGCGATTACATTATCCGTTATATCGAAGGAGGACATAATCGCCAATCTGGAATCGGAGATGCGCGGATTACCAACTAAGATTGCGGAGCAAATTCGCATCGAGAGGAAAAGGATCCAGAAGCGCGACAAACCTCCAAAACCCAACACGACACGTGCTCAGCAAGTGCGTTGAAAGCTCTCATCAGGGATGAGAGCATCCTAATTTTACTTGCAGACGAGAGAAAAGCTACAGTTGTGATGAACAAAGAGGACTATAGGGAGGAGTTGGTAAAGCTGCTGGATTCTTACACGTATAATGTACTTGGGGGAGATCCAACAACGAGTATAATGAGGAAAACAAACCAACTGATTCGTGACTTATCGATGAGCCAAGATGAGAAAAAGGGATTACAGAAACGAAAGCATTACCACATAGGCTATATGTATTAGCCAAAATTCACAAACCAGGGGTTTCCCTCAGGCCGATAGTCAGTGCTATAGGGTCTGCGACCTATGCGACTACTGAGTTTTTCGTCAAAGACTCCACACCTTTTATTGGGAAAGTAAAAGATTTGACATTGAACCCGAATGATATGCTGGTGAGCTTCGACGTGGTATCCCTATTCACGAATGTTCCGATAAATGAAACTCTGAACCTGATTGGCATTTTCTTTCGTCCCTCCAGACATAACCGGCATGTTTAAGCACTCTCTGACTTCAACTTATTTGCTGTGAGAAGTGTAATGAACAGAAAGTAGGGGTTGCTATGGGGAGTCCCCTACTCCTGTAGCGGCAAACTTCTTCATGGAACACTTCGAAAAGCAAGTTCTAGAATGTTGGCCGGTTCAACACTCATGTTGGTTACGATATGTTGATGACACTTTTCTGATCTGGGGTTACGGAGGAACTTTCTGAATCATCTGAATTCCTGGAATCCAAAGATTCAGTTCACGAACGAGACGGAGAAAGACAGAAGGATAGCTCTTATGAACGTATGGGTAGAATGGCGGGAAAATGGAAAACTAGAATAGATAGATATAGAAAGCCCACACACACAGATCGGTACCTTAACAGAAATTTCAATCATCACCCGCGGCAGAAGAGAGGGCTAATAAAAACCTTGATAGAAAGAGCGAGACGCATTTCCGAGCCAGAATATTTCGAGGAAGAAATGCGTCATTTAGAAAACGCCTTTCTAGGTGATGGCTACCGCAACGACGAAATTTACCGAGCCTTGCGACCCCGACAGGAATGAATAGCCCCAAACCAGCCGTTAACCGACGGAAATTCCTGCCCAATATTAACGGTGTGACAGACCGCATTGAAAGACTGCTGGAATATCATGGGGTGAGAACAATTGTCACCCTAGGAGAAAATTTCAGGAAAGCCTCAGATCTGCAAAAGACCCACGAGATCCATTATCCACTTTGGAAGTGTACCGAATACCGTGTAGTTGTGGTTCTGTCCATATCGGAACCACAACTAGGAGCATATGTCAACATGGCCAAACTCAAAAATCGGTGGTGGCCTAATACGCTCTGTTGGAGTGTCATGATATTGACTTCGACGGAATGAAAGTGTTGGACACAACTATGAGCTATTACCCCAGGCTCTATAGGGAGGTCATAGAAATTCGCAAGCATAAAAACAACTTCAAAAGCGAAGAAGAGAGACTAAGCATCAACAGAACATGGATGCCAGCTGTTCAGAATACACGGATCCTCCCAATGAGAGAAAAAAAGTTTGCGGAAAATCAATTAGAGTTAATCGACGGTCCGATTCTAGGTCTGATAAATAGTGACACGTCATCTGAACCACATCAAATAAAAGCCTCGCAGTAGGGAAGGATTCTTCGACCATCACCGCATCGCCTTTGAGAATGTCTGCCGTCAGGTCCGAAAACCTGCGGACTATGGCTCAGAAGCCTCGCAACTTTTAACAATTCACTACCATAAGTCTTTACTTCAGTCGGTCCTTCTCCTAGTATAATATTAACAGTATTACCAACAAAATCAAACAAAAGTTTGATGGTGGGAAAAAAAGTCGACAACTAATCAACAATAAAATAACAATGTTAGAAAAATTGAAACTTATATGGAAAATAAGATGAGCGCTGTGAAAATCTAATTAATGATGGAATTGAAAAATATATAGTGGAAAAAGTTATTCCGCGAGAAGAAAATTTGTTACATTTTTTAATATTTCAATTCATAAGTTTTTATGTTCGAATTTACGATAAAGAGTAAGGGAATTGAAGTTGTGGATGATTTAATTTGCAACAAAAAATATTCCCATAAATTTTCTGTAGGATGAATTGATAAAGCGCGAAAACCATTTGAACACATTTTTTTAGTATCACTACTTTTATTCGGGTTTGAAGGCCGTCGTTTTTTGGAATTTCTTCCTGACGTTTTGCTGCTGGCTCAAGTGGCTAGCTTCTTCAGAGGCTCATTCATTTTGAAATTCACTCCGATGACTGGAGATTTTTTCTTCGCAAGTTGTATTTATGCCGATTCAGGTAGTTTGCGGTGCTAATTATTTCATTCGGATTAGGGGAATTGTCATTAATATTGATTACCTTGTTCACCTCATCTGGGTTCGGAGAATAATCATCATTATTATCTGAAGAACTACCTGCAGTTATTATCGATTTTCTTAAAATGGGATTCCATATCTGGTTGAGGTTGACAGCTTCTTCTGTTCTGTTGAAATTATCCGTGTGTTTGTGGATTTCTATTGCCCCCTGTACCAGTCGGCTATGGTATCCCTAGTTGGGTGCAATCAGTTTTGCATTTTCAAACAGAATCCTGTGGTTACCCTTACTAAGTGCGTGTTCCGCCACAGCCGACTTGTCAGTTTGCCCTAGTCTGCAGTTTCTCTCATGTTCCTTTAGCCTTGTTCCCATGGATCTTTTGGTGGTACCGATGTATACCTTCCCACAGGTGCACGGTATGCGATAAACCCCTGCTGCAGACAGTGGATCTCTTTTGTCTTTAGCCGATCTGAGGATCTGTTGAATCTTCTTTGTGGGTTTAAATACAGTTTTTATGTTTATTTACCCAGGAGTTTTCCAATTCTGTCTGTGACCCTCGGGATGTATGGCAAATATGCATGTGCAACTATCTGAACGTCCTCCCTGTTTAGAACAGTGGCGAAAGCCTTAACTATTTTGACATTTTTTTATATGTAGATTCACACGAAAGGGAAGCCCTGTGATGTTCGAAGAACACCGCGTGAATCAAGGGACAGGAGATACGAATTACCATTCACTTTGAATTTCTGAGGTTTGTAAGCCTCAGGAAAAACCTCTTTTGGCAAGGAGTTCTATTGAAAAAAGATCCCTTAGCAAGAGAGGTACGACAGGTTTTCAAATTCACAACAAAGAGGTGGGAATTCTGTACTCGTCGAGTCATTCGTCTGGATATTACCAGGGGTGGAAGGATTGATAACAATTCGGAAGAGCATCTACCGTGAAAGCATCTATAGAAGAGAGAGACAAGTCTCCGACCCTTCTACGATGTTCCAATGAAGTGAGCGAGTCTGTGAGCGAAGAATCACCAACAAGACGAATTGCCTTTTTCTGAATAGAATCGAGAAGCCTCGATGAATGTTTTGGCGCCGAACTCCACACATGAGAACTGTATTCTATGACAGGTCGTATCTGACCCTTGTAGATCATTAGAAGCTGACGAGAAGTGAAGTATTTCTTCGCACGAAATAGAAATCCTAGTTTCTGGGAAGCACCTTCAGCGATCGATCTCACATGGTTTTCTCATGAGAGATTGTCACTGATTATAATTCCTAGCATCGAGACACTTGATTTCGTAGGAATAGTTATTCCTGACATCTGAATATTAGACGATGATAGATCGGCTTTTCTTGAGGAGAGACATGCCTGGGTTTTCGTAGCATCAAATTCCACCAAGTTCATGTTACCCCATTCTATTATTTTTTACCAAGTCTTCGTTAATTTTATTGACGTGAATGTTTCTTTGAATTTTTGTTTATCGAGCTGGTATGGGGACTCTGGAAGAGAAACTGATATGAAGCAGAAAAAAAGTATCAGATGATACTCCATCACCAACCACATACCGAGACCTATCAGACAAGAAACTCTTCAACAAAGCATATAACTGAGGAGGCAAACCATAAGACGGCAGTTTAGAAAGGTGACCCCGATGCCAAACTCGATCAAACGCTTTCGAAATATCGAGTGCAACAGCTATCGTTTCTCCGAGTTTCTCAATTGAAGGCTGCCAAATATGAGATACATAAGCCAATAAGTCACTGGTTGATCTTTGATGGCGAAATCCGTATTGTCGATCATTAATTGTTCCTGATTTCTCTAGATATTTGATGACCTTCATATTGATTGCTTTTTCCATGACTTTGGAAATGATAGAAAGCAATGCAATTGGTCTATAATTACAAGGTAAAGTTTTCTCCCCTTTTTTAGGAACTGGCTGAACTATTGCTGTCCTCCAGGACGTAGGAAAAACCTCCAGGTTATATGAAGGATTGAATAATTCGCAAAGTACTGGTGTCGATTCGGGGGCACATACATTCCGAATAATCCGCAAGCCTTATTCGTCTTCAGGTCCATTGAAATATTTTTTATATTCTGTTGTTAAAAAATTATCTCAGGCATATGACTGTCGACAGGCGAGATATTCGGGGGATCTTTTCCCGATGAGTCCAGAGTAGAATTTCCAGCAATCATATATGCAAATGAATTTGCTTTTTGTTGGGCAGTGGTGGCTTGTGTTCCATCTTCTTTGGTTAAAGGGGGAAAAGAACTAAAAATGAAATTTTTGGCAACAGCTTTAGCAAATGACCAAATCGAACGAGAACCGTTTGGACATTCAACAAGTTTTGAACGAATTTTCTGATTATGTGCTTCTTCAGCAGCTTCAATTGTTGCACTACACCTATTTCTTGCGGTAACATACTCAGATCTCGTCTCCAAACTGGGGTCTTGGCGCCAGCGATTGAACGCCGCTTGTTTGGATGTGACAGCCTTAGAGCAGCTCTTATTGAACCATGGTTTCTCAGACTGTGGTCTCTTTGTACTACTTGGAATGAATATTTCCATTCCCAGAATAGTGGTATCAGAGATTTATTGGGCACATAAAGTGGGATCACCAGATGAAAAATATCAGGATGACTAGTAAGAAACAAGTCCAGTGTATTGGCAAAATGGTTATTCTTATCAGGAATACGAGTGGGTTGATCGATGAGTTGTTCCAGATCATTAGCAAGAGTAAATGCCTTTGCCTGTCTTCCTCTTTCATCTGTTCCATTCGAGAATTTAAGCCATGAAAACTTATGTACATTAATATCACCTAATATAGTTACTTCAGCTGTTGGATGGTATTCTTTGATGAAGTCTATTTTTTCCGATAGAAATACGAATAGTCTGTCGAAAGAGTCATTGTTAGGTGATAAATAAAGACAACAGACAAATTTAGTTTGTTGATGATTGACAAGCTTAAATCACATCACGTCAAAATCTTTATATATATATATATATATATATATATATATATATATATATATATATATATATATATATATATATATATATATATATATATATATATATATATATATACATTATATGCACCGCGTAAGAATCATATCTCTTCTGGATATTTGAAATCTTCTGCCGCATGCTTAACATCAAGCAATGTAATATCAACCAATGACTTGGAAGAGACATCAAGTGTTTTTGCTTCTCGATCCAATTACAAAAACTGTGTTTTCAATAATTGTTCATTTTCTAATAATTGAATTTCCTTCTTTCCATCTTATGTTAATGAAATACTAATGAATGAAATTGTTCTTCATTTGATTTGTTCAATAAATATTCTCTCCAAATACAACTATAAATTTCCATTTTCAAAACCCTCAAACTTTTTATTATGAGGCGAAAGCATTCAAACAAACCGATTGATAAAATCACGAGTCCGTAGGAGTACACCAAGTTTGATCGGTTGAAATGTGTGCTGCACTTCCATGTTTTTTGAAATTTTGCTTAGCAAATGACTTGAGTGTATGATAATTTGATAAAATCCCGAGATCGCAGGTGTTGTCTTGAATTATGATTCACGAAAGCGTTTGCCTGAGAGTAAAATTTTGAAAATTATGGAAATACGTGCAATTTGGTCGATTGAGCTTTAGGAAGTGATATATGTTGAGATTATATCCAGAAAACATCTGAACTCAGGAAACATTCAAATCGAATACAGGAACAGTATAGTACCCAAGATATTCACTGAACAGTGAGCCATACGCCCGGTTTATTTTGATCAGTATAATCGGTTAAAAGGTCTTGTGCATTCAATCGCTGTATAACTCTTTAGAAGCAGTCTAGCCATCATTGAGCATTGAGGAAAATAATCTTCACATATGAAAATTTATCGATGAAATTTGAAGGACTCGTGGTATTACCTTTGATAAATTGCACTCGACTTGTTCGACCGATTGAACTGAATAAAATAAATCAGGATTTTGGCTCACTTCCTGTGCTTGATTTTGAAGTTTTTCGAGTTGAAATCCTTTCTGGAAATAATATCCCTCCTATACAAACCTCAATCGACCAAAATTCGTACTTTTCCATATTTATGCCACCTTCATTTGAGTTCAGGAAACCTTAAGTATTTGAATCGGTTCACAAGCAGCTACAATTTTGACCACTACGTAAGTCGTCGTTTGCAATTTGCAATACCTATCTGCCATAATCTTGGTTATGTTCATGAGCTATTTACGTGTGTGAAGTTTGAGTGTTTATTGAAATGTGTCGTTTATGTAGTTATTTTGCTGACAGAGTGAAAAGTGAATGACTATTAATAATTAGGTGACTTTTCATTCATGATAATTTATAGTTTAACATTGTATATAATCCAGTTCCATAGAATCGACGCGGTAAACCTTAGGGTTCTGATAGTTCAGAGGTAAACAAAGTATCATCAAGGACCAGGAAGTTTTATCAGTATAGAACCGAATGATTGGCTTGAATAACCAGCTACTATTGGTTGAAATGCCAAAAACGTCACATCTTGACAAGTGAAAAAATATCTGTTTTAAACTCCGTGAGAGGTATCTGGTACTCAACTGTTTCATGGATCATCCGTATTGAAGGATATAATCATGATAATATGAATCAATTATACAGATCAGGTGGTTTCAATTTCAGAATTAAGAATAGGACTTACAATTCCTCATACTCAGTGTCAGTTATACTCCAGATAATGTGACTTTTATCGGCAGAATGTTCTGAAATGGTTTTAGCGTTTGGGTTATGAGCTCTGTTAGCTCTTTATGTGATTGTTGATTTACTCATCGTTGAAATGAATCCCAACATCTCATAATATTTTCTCTTCTGTGGATGAAAGTCTACTTTGTGGAACATAATTGATTTCATCATCTGAATCCTGAAGGTTTTCGAAAATGAAATTCCCCCTATATTTTCATTTTAGATGAACTACATCACTTATTTTACCACTTACAACGACTGTCCTGTTCATATTATTTCGTGTTCAGCAACAGTGACGGTAACTGATACATTTGTGACCAGGCGGTAAAAGCTGCATAATGAGATGAAAGTAGGAACAAAAAGCCACTATTCCCCGGCCATTCCATCCAATTATGCCCGTTCCATAGTAGGCTTTGTACTCTGCATGGGTATCGGATGTCATTGCTATTATACACGAGCTGTCAGAGCTGATTCGTTAAAGTAATAATGTTATTTTGTTGTAATGCGTCCGACTGAATCGAGTTTATTGATTCCGCTAGATGAGAAACATAATCGATAATAACGTCAGAGCCCATGATTTCGAAATGTTTTGTTTCTTAGAGCCGCACAAAAACAAATTGTGTTATCACAGTTCCGAATAGAGGTGTGAGAATTTTACATATTCCCTGCTGAATGACGTTATCACTTCACCAGAATAACAAGATAACAATATTTCAACAAAAACCAATCAGAGGTCCAAATATTTTTGAGAGATTATTCTGTTGAAAAAAGTCCAAGTGATTATAGATTTTCGAAAATGAAATCTGCACTTCTCGAGTCCGGTGTGAATTGCCTAACGGAATGAGAAAATTGCAACAAAGCCCAATCAAAAGTCCAAATATTCTTGAGAGATTATTATGGTGAAAAATCGTGACTATAGATTTTCGATAATGAAATCTGCACTTCTCGAGTTCGGTGTGAATGGCCCAACGTTCTTGGTTCTAATTTGCTGTTTCAACGGTAAGTTATGCAACATTCCTCTTAACAAAATAGAATGATAACAACCAAAACTCTGAATAGCAGGAGGTATTGACTAATATTTGGTTTGGAAAAGGGATTTTTTAACATTCGATTGAGAGAATAAACTTGAATTCAAATCGATGATTCTCGAGCTTTCATTACAGAGTAAAGAAAATGCATAACTTTAATTCAAATTTGACCTCGAATGGCGTCCGCTCTTAATCAAACATCGAGTAGGAATAAATAATCTTAATTCTGAACAGTTATGCATATTTATTTGTAGAACCACACCATTTTATCAATATTCAGTGAAACGAGAAACAAATTCTATTTGGTTTTCAGTATATGAAAAACTTATCGGTATAATGAAATATAGGTCAATAAAATGTAAAAAAAGCTTATATTATATATTATAATAGTCAGATGTCAGGAGTAACTATTTCTACAATAATATCTCAATCCTAGGAATTATGATCAGTAATAATCTCATGGGAAAACCAAGAGAGATCAATCGCTAAAAGTGCTTTTCAGAAGCTTGGATTTCAATTTCGTGAAAAAATACTTCACTTTTCTTCAGCTTCTTATGATCTACAGGGCAAAGATACGGCCTGTAATGGAAACTACTTATCATGTATGGGGCTTGGCACCAAAACATTCATTGAAGCTTCTTGATTCTCTTCAGAGGAAGGGGATCCGTTTTGCTGATCATTCTTCGCTCACAGCCTCGCTCACTTCGTCAGAGCATCGTAGAAGGGTCGGAGATTTGTTTCTCTTCTGTAGGTATTGTCACGGCCGGTGCTGTTCTGAATTTCCGTCAGTCGTTCCACCCTTGGCAGTATCTACACGAATGGCCCGACAAGTACAGAATTCCCAACCCTTTTGTTGTGAGCTTGGAGACCTGTCGAACCTCACTTGCTCAGAAATCTTTCTTCAATAGAACAGCTGAAATTTTGAATTCCTTGGCGAGAGGCTTTCCCTGAGGCTCACAAACTTCAAAAATTCGAAGTGAATATTAATTAGTATCTCCCGATATCACACGATGTTTTCTGTACAATACAGGGCTTGTGATTAAACAAAATCTGCCAGTGCATTTATGTTCATGAAACAGAATATGTACCTCGCTGCTCACCATGAATCTCGACGAGACTGGTATCACTCCCGAATCATTAAATTCATGCCAGGTTCCAGTATAGTGGTGTTTGCAGTAAACAGTGTAGTGGCCGCTATAAGAAGGCCCGCTCTGATCTCGAGAATGCATACCTATTTTAACGAAAGGGGGTTATAGTCGCAGCTGCATATTTACTCGTATCCAAGTCTTCTGATGTGAAATCTACGATGGCATCTTTGTTCCTTCGAACCCTTCAGCTGGAGAACATTGTTTGAGATGGATCATCAGTATTTTGGAAAATCTCTAAATTTCATTCTCACCGCTCCACAATTTCTTCTCTTGTTGAAGAATCTGAGCATTGAAATAGACTATTTTTCTAGCCATTTGTGGAATAGGCAGAGAAAGGTCCCGAAAAAGGATCGAAGTTGACAGAACTGTTGCCGCAATAAGTAAATTTTATCGATGATTTCGGTTGTCCGAAAAAGTTATCGTTCATCCTCAGGTACCTTGGCCAAGACTCCTGATCTTTATCGTTATCATAGAATTCTTCCAGTAAATTGGTTAGCATCTTCATGTAGAACCTCCAACAAGTATCTCGAAAATAATTGGGCATCTTGACGTACAAACTCAACGAAACGGGATGCGAATATTTCGATTTATTTTTTCAAAAAGATTGTATTCACGACTCTCTTAGACGAATTCTCGGACCACAATGCGTCAATCACTACTGCAAAAGTATTCTAAATTATTATAAGTAATAGTACTCATATCGTTCAAATGAATGTCTTCCTTCAGATTCTCCTACAACAATTCTTTATGAGATAAACACTGAACAGTACACTTCATAAAAAAAGTATTTCCAATAGGCTGTGGTTCTGTTGAGAAGTGATGTGTCAAAAGAGTATGTTGCTCGATTATCGCTATCTATGGCTTGATCCGGTGGTGCATATAATTTTAACTCATTAGATGGATATTGATGAGGCACTATTTGAAAAAAAAAGTGGATCCAAGCACCAGATTCTCTTCTAATGAAACTTATTTGAGGAACATACCAGAGCTACTAAGAAACTCTGTTGTTTGGTATAGAAAAATTACCTTCGGAGATCCATTTCCCTCCACACTCAAGATAAATTGAATCTTTTATATTATTCATCTATTTATCATGAAACACAGGAGGAAGTATCGTATAACTTCAAAAATCTTACGTATTTCCTTGTTGAAAATATCCAGATCTTCAGGGCAGCACTAGGTTGGACTGTAAATGCCCAGTAAATGCATCCGTTTGGGCATTGAAAGACAATTTTTGTGAAGGAAATATCGAATAGATGAAAAGAGAGTACCAATGTGGGATGTTGCTGGATTCAATCAACCCATTTTTTCCCTTGAGCATTCAGCGAGGTGCTCCGAGAGAGGTGTGCCTAGTAGTGACCAATTAGCTCAACCAACAATATTCAATTCAGGAGCGCAACTGTTGAATTCAGTTGAAACTTCTTTCTTCAATGGTCGGAATTGAGTTCAAGACCGATTTCATCAGAGGTAAAAATAATATTTTTGAAATACTTCAGGTGTCACCACGAACAGTTGAAATCAGATGGTATGGTCATTAATACACAAGCAAAACAAAGCAGGACCTAAGGGAACCCCTTGTTGTACTCTTCTTCCTGATGATATGACATTTCTTCCGAAATTCAATTCAGTTGGTTTATGATAACATTGGAAGGTAAAAAAAAATTCAAGTTGAATTTTCAACGATTTTTCGAAAGGATGTTCCTATGAATCATATCTAAAGCATTCTTAAAATCTAGTTTCAAAAAAATTTCAGAATCTGAATTTGGATATTGAAGTCGGGCAACATGAGCCACTACTTCGCAACTGCGAGATGTTCCACAACCAAACTGAACCGGTCAGAACAAGTCTCCGAAAAACTCCTTCATTTTTGAACAGGAACGTTTCGCAATGAGTCCTCTGAAGAATGTGCCAACAGTAATTGGTTTGTTGGCCAGGTTCTATTTTTCAAAGCGGCCAATGATGCTCCATTAGGAATAGGATGTATATTCGAGTTCACTTTACTATTGAGTGAATAATTACATAAATTTGTTTAGGGTGTCGAAAGTTTTTTCCTTTAGATCCAGAGTTTTTTGATAATAGATCTTGAATGTGGGAAGTGTGAAGAGCATCCATATCTCCATTTCAGAAACTTTAAAAGTTTGTCCCTTTCTGTATATGAAGGAAAACGATAGGAGAAGTGACACCGGGATGTTTCGATCGAGGTTCCGATAAAGCCATTTTATCGACTTGCCATGCACATCGTTTTGAAGCCAAGATGCTCTAGTTTCCGAATACATATGTATTTTTTATGGCTGATGATTTTTGAATTCGCGGTTGTTCCGCAGATTCTACATAACTCCGAAATCGCATGAAAAATGTAAATAAACAAATGGATCATTTATTAGAACGCGGGGAAAGTACAAAAAAATTCAGATATCATTCAAGAACCCCCAAGGACCCATTATAAAGAAAAATTTCCAATAAAAGACAATTTTTGAAAAAAATGTAAACAAATTAATGAAACAGTGTCGAAATGGTGCAGAAAAAACTTTCACAGCTCATTAAATCTTTTTGCCAAATAAGAAAGAACTTCGAAATACATGGAATGATAGCTGAGGGTTTCCTCATTATCTTGAGCTTTGAATCATTGAAAACTGTCAGTTTTTGCCTGAGTTATGAAACAATTCGTCCGCCCGCTTCCAAGCGAATGCATAGACAACAGAATTCCTATAGAGAAAGCGGCAGCTGAAATGAGGAGAGTTTTGGGTCCCTTTATCTCGAAAACTGTTGAGTTTTCGGAAAAAATGATGGGGGTCATTTTTGTAGATAATGAGACGATCTTTGATTTTTGTATAAACAATAATTCTCTAATTCGTATATTTAGCCAGATATTGGCGCGAAACCCATTTTTCTGGGTTTGGGGGGCCATTTTCTGCCATTGCCATGAACGCAATCGTGTTAAGTTTTGGATCCTTTGAAAACATCTGTGACGACCTACAAATTGAGCAACAAGTGAAGAACTCATAGACTTGTTCACAGCTTTCCCTAGTTTCGGATCTTCAGTTACTGGACTATATATGTTTTCTTGGGAAAAGCTAGATGAGCATTCAAGTTTTTTGAAGATATGTCTTGAACTTAATGCGAGAAATCTTTGTTGATGGGAGTATCGAATTTTTGTGACGATAGACTGTACATTCTTCTCGAGTGGATATTCAAGCCTCTCCAGGACTTCTACAAATATTTCACATGTGAAAACTTTTTTCGTACAGGAAGGAAAGTAAACTGCCTTTATTGTTGATGGTTTGTATTGATTATGTCGTGCTGTTTCATCCAAGGAGCCTGAGCTGCTTTCCGCTTCGACAGTGTCACTTTTTTTCTTGACATCTTCCCTAAATTTATTTCCGGATCTCAGTGTTTTTGACATACCAACTCCAATGGACATATTTTGGCTTCTGATTCATTTGAATTGCTCGAAGGACCAATGCTGATTACTTCCGTAATGAAAAATTAACTATTTATACATTCAAATTCGCTATAAGTTAAAAAATGACTGCCCTTGTCTGATCTGTTATCAAAAGATTCTTCATTTTCGTGGAAACCATACGTCGTGTGAAGGAGTGATAAATTGGAATATACAGTACTATTCAATACAACAATGAACTAATGAACTAATTCAAAGAAATATATAACAAGATGTTTCAGTTTGTTTCATTTAGTATACGCTTTGAATTAATATCCACTGAAAGGAAGATTCCTGCACAAGTATTTAACGAGTTTTCTCACATTTCTTGACATTAGCTCCTGTATCTTGCTTTCACGGTAACAGTCTCCTCAGTTGGGATTATTTTCCTTTCCTTCAACGATCCCTTTCGAAGCAAGCAATAAAAACTCACAACCTCCTATCCACTAATGACGCCACAATCATACTTTCAAATTCCTTACCGTCGATAGATCTGAAGTCTCAATTATTCCTAATGAACATCATCTATTATGTCCGGACAATACGAGGATATAACGAAGGTATCAATGACAAATTGGTGCGAGCAATCATACGCTGATTCAACTAGCCCTGATTAGGAAGGTACGATGAGGGATCGGCAGTGTTGAAGGACTGCCGAGAGGTCGTTGGTACAGGGGTGGATCATACTGGAAAAGTATTACAGAAGAGGTATTTCTGCTGGGTTCATGAAGTTTTGAAAATGTTTTTTTTTGAAATCTACATCATAGTCTTTCTAGAAGATGAACACTTGATTGATATGCTAAACAGTTTGTCACAACAAGAAGTAACCACCTTGAATATATTCTGAACAGATGGAAGTATTATCTAGGCCCTTAACTAAAGGGGAACACATTTCAACCTAGGAGCGACATTGGTAACTTTTTAAAATAGCAACATACCATATATGACCCATAATTTGTTGAGTAGAATAATTTCCCAAAATCAGGATCATTCCAGAACGATTTGAAATTTCGTTTTGAACTAACTTCGATTGATTCTAAAATGGAAATATCAGAATTCCCCAGCATCAGTAAAAAAAGAGTTTATACATGCGAAGTATTCCCACAACTAAACGTCAGCCATCAATCAACCTCTTGCGCACTTCGGCAACTCAGCTGAACAACACACATTGTCTGGTATATCATTATTTTTTTTTCGATAACTTGAATCAATCATTTCGAAGCACTGAGTTGAAATAACCTGTGGCCTTTCCCGAATGTGAATGCCTAATTGAAATTTTCAGAAATCACTGAATTTGCTGAATGAAGTATTATATCACTTTCAGTTACTACCAATATAATAGCATCTATTTCATAGCGATCTCTGTTTCTCAGTAAATATAATATTGTGAAAGTATGAAGTTGAACAAATTGAATAAATGAAATTGTATATCTGAAAATTACAAGGGTTGTTTCACTTCCGGAAAATCTACAACAAATCAGGATTTCTAGTGGTTTTCAGGTATTCACCAAGGATTTCAGGAGGGATTTCTGGATTCCAGGAAGATTTCTAGTGAATTTTGTACACCAGATTTCCGAAGTAAAACACCCATCGGAAATTTATCAAAATCAATTAGTGGCTACCTGTTCATAGAAGAGAATATACGCCTCGCCATTTACAAGACATTTTGTGAAAATTGGTCATACGAGGGAATCATAATTGTACCAAGTTCCTGCACGAGGGTGTCGGTACTACTACTGTTTTTCCACTGTGATTAAAGAACAGAGGTTATATCGACGAGGGTTGCATTGACTGACGCATAATTTCCCATGTCCAGACATTCTACAGAAAAATCAACGGTGGCAGTTATGTCCTTTCTGAATCTATTTTTTGGGAAAAACAGTTTAAGGCGGATAACTGATATCCTGAAAACCTAATGAATTAATTGGATTTTCATCCTATCATTTATTCGAAATTTTGGCACCAGATGATGAGACGTGCTCCGGAAAAGTGAGCGATTTTGCGAACAAACTCTTCTTATCAATGAGACGATTTCTGTTTTTACGAAAATATTCAAGCAATCCCAATTTTTGTATTGGTACTGAACTCCACACATGTTCTCAGAATTTTAGTAAATATCAGATCATCAACAGCTGAAGTGGAATATTGCTGCTGAAGAGGAATACAAAAATGTACTGGGAGAAAGACAAAAAAAACAAGAGGACTTCGATAAAACTGATCATTGCCTCCTATGATTTGATATGAATCTAATGAGGATAGTGATATAATCCTACAGATTTCTGATAATATTTATACCGTTGCACAACTTCTCTGCTGAATGTATATCCACATTGAAAAATTTACTCTATAGTGAAACTGGCGTTTCCTGATAAAGTGGATAAGTTTATAAAACATAAAATCCTATCAGTTCCTTCTTAATGAAACACCCCCTATCAGTCAGTAACTTCTCGTATAACGTGAATTAGGCTATAATAAAAATACAAGAAGGCATATATCAGAAATCCTCATCCTTGTTAACGTTTTAGAAACCAAATCCGTTTCTGTTTTCAGAACTACTTCACTTCTATATATTTTTTTGAGAAAATTTCAATGCTTGGTGCGATTCACGTCGAATGAACGTGTTGAGATGCAACTATCTACAGACAGCATGATAGCAGCAGATTCCTTCGATTTTCGTCTCCTGCCATAGCTCTCCCTTGCTATCATTTTAGTGTCCTTCCATTCTACTGTGTGATCTCCATCGGCAGTTATATTTTGATGATAGTTTAGAGCAACAAATCTGTTTTTTCTTGGTGTGCATCTTGGTGGCCTCAATTTGCTACCAATATTCTTTTTCATCAAACGAATAAAATATTTGATAAATACAATTATTTGTGTTCTCTGTTATGATGTGTATGTGTCAGTATTGAAAGTTAGTATTTGTTGATTCGAATATTGTTCTAACAGTATTCCGATCCGTGTTATCTCTTCAGATAGTCTTGGGACATGAGGTATGATTCTTACAGAATGTGTAGTGTTTGTAGGTATTGTAGGTTGTATGTCTTCGCTGTGGGGTGAGTTACGATTTCCAATTTCCGACAATGTTTCTTCTATAAAAGGTTCTGGATGTGCAATTTCTTTTGATATCGGTTCCATGCAGTTGATCTTGTCAATGATTTTTTTTTCAATGAATTGTATACGATTTCGTTTTCATCATAATGACATTTTACTATATTTTTTTTACATTTGTGTGGTGGTTCGAGTTATAGTGTAGAAAGATGTTGGTATGTGTTTGAAAACACATATCAACCGATATCTTCACTATACCTCAAACCACCACACAAGTGTCAAGAAAGGTATCGTAAAATGTCTTTTACAAAAATTGTATGTAGCTCACAAGAAAAAATCAATGATGAGATAAACTTCATAAAATCAGTATTGAAAGAAAATGGATATCCAGAAAAATTCATAGAAAAAACCTTTACAGATATTGAAAATTCGAAAACAGTCCACAATAGAGACATACAACCTACACAAAAACCTGTATCAAAAATTATACCTTATGTCTTTCGTCTGAAAAGATAAAACGGATCAGCATCAGGTATAATGTTAGAACAACATTCAAATCCACAAAAAATACTTTAAGGTCAATACTGACAGATACCAAACCAAATAACACAACGGAAAACACAAAAAATTGTATTTATCAAATTCCTTGTTCGTGCGGTCAAAAATATATCGGTGAAACGTCTCGACCATTGGAAGTGCGGAAGAGTGAACACAAGATGTACACCAGGAACAGACAGATAGGTGGTTCTAAATTATCAGAACACATTCTTACTGCCGATGGAGATCACACAGTAGAATGGAATGAAACTAAAATTATGAAGAAAGAGAGCAATGGCAGGAAACGAAAATTAAAGGAATCTGCTTTCATCATATCAGAAGGACTAAACTTTATGTCAAATTGAAAATATTTGACAAATGTCAATTACCAAGATTGCCTACAAGATATATTGGGATTTGTACAGGAATTTGCGTATCAGTTTTGAAAATGGAAGCGGATTTAGTTTCCGAAACGTTAACGATAAGTATTTTCATATATATATTAGTTCTTATTATTTTTTTGATAGTCAAAATTTGAGTTATACGAGAAGTTGCTGACTAATTGGACTTGTTCTATCCAGAAAGAACTGTTTTTCAATAGGCGCAGCAACTTTTCGGGGTAGATTGAAAATCTGCCCTTCTACACTTCTATTGATTCAAATATTAATTCTTATTTTTTCAGATTGTGGTAGGTTACAATACCCAGAAAACTACGGAACAAATTCTTAGAATTCTTGTTGATAAAAGTCACTATGGAATCAAAAATATGTTTTTTCTGTACATGGTTCGAGGATATCCTTTATAGCATCGCATCTATTTTCAACTTCTTTCTGTTGATCAGTGTTCCATCATTCTCTAATTTGGACTTGACAATTTCTGAATTTGTGTTGAAGAGTAGGTTGGTAAACAGGCTTTCTGCATCGAAACCAACTGACATGTCTCCATGTTCTATTTGTTTTAATTTTCCAATAAGATCCGGAGTATTCTCCAGGAAGCTATTTCCATTGCCCGATATAGGTTTCAATATTTAGGGGATGTATTTGGCCAATTTCTGGCACGGAACTCACATACTAAACCACCTAACCTAAAAGAAAATAAAGAGAATTGTATTTATCAAATTCCTCATTCATGCAGTCACAAATATATCGGTCAAAGTGCGGAAGACTGAAAAAAGTTATAGGTATATTAAGAATAGACAGAGGTCACACAGTAGACTGGAATAAAACTCAAATGATAGCAAGGGAAATCAATGACAGTAAATGATAATAATTGAGATCTACTTTCATCATTCAGAGGATAATTGCATTCAATCGATATGAATCGCACCTGGCTACCCCTCCTGAATGACAAAATACTAAAATAATCTCAGATTATTGAGAGATTTTTCAGAAACCTACATAGAAGTATAGTATTTGTAAATGGTTTTTGAAAAAAGAAACGGATTTGATTTACAAAAAGTTAACGAAGATGAGCATTATTTATGCAGGGCGAATGAACCAATTTCGAAAAAAATATACTGAGGTAGTAGAGGTACAAAATACTATTCAAATGATGTATCTACGCCATTGAAGAAATAGGGGGGTTGTTGCTAACCGCAAGAGTGGTGAATTTTCGGGTATGATTTTCTTATCAAAATTAGTCCCCCTAGAAATAGAAGTTAACGTAACCTTTGAAATTTTCGACCACACGTCCGTTTCTGACTTACAGGGTGGTTCGTGTTTTCGTTGGGACGCCCTGTGTATTAGTTCTTGTATTATTGTTATAGACAAATTAACGTTATATGTGAACTTGCTGAGCAATAGGACATGTTTCAATTAGAAGAAACTGTGTAATTAACGCAGCAACTTTTCAGGTTACATTGGAAATCTCCCCTACTACAATTGTACAGATTTCAATATTGAATCACATTTTCCTCAGATTGTGGTAAAAAAACAACACAAAAAACGATGAAGAAAAAAATTCCCCTCCACTCCTTATGAAACGACACAAAAAACTCTATTCCGAAATACATATTTTTCAATATGTAGATTTGAATCAAGAAAATCGACATAATGCTCAATGAGACATGCTAATTCTCTATTTATGATTGAAATCATATTAAATGAAACGAAAAGCAGAGCAAAATTTAATATGCGAACCATAGAAGTTTGAGCCACTACCTTTCAAAGACCAAGTCGGTTCATTGTGGGCACAAATCTTGATGTATTACAAAAAAGCATTCATGTTATCTCACATTTTCTTTATTGGAATACCCAATTCCAGCAGCCGAACAAATAACCATGTGCTCCCAGACCCAGCCCTGGTCTAGAATTAGGCACCCCCGGCACGCACGTCGCTAATCCCTCACTAACGAGACGTTCATTTAGGAGAGCGAACCCAGGGAATCCCTAATTATCGCCGAAAATACTAAACTACACACATTGAGCGAAATACTACATCATTTACCGTTTCGGCCTCTCTCTTTACACTCTACACATGCACCGCCCCCTGTAATTTGATGATAATTGCTCGACGTACGGGTTATGCCATCTAGTTTGAAGTAAGTAGTCTTTAATGGTGGGCCAAAGCTTCCAAATAGCGAGAGCTACATACATTCGTTAGAAAAATCTGGTCTGTTCCTCACCAACGTTCTTATAACACACATTAAAAAAAATGCAGTGAGTTTCATTGCCTTTTTCTGAATTATCCTTAGTGAATTTGTTAATAAATATGGAGGGTGGTACTGACATTTTTGGACAAGGGAGTATTCAGGATTTCTATTCACGAAGGAGTGTAGTTCTATATTCTTACTGAATGAATCTGAAAGATCTGAAATTATGTATGTATTGCAAATTCACTGTCAATTCCTCAATTATTATTGATATAGCCTCTTTGTGAGGGATAATTACCTCCAATACTCCTGTTAGGTACGTCCTCTTCTTGTAGTGGCAGCGTATCTGATAAGGCACTGAGCAATCATCTAGGGGACCAAATTGTGTTCTGGGACGTCTAACTGATTGTACTGTAGCGCATTTGCTATTCCAAGAGTAGGAAAACCCAAAAAACCAACAGCTACCGGATCGGTGGATGTATTCTATCAAGGGATCCCACCGCACCGGCGCCGGCGTGGGCTGGTATCTAGGCAACAAAAAATTGCCTATTGCAATTAGTTGAACAGGAAAATTTTCTACCATGACTGCGGATTGAACCGGCATGGGAGTGAGAAATCTGAATTGACCGAGACGACTCATTTCCATCCCAATTATATGTTTATAATATATATATATATATATATATATATATATATATATATATATATATATATATATATATATATATATATATATATATATATATATATATATATATATATATATATATATATATATATATATATATATATATATATATTATAAACATATAATTGGGATGGAAATGAGTCGTCTCGGTCAATTCAGATTTCTCACTCCCATGCCGGTTCAATCCGTCATTGTATATATATATATATATATATATATATATATATATACAATGACCATTGGTCTCATACTAGTTTGTTATTGCATCAATCATATGAATATTTGAAGAAATAAAAAATTCCATTTGATCTTAGTCAGATATTATGGTCGCTAGAGAAACGCTCTAAGAAATGACATTTCACTGTCACAATCTACTTCATTTGACTCACTACTCACTCCAAGAACAAAGCAGAGTATTAAACAAGACTATTCTAGAATTTCCTGTTCCGCGCTCCTTCGCTTGGCAACAACTGTGAATATTAATTATCGACTGACTAACCAACAAACTGTTCTTTCAAACTGAGTTAGACTTTCACGAACGGCAAAATGTGTACAAATATTTTTTCTTGAAAGTTACATTCTGTACAACTTCATTTGCATACTTCTTATCGTTGAATCGAAAATAACAAAGTTATGAATGAATATAGTTGAAAATTTTGGAACAGATTTTCTTTTCGGCGGAATAATTTTTCTTCTAGTTATTTCACAATGAAATGAAATCAGAACATTTTTATAGAGGAGGTTTCAAAAAATGGTTTTCACTAATTTTTTTTTCAATTTCCTTCATTTATTAGAGTTTTACAGCGCTTCGAAGTTGATCGTAATCTCAAGTACACCTTCGGATACATATAAAAATGAATATTTAGGCTTATTTTCCTATTGCATTTCTATTATCCATATAATTCATTATTTCGTCGACATTGTTATTTCATTATTAATTAATCACCGACCCTCACCTTGTCTTCCTCACCTGCATACGATTCTCGTAAATGTAAACTCAGATTATTGTTATTGTATAACTTAATGGTGGGAAAAGGGTCGATAACTACGAAGGCGTAGAGCGGACATGCAATTTTTTTCTCAATTTCGTGTTACGAAAACCTCAATCTGGAGTTGTGACTCGAAATTAGCACTAATCTCGAGTTGACACTCGAAATTAAAAAAAAAACAACATTGTAAGCTCTCGTAGGTAACTAATCAATAATAATATGGCAATTTCGAAAAAATCATAATACCTATATATGAATAATAAAATGGTCACAGGAAACTGAGACTAATTATTTATTTTTCTATGTATCTTTAGGAGTATTTGAAAATACGACCAACTTCGAAGTTCCAATATTTTTAACTCTCGTAGGTAACTAATCAATAATAATATGGCAATTTCGAAAAAATCATAATACCTATATATGAATAATAAAATGGTCACAGGAAACTGAGACTAATTATTTATTTTTATATGTATCTTCAGGAGTATTTGAAAATACGACCAACTTCGAAGTTCCAATATTTTTAACTATTTTTATTCATAACTTTGTTATTCTCGATTTTACGATAAAGATTAGTGGATATAAAGTTGTAGAGAATTTGATTTGCAACGATATATATATATATATATATATATATATATATATATATATATATATATATATATATATATATACATATATATATATACATATATATATAATGGAGGTTGAGTAAAAAAAAGCTAAATTTACAAAGAAAACTCTTCGTTATCTGTCGAGCTTTCGGTAATGTTTATTACCTCCTTCGGGACTACTATAAAAAGGTAGAATACAATATATATAAGTTATTTTCTAATTGGAGTACTCACCAACGTGAGATTGTAATAAAATCGGATCGGATCGGATTTTTTTCTACGACAAGTAACAGATAAATATTTATCTGACTGAGGTTATTCAAGTCGGTTCTTTTATTCATCGAATGTTATTATTTATGAATATGAACCATTTCTAGAAAAATTATTTTCGAAAGATTCTTCTCTGTGTCCAAGATTTCAGTATTCTCATAATCCATTCGATGATAATTGCGATTCACATGTTCTGATGAGGCACATGAATTGACGTTTCTTCTACAATCCCTTCTATGTGAAATTATGCGACTATTGAGATTTCTAGCTGTTCGACCCATATACGTTTTATTACAATCTAGACAGGGAATTTTATAAATTATATTTGTGGTACGTGATTAATTATTATCATTGGAAAATACTCAATTATTGATAAAATGTTTGGGATAAGAATTTTTTAGTAAAATGAGTGGTCCTTTGGTGGATACAGGACGTCCCAAACCGAACGGACCTACATTGTCTAAACAGCCACCAGCCATCGGACCAAAAACCGTAATCGATCCGACCGCAGATCGTAGGATGAAAACCAATCAGAGCCTTCTTCTCTCTAATTTATGGATGACAACCTATTTGAAGACTGGCGGAAGTCTTTCTAACGACAGTTGCTAACACCCAGTAGGAGCAGTAACATTCTTGACAATGCCAATGTCGATATTTGACGAATATAAAAATTGAAATTCGAAGAAATAAGATGATCAGAAACATCAAATGGAATTGAATGAAAATATTACAAAAAGTTCATTATTCAATAAGATATTCATTCAGTTTCATTAACTGAATTTTCCCATCTCTGTTTTCAACTTTGTTATCATCTCATTCGATATCTCTTGACAGAGCTCAATTACGTTGGGAGGAAACTGAAGATGCGTCTAGTGCGAGAGTTTTCAGTACGGTAATTGTGCTTGCTCCTACAAGGGTTCTCACTGCCACATCAGAAGTGCCAACAATCCCTATGCTACGCAATTACTTACACCAATTGATTTCAATATTTTCTATTTCAGTTTTTTTCTTTCAAGTACTAGATTTTTTTGTTCGGGCTCCAATAGAATCATTAGGCTAATGGGATTTATAGAATATAAGATGACCGAGTTTGTCACCCTGTGGCATACCTTTACCATTGTTGAGTTTCACTTGTTGACGACAATTTATGAATTTACAGAAACCTTATAAACCTTCTGCATGTCGATCATGGCCTATCGCCACGGGACAAATGCATAGTTTCCATTCTACGACGTCCCAATATTTTTTGTGAAACTGAACTCGAGAGCTCTGCTACACTAATCAATCGACTACTCATTTATATGCTTTCAACAACGATCCTATTTTGATGTCGGCCTTTTAACGAGCGCCAAACTCACTAATTATAACTAATACGAGAACGCATCCAAGACCAAACACAGAATAGAATGGGATGCCTTAGAAAGGAGGACGCGGCGCGGATAATAGGTCACTCCCGGTATTTAATTAGTGCTAATTGGTAGTCGTAATTAGTATTAGAAACTAAGTCTTCACAAAGCAGTTTGGAAATCCTATCGCTTCGCCGTTCACTCACTAAGTTCACGAAATACTTTGTCTAGTTCTCATTTGCTAATACCTTCCAGTTCGAATTGAACACTAGGGTAGGCGGGCGGGTACAGGGGTGGTAAGGGCGGGATGCTGCTTAATTACGAAATAAAGCCCTCCAATTATAGCTTTACATGTTTCTTTGTGGAACTGGCGAGGGATACGGTGGAGTTAGAGCTTTTAATTTGGACTGGGATTCCAAAAGAAGTATGGGACACAATTTTTTGCAGTTTTTTTTTATGGCTGGTGTTTGACTTTCGAATGCCGAATTCTTCAAACCTATCGGAATGAATGTGAAGAGAAAGAGCCAGCAATATAAATTTGCTCTGTGTATTTTTTCAACAGCAAAGTGATGATTTCTCGACAATAAACTGATATGCAAGCTAAGAGGGGATTGCTCTTTGTAAACATTCATGCTATTTCTAGACTTTCGAATGCATCGAGTAGGCTTGTGTCATGCACATTCTTAATCAGCTTCAGATTGCTCTTACCAATTTCTTGATCATTGTCCAGAGCATATTGGGCAACACTGGACTTTTTCACCCTTCCGTTTCTCATGTAAGCAAATTCTCTTTTAAAGTGTTTTTTACAGCTCGTTGGCTCTGGCCGGGTTTGATTGATAAAAATATAATATTGTGACGAAAAATTGATATATATATATATATATATATCAATAGATAAAAAAAAATAGAATGACTTAATCAAAACAATTGAATTTAGAAATTTGAATTCATGAAAAAAAAATGTCTAGACCAAGTTTCAATTCGAGTGTACTCACAACCTTTCGTGATGACGAAAACTATTGTGGATACCAGCGATTTGTCCATATTAATTCTTTCGTTCATTCATTAATTTCTTGATTAAAGTTTTTTGATTTTGCTATTTCATATTCAGTATCTCAATTTTCTGTCACATAATTATTATTTTGACCAATAATATATTTCAATATTTTATTTTGGTTGGATTTGATTGCCTTATTTGATTTGGATCTCTTATAAGTTTTTATTCGCAACAGGTTTCAATGTTGATTACCTATCTAGACAATGGAAGTCCGAAATTACACCACCTATCATGAATGAATCTTCTTTAACAACGGAAATAATCGATTTGTTCATCCTATTGTCGAATAATTATGGATGCTCCTCAAATTATAATAATTTAGTGAGAAAAGGAAAACCTGGCTGGGCCCCGTACTATCGAAATGCATTTCCTCATTATCAAATGAAAATTCCGTTTCGCCTTTACTGCTCCGAAAACTACCCGAGTAAAAATAACAATCATTCGAAAATAAATAGCCGATACAATATAACGAGGTCCGTTGGATTGTGTTTCGTCAAGTGGAAGTTTACATTTCGAAAAGGCATATTTGAACGAACTGGCCCTCGTCGTTGATACGTTGCCGTGTTGTTATTTGCCCTCTAGTGGACGGTAATGGTCAGGAGGACTAGTAGAATGCATATTTAGGAAATATTTTTCTACTTACATTTTCTGTTGAGTGGACGTTGGAGAGCACCGGGTCAGGAAAATATAATGGCCATTCTCGAACATGAACATTAAATATGCCGGAAGTTTGGAATTTCTTTCTCGTTCGGGCGAATCTTATATTGTCGTTTGTTTTCTTCCGAGAATAGCTCTTACAATGCTTTTTCTTGGGTATCCTTTCTAATTGGACATTTCTCCATTTTCCGTTCATTTGTGAGAATTGCCACAACTTATATCACTCTGAATATTTTAGTGACATCATACAATTGACAAGTGACAAATATAATAAATCAAGATTAATTCAGAAAAACTTCAATTTTTTTGAGTATGAAAATTGGACTACCTTTTATTGACCTATGTTTTGAAAATCAGAAAATATATTGTGATCATATGTATATATATATATATATATATATATATATAAATATGTGCTCTCTGGAACTTCCGGTTGAACCGCGTATATATACTATACACTATGTTGTTGTTGAGTTCGGGTTGAACCGCGTCTGGAGTTTTGTTCTCGACGTTTCGGCTCCGATTTTGGAGCCATTTTCAAGAGGTAAATGTGACTCAATCTGCCTACTCCCTTAGAAAGAACTCGTGACGAGATCTGGGGAGTAGGCAGATTGAGGCCCCGGCGTCAAGTCACAAACCCTCACCCCCTGTGACAACACCTGAGGAGTAGGCAGATTGAGACCTCAGCGTGAAGTCACATTTACCTCTTGAAAATGGCTCCAAAATCGGAGCCGAAACGTCGAGAACAAAACTCCAGACGCGGTTCAACCCCCCGAACTCAACAACAACACACAACTGACCGCGGAAACCTATCCGAACACACTATACACCATATATATATATATATATATATATATATATATATATATATATATATATGTATATATATATCAGCAACTGTTGCTAGCACCAAGTAGGAGCAGTAACATTCTTGAAAATGCCAACTGAGATGTTGGCGAAACGTCGAAAGTCAATACCGACAAATCAACGGATAAACTCCCAGAATACCAATTTCGCATACTCAATTATCCGTGAAAACCTTCTCTGTAACATATATACATATATATATATATATATATATATATATATAGTGCACTTCTTCAATGTCCCCCATTTTATTTTTCGAACGGGTCGACTCAAAAAATTCAAACTTGGGATAATGGCATTGTTGCATGAATTCTATATTTTTAGTAGAATTGACAAAGGATAATTTCAATATGGCGACTGTGTGCCATCTGTGAAAAAAAATGAAAAGAGGGATCTTTTGATACATCATCTCGAAGCTCCTGATGAATACTTTACAACCCTGGAGAATGAAGTCAATATTCAGACCTACTACAAAATGGCGGAACATTCAATGATTACCTAAAAAAAAACATATTAATATCGATATTTCTAGAATTTTTCGTGTTTCTCTGTCATATGGCAATCCCAACAACCCGATGAGGTTTGATAGGTTATTTTTTGTTCATAAAAAAATTACAAAAATGTCAGTACAACGAACATCATTGTTCATTTCAAATATTCTCATTTAGTTTTCGATTTTATGAGTAGAAAGGTACCACGTGAACTATCGCCAAAATGGTCAATTGAACAATATTCAACAGGGGAATTGTATTTCAATATGCTGGCAACCACTGTTGATCCTCTAATCACCGAAATCGACGAAGTGAATCCTAATGAATTCGATATGGATATTATTATTCTTACAAGATGGAGCACCACCAAATAACTAGAGACATGTAAGAAACTATTAAGATAATACTTTCCATGGTCGTTGGATTGTCTACCGAGGTACTACGGAATTGCCAGCTCGCTTGCCAGATTTGACACATTCAGACTAAGGGGCTATTCGAAGCCGAAGGTGTACAAAACTGGACCTGCTTCAATATTGAATGTACGGTGGAGAATAATAAATATTTGTGAAAATATCGACGTTGGTGTGTTCGAAAATGTTCGACGTGAAATATCGGTTAGGCTGCTTATCTAAAGACGTTTGTATAGTTGAAAAACTTACACTTTTTTTTTTTTATCAATCAATCTCTCATTTCATTATCGACCAAAAATGTTATTTTGATTTAATTTCTTACTTGATTTGTATTTCAATCCTTCCGTTCTTAGCGACAGGTTTGAATAGAAATAATAATATAGACAATGGAAGTCCGAACCATCACCAGTCAGCAAGGAACATTGTCAAACACTTTCAAGCAAGCGGTGGAGATTGTCACAGAGTGTGAACTAAGGTGGCTATATACTGGTGTGTTTACTCCAAATAAGAGTTGTCAGCAAATCAGACGACCGATATGGCCAACTTGATCAAAGAATTGATGACGTAGGCGTAGTAGTACTGCAAAAAATCCGCCAGGTACCGGCACTCTTGCAGTGGGGATGACAGTCCTGTGTTGCCAAGTGGCCATGTCGTTGCGAATTCTGGTCCAGATCAGTAGAAAGACAATGTATATTTATTCCAACTGAGAAATTATTTTCAAACTACATGGAATAAAAAACGCATAAAGTTAAACACAAATTTGGCGCGTTTTGGTGTTTTCAATAACCTCACATATTCAGTCCCGATAAATTTTCTATCCTTTAAAAAAAACATCAGAATTGGCAACAGCGTGTTCCATGAATCGAGTGATCACGAAAATCAATAGAAATTTTTGATAACCAGCGCTCCCTCATGGCTACTGATGAACTACCACGCCTTGTCCACAGGTTTGTCTGAAACAATATCGCAACATTAGAAACACCAGTATATAGACATCTTAGTGTGAACGCAACGCGACATGTCAGAACAGTTGCAGTTGTATAAATATTGTCATGTACTGTAGATTGAGGGCATTTTTCCACTTCACATTGAGCCATGATTGATTTCGAATAAGTCTCTCAGTTCCATTGACCTCAAGATATCTCGTATTCATAGACTGTCGATAACGATATTCAAAATAGCAATTACTCCCATCCTCTGAACGCTAACGATCGCCAATCTCCTGAAAAACATGCAGTCCCATAATTGCGAAGAATCCTACCTGAAATACTCCGGAAACTTGATTAGTACACATTCCGGTCTCATGCTCGTCGTCCAGCCTAATTAAATTATAATAACTCGAGTTCATCCAAGAATTGTAGTGGTCTGCGATTTCGTGCAGATAAGAGGAGCTGCTGCTGCCGAGGAGAGGTCAACGTTAGAATCGGGATCCGGGTAGTGGCCCTTGTTGATTCTCGAGTACAGTGGCTCTTGCTTGCTACCGAGGGCCAATTTAATCGGAATTTCGTGTTGATACAGTCGATGAGCTGATCTCGTTAATGCCGTTGATGATATTGCGAATAATGGGTATGCAATCTTGTGGAAAGTTAATAGCGAAGTACAGAGAAACTATTATTTCGAGTTACTTTTTGGATTTCTGTTCCTCAAATCAATATAGCAAAAAACAATAATAATAAAAAAGTTTAATTTTTTTCACGTGTATTTCGAAAAGTATCTGAAACGACAATGAGGAGAGGAAGTGGCTGTTTCAGATAGACTCTTTCCTATAAGGTGAGGATGTTGTTGTTTCAGAAAGAATCTCTCCTTGGTACTGTTCGAATTATGTCATTATTTTGTGGTGGATGAATTCTTTCTTCTCTTTTTCGATGACAATCAACTGTGTATATAATATACACCCATTCAGAGATAGTGCTTGGAGTTACTCCTCAGAGACAGTTCTGAAATCAAGTTGGAGAAAGTAGATCCAAAAAAATTGTTGAAAATACATAATCCGAACAAAATCGAATCAATTTACATCGTGAACATTTTATCAGTACCATATGAAAAATCAGAGAAGATGATGGTTTCTTCCAAACGAAACATTGTATGGAGATTTTGTAAGTGCCTTCATTTTTTCGAAACTTGTCAAATAACTTCAGAAAAATAATGAAATCCAAATCGTCTTATCTTTTTAAATATATTTTTTTCCGAATGTCTCCGAAAATCAGCGACATCTTTGGGATTTCTCAAGTATTGACCCCTTAATTGCGTGACTTTTTGCCTAATTGACCGACACTTCAACTCTTATGGTTTATGAGATTCCCATCCTTGCTTCGGGCACACTATATAGAATTTCCTAACACAAACTCTTCTCGAACCGATTATTCTTAGTTTTAGATGCATTGAAAATGAACAGTGTGGTTGTGGAAATTCCTCTCCCTTGACTCGATTTGCACTTGGCAACATTGTGATTGCAATACACGATATCCCCTAATGATGAAAACTGGTTCCTGTAATAATTTTACAGTGTGAATACCAATGTCGGATACTCTTCGCAAAAAAGGGGATCATTATTCAATACTTCTGATGAACACTTTCCATGTGTTAAGTCACACATCATGGAGAAGGGGGTATTGATTTTTCATTCCGAATGGAAGGGGAGCTTTCGTTGCTAGAAAATATTCTGATTTCTCCTTTCAACAGTGGTACATTATTCATTATGAAATAGGCTGTTCTTGACTTAATGGCAGTTTCATCGTATTCAGTACTTCCAGACAGCATGGAGAATTTGACTACATATTCAACATGTTTCCACCAGATCCCCCACTTCAGATTTGGAGAAAAGAATTACCTCTGTGCCACATTGTCTTCATACTAATATTTGTCTGTCTGTAACCACATCAGAAGAAATTTCCCAAAATGTTGTCCCTTCATGTGAGCTCTGCCCTATTGAGATATATTGTTCAGTTCACGACTTGAGGAAGCGGTGGAGTAATTTGTCAAAGCACTACAAAATATGGTTTGCAATTCTCAACATTTGTGATATTCTTATGAAAAACTAAATCATCTTTGGAACAATCTGTTCAGGGCAGTCTCAAATTACATACACAGTAGGTTTCGGCTGGCACCTGTCAGAAAACAACTACTCCCCTGGCTAATACCACGAAGGGCATTGCATTATATCCGACCAGGTGCCAGTGCGGGTTTCTTCACAGAAGTAAATCCTGCATTTGCTTTCGTCGATACAAATGAAGGAATTGATTTTCAATCATAGGGACGGACACACTTGCAGACCGGTTTCGGGCTATTTGGCCACTCGTCAGTGCAAGGCAGTGCCATCATCAACATAAAAGTCGATGATTTTCCATAATTAAAAATCAAACTCCTACAAGAGTATCAAGCCCCGACCAAAGTTGATGCAAACAACGAAGTTGTTACGCCATCTACCAATGGACGAGGTATTCCAAAAGCAAACCGAATTCGCCCATTCCTCCTGCGAGGAAAATGTAAAAACACTTGACATAGTCAGTGGGCATACTTGAAGACTGGCGTTAAATCAAATCATCTTTGGAACAATCTGTTCGGTTTGCTTTTGGAATACCTCGTCCATTGGTAGATGGCGTAACAACTTCGTTGTTTGCATCAACTTTGGCCGGGGCTTGATACTCTTGTAGGAGTTTGATTTTTAATTATGGGAAATCATCGACTTTTATGTTGATGATAGCACTGCCTTGCACTGACGAGTGGCCAGATAGCCCGAAACCGGTCTGCAAGTGTGTCCGTCCCTATGATTGAAAATCAATTCCTTCATTTGTATCGACGAAAGCAAATGCAGGATTTACTTCTGTGAAGAAACCTGCACTGGCACCTGGTCGGATATAATTCAATGCCCTTCGTGGTATTAGCCAGGGGAGTAGTTGTTTTCTGACAGGTGCCAGCCGAAACCTACTGTGTAGGTAATTTGAGACTGGCCTGAACATATTGTTCCAAAGATGATTTGATTTAACGCCAGTCTTCAAGTATGCCCACTGACTATGTCAAGTGTTTTTATGAAAAACTGATCGATTACTATTCCATTGATGATGCTGATAACTGAATTTCCAATTAAAAGTTGAGGTGGGGACTGACGACCGCAATGTACGCTTCTTACTGATCTCACACAAATAATATTTTTTTAGGAATGACTAATCGCTATATGTAGTGTCTTCGGTATGAATGTCCCTCTTGGCGTTCTCAGTTTGGACGTCTCATCCCATTCAGAATGTGAGAATAATAATTATTAGAGATAATTTGTTTTTCCACATACACATGCACACAAATGAATGTTGCCTATACTGCCTGAAATTCAGAATATTGCTGCTACACTTTTGATATCAAATACCTCTATTGAACCAGTTCATACCTCAATCGTTATAGCTGTCGTTTTCTCCATATTAGTCGCTCCACCTTGCATATAAATATCTAATCAACCACAAACTCCCGCCACCTCATGATCCGTTTCAGTATCCGTCAATTGACACCTTGGGGGGAAACCTCCCTCTTCCCGACCGACCCTTGCAAGACACATTTCTTCAAATGCTGAAATAGATATTGGCACATGACTGAATCGCCTGAAAAATTCATCGCTACATGACCGCAGGTATATACGGTGTGACGTGACGTCCCCGGACCACATCCAAAATTAAAGGGGCCATGAATGCATGCGAAGAGGATATCGTGACACTGTCGTTCGAGAGATGACTCAGTTGGCCGTTCGTGTTAGGTGGGAGGGTTGTTTGGCTTGCATTCGTCTGATCTGACGGTTTGGATGAATTTTTCTTCTGTAATGAAAAAAAATTAATGCAATTTTGATCACCTTCTCGGAATTGACTGTCCATATCAACTTAACACTGATAATGTTTCTATAATTGGATTAGAGTATCAGAAATTATGTGTCAAAAATAGCTGACAAGATAAAATAAAAACTCAACGAAACATTTTTTCCATTTTCTCCATATGCGGATTCTACAGATCTCCAAGTTCACAACAAAAGGGTGGGAATTCTGTTGTCGTCGTGTCATCCGTGTAGATATTGCCAAGCGTGAAACGATTGATAACAATTCCGACCGTGAAAATATCTATAGAAGAGAGACAAGTCCGACCCTTCTACGATGCATCAATGAAGTGAGCGAGTCTGTGAGCGAAGAATCACCAACAAGACAGATTGCCTTTCTCTGAATAGAATCGAGAAGCTTCAATGAATGTTTTGGTGCCGAACTCCATACATGAGTCATCGGAATATTAGTCAAGATGAGTGAGCCTCTGAAGAAGCTAGCCACTTGCGCCAGCGAAACGTCAGGAAGAAATTCTGAAAAACGACGACCTTCAAACCCGACGAAAAGTAGTGATGCTGAAAACCTCGGCCGCGAAAGCCTCAAATATTTTGTCCATACGTGAAAACTATATTCCAAGACAGGTCTTATCTGGGCCTTGTAGATCATCAGAAGCTGACGAGAAGTGAAGTGTTTCTTCACACGAAATAGAAATCCATGTTTCTGGGAACAACCTTCAGCGATCGATCCCACATTGTTTTACCGGGAGATATTATTACTGATCGGAATTCCTAGCATCGAGATAATTGACTTTATAGAAATAGTTACTCCTGACATCTGAATACTAGATGATGATAGATCGGCTTTCCTTGAGAAGATACATGCCTGGGTTTTCTTAGCATTACATTCCACTAAGTTTTCCCATTCTATCATTTTTACCAAGTCATAGTTAATTTTATTGACGTGAATGTTTCTTCGAATTATTGTTTCTCGAGCTGGTATGGGGGCTCTGAAAGAGAAACAAGTACCGCCATAGGAGAAAAAATTCACTTTATTCGACTAAGTCATATTTCTTGACGTTTGGATACATCACAGCATCAAATAGCGGGTGCAGCAATATCCGTTGCAATTTTCAGATGAAACATATGGAATTTAACACCTTCACAAGAGATGCGAACACGAGGTACGGGGTACTTTCCTAACAAGTCACTGTTCACAACATGCAGAATGGGAGCCTCAAAATTTCTCTTACATAGACTTGAAACATTTCTTTCAAAGAACAGTAAGTACTACAATGAAAATAGAATGATGAAGCGAGTAGCTGATGTGAGAAGTAACTACCCAGAAATAGTAAACAAATTAGGAAATGTTCAATGAAAACTCTTCCTGAATTTTCGACTTCTCGAAAAGATAAGGTTTTTAAAAGGTATAGTAATTCCATGTGAGCTTCAGTACACTGGAGAACTCGAATAGATTCCTAAGAAAGTGATTGTGGAATTTGCAATTATGTTTCATAAATCACAACAATTCCTAGATAATTCAAAAGATGAGTACAGAAAAGTCGGGAATATAGGAAATGAGTTGCCAAGATTGCAACAAAATAATAATGGCCAAAGTCGACGAGCTATAAAAACTGGCTTCAAGGAACATTATGCTCTCATAAGTAAGTAAAGCAATTTGTGACTGTGAAAATAGCAAAATGTAAAAAAATGAATGATGCTAAAGGGCCTATCCAACGCAGCCCGCTATTTATTGTTGGGGAATTGATCAGAATGAGAAGTTTTCGATAGAAAGAGTACATATCGGTGAAAAAACAACTTTTCACTACCTAGTCGCTCCCGCTGTTTGTCTGTCCCTATGTATGCTTATATCTTCAAAACTACGCAATAGATTTTGATGCGTTTTTTTCAATAGATGATTCAAGGAAGAGGTTCATGTGTATGACTCATGCATAATGTATTAGAGAAACACTGATAATTATAGAGGTTTCAAATGTGATGTCGTAAATAAACAATTTTTTTCGCTTACATTGCAAACGTTGGCTGAACCCTACGACATAGATCAGAATAATATACTACATAATTTTACACATTGAAAAGATCTACAAAAAGTATACGACGGTATATGTCTATAGGGATATTTTCAACTTTTACACCAAAAGTTTCAATCTCATCGTTCATGATTCAATGAATTGTACATAAGTAAAAGAAAGTAAAAGAGATGCAAATATAAAAAGTGAGTTAAACTAAGATTCAAAAATGACACAACTTGTAAAAGCAACTGCAAAAGAGGCTGGTCGGATTAGCCACGGAAGAGAATTCAAAGATAATTAATGGAAAGTGAAAACTTCAGTAATAATTATGGAGTAATTGAAGAATCTATGATGAGGAGATACTGCACATAGATTAGTGAGAAGATAATTAAATCAACATGAGTTATCGCGAGTCCTGTGAAAGCATGCACAGAGACCTAGGAAAGGTAACAAATGGAAGATAGTTGTTTTAGAATAAAAAAACAAAAAGAAGGGAGTGTGAAAGAGGTGAACCTGAATTTTCGAAAACTGAAAATTAACTGAAGTACCAGAAACAAAGAACCAAAAATAATACTGATACGGAAACGAAAATCAAAATCACGTATACGAGTAAGTTCTACATATCTGAGTGAATAAAAAGAATATCAGAGGCAAAATGAACAGTTTGACTTATTGAAACAACCTACAAGGAAACGGAAGGTATCAAAAACGTTCTTTCAGAAACTTTCATTCCAAAATACAATTAGAATACGGCTTACAATAACAAGGCTCAAATCTTCAAATAGTGAGGTCAAGTATTACGAGCATAAAACTTATAAAATACCTGGATTCGCTGCCACATCCCATTTCCATTCAGAACCCATTCAAATCAATGTGAAAGGTAGATTTTTGGATTTCTGTTCACCAAATGACATAATTGCTGGGCTTATTTCTATCTGCACTGGAATATAGTAAGTGTTAAAACCTCCGCTTACGTCAGAGATTCAGAAAAAAAAAAATATCCAAAAAAAGTTCTGGAATCCGTACCATATAAATTCAATAGTCGTAGATGGATTTATCGAATATGTAGAGCGTTTCTTCTTTAGAAACCCTGCGTATCCACCAGAATATCTTATCGATTTCTTCGCATTCGACATTGTGTGGGATCCATAAATCATTAATCAATCAACTCATGGAAATAGCTAGTACTTGGATGAGAATCCCCGGTTGCCCTGGTCATTGTACTGAAAATTCGAGCTGGTTCAGAAAATTAAATGACCATTGACCAGGGATTCTGATTCGAAACATCAACCAACAGTTTATCGAAGGATGAATGGACGGACGGAAGGACGGGTGGATAGATAAAACAAGGTTTATTTGTTCTAGACATATAAAATCAACCCACCCCTTCAATAGGTTTTACGACAATAGTGGTTGAGAATCGTGCAGCTTTCTGAATTATAACAGTCGATTGCTGATTCATTTGACCACTGGCAAGACAAATCAAGTCAGAGTTATTTTGTACTCAGTTTTACTTTGTCCATTTGCCGCTGGGATCAGTTATTCATATATCTCACGATCTGAGATCTGAGCTATCAAAACCCGCTTTGAAGAATACTATGCACACCTAATATACTGAAGGGTAGAAATGTCTAGCGTCGTACAGCACGCTCTGAACAATTATCATGGAATTGGTGAGAGCAATCTTAGACTTATCGAAGATACGCATGATACTATGCTGCTTTAAGCATTCGAGAGTCTAGAAATAGCAAAATGTACAAATAGAAGGTATGGTGATATTTGATTCGGTATTGTGAAATTATTCAGGATAATGAATAGACAAAACGCTGAAGGTAGTGCTGAACTATCTTAGATTGTGAGATATTTACATAACAAACCCTAGGTTCGTGTATTATTTTTCCCTGTTACCCTGTTAGCGAAACGCGAGCCTGGTGGAAATTATATCAGTTTGATGTTTGGGCCTCTAGGAGAAGTCCCAATAAAATGAAGGGTTACCATTCTTGAAACAGTTTTTATCTATACTGCTTGTTCTGATTGATCAACCGATCACTTGTGCCTCTTATTATGCGTGACTCCTGTTTAGCCATTAGATTCACCGACACCTCCTCTGTTAAGCTAATGCTAGTTGATGGACTGACCCTATATAAAAAAAACTTGGGAGTTGTGATTATCAGTTGGGGAAGATTTGTTAAATTTCCCGATATGATTTTCACGTCGCGGGATGCCTGCCTGAATTATTCAATTTGTCCATATGCTGTTTTCGTTAAAAAAAAAAGATCAATTCAGTCGTAGAGAAAAAGTTGAGGTTTTGACCTCCATGAAATTCGTCATCAGGACTTCGCAAAAGTGAATCGGTTCTTTACAACAATTGATCAATCATTCAATGAGATACCGAATGTACAGCTTTGTGAAAAAAAATGAACGTAGGTTATTTTTGTCGCTACCAACCCTGATTGTTGTTGAATCGTTTATATACATGAACATAACAACTTCAACCCAACCCATATATCCAGATTTAATTCAGTTCCGAAATGTCTAGCAAATTCCTTGTAAATCCACCAGCAATCTAGCCAATAACATTAAAACGGATTAAATGGGAGTATAGTTGAATAAAGAGAATGCGCACGATTTGGCGGAAGTGATTTTGAACAAAGTCGGTCTAACTTTAATAATAAATTCTGGCTTCAAACTGAAGTGCTCTGGGGGTTCGTAAGTTCCGACTAATAATCGAATTCCGTAATTTGATTGAATTTCGGAAGGCGATTCCGTTGGTTCTGTTCTGGAACGAAGAATGAAACCGAAAGTTTGCTGATTGAGATTAGAAAATGAGAGATCAGTCCGTAAATACTTGAGAGTACAGACAGAGAACAGAAAAATGAGCGTGGGTTCGATGAATCACTGGAAGTTTGTTCCACCATGAAAAATGGAACTGAAATGTTGCAATTCATATATGAAAAAAGAACTTTCGAAGCGCGAGAGCGAAGATATCAAAAGATTTAGACATCGATGAATTCCAACTTTTTTAAATTGTGATACACTTGGTTGAATGGGCACTTGAAAAGGTAGCAATGAAATTAGTGAGTTCACATGGATCTCCACAACAATTTGGAATAATGTCTAGAAATAATGTCAACTCTCACTTCCACACTACTGACAAGCAAGATCAATAAGGAACTTGATTTTACCCCTGGGAGTTTACTGAAAAATTCCTGACCAATACAGCTCATCATTGACCCACTATCGATTGAAAGTTCAAACGAAACGTTCTGAACACCTCTCTCTACAATTGGTATTCTACTGATGACCCTAGCACTCTTTTCAACATTTGACAGTGAAAATTCATGCTAGTCACTGAGAAGAGTTGCTGAAACCGTATCTCCTTTTTCTTTGGATAATTTTTGGTTCGTCCATTCGAACTAGATAGTTTATTTGACACCCCTACTTCGTTAATGTTTAACTTCATCTACATTCTCAAATCTCGAACAAACTATTACCCGTCTGGTATCATCTTCAAAATGCTCACCTAAAATATCAACTTCTGTTTCGCTAGGTACAGCCAAGTAACTAGCTTTCCCAGATAGGTAGCTCGATTTTTGTGAACACATAATCGAAATAACATCCTCATCGGGTCTGAATCGTAAAGTGCTGCCACCCATTTCATGCTATTGGAACTGATAATCACGGTTGCCCCTGTCTTCGAACCATTATTCTGCTTCCTCCCATAAAACCCTTCCATTTTTCTCACTGATCATTTTTTCACTTCTGTTTCAGCCTATGAATTAATTGACTGTATTCGTGCATTCGATTCTCTACAGTTTTTCCTCAAATTTTCGAAACTTTCATCATTTTTCTCCATGTTTGAATTGAATTCCTTCATCAATTCCACACTTATATCTTGTCTCTACCGTTTTCGAGAACGCATTTTTTTTATTAATTTTTTCTACGTCTCGTCATTTCAACAAATATTCTGGCTCAATGGAAGTGATACAGATATGACAGTTCGAAAGTACAAATATTCATATCATTCTCAATCACAAATAATTCATCATCACAAAAGCCCCCTAGATGGGACGCCAAATGTTATAATCTTTTTATACTCTTGAAAAAAAAACGGTCGTGAATAATTAATAATTATTGCAACTCTCACTCGAATAGAATTATTTATTATTCGAGAACATCAAACATCATGAATTGAGCGAAAAACAAGCCCAAAAGACTGAAATTAAACTAAATCTCAAACTGAAACGCGTTTCCAGTTTTCAGAATTGAAGTTCAGTTCATCACCGACAATCACAAAATCATTGTAGCATTCGCCAAGACGAAGATCTGCTTCGTGTTGATTTTGGTTCGGGGCGATGAGGTTTGAAGTGAAGAGTGGGTTTGCCGAAACGAGGGAAAAGTTTGTATGGGACAACGTGATGCCTTGGTCCAATCTACCTCAAATTTGCACAAACATTCTTTCACAGAATTAATGGAAGACGTGTTTTGTTTTTTAATGAGATTCATCGCAGAGCGGGATAAAAAAGAGGTTTTTAACATTTTCGAGTGTGCTCAGAAGGCAGAGCTGTGTTGAACCTGATAAAACTCAGAACTAACAACTACACAATATAATTGCATTATAAAAATAATTAACTTCCAACGAAGTGGGCACGGGTCAACTCATCATCCATTATTCGACTAGCCACATAGTGACACAGTTGATTATTCTGATTATTTCATTCATGCTAAAATACACGTTTTTGATTGGTTGAAATGATTGTGTTGATAAGCAATAACACCATGTTTTTGATTTTGTATTTCGGCTCCTGATTGGCTATTGGATACCTACATGCTGTGTTTTCGTTTCTGTATTTCGCATTCTGATTGGTAGTCAGTAGGGTAGTTTAATTAAACAACGACTTACCAGTTGCAATCTGTCATATTATTTTCCGATTCCCTGGTAAATAAATGAATGCCACTACACCAAATTTTCGTCTGAACCATAAACAAACACTATTAGTTTGTACCTATCAACTTTATTTCCCACAAATTCTGGATAATTAATCTAATGTAACCTAACCACACAAATTGTGACAACAATCAAAATGAAGTAGTACCTAGCGCATAGGCAATCTTGCCTACATCATACAATGGCATTAAGTATTGTTGGTTGCATAACGAATCTTCCTGTATTCCTGTATCGAACTACAATGCGGGATGCACGGTTTGCGGGATATATGAAAATTTTAATTCAGTAGGCTGTAGCATATTGTGCAGGAAAACAAATTGTCGATTAAAAATTAAACGTCAAAATGGATGAAAAGAACCGTTTCGGAGATTACAATCTCGAGGAAATAAAATATAAAGTCAAAGACCTAACGCCTCAAAATACCGTGCGGTCCAAGAAATATGTCTGGAAACAATTCACAGAATTTTGTGGACGACGCAATCACCAGCTAGACGAAAATACATCCGATGAAGAACTTGCGGATATCCTCACTGAATGGGCATTCAATATGCGAAAAACCGATGGAAGTGAGAAAAAGGAAATGGTAGTGAAGACTATTTGGAATAATACTGCCAAACAACTCCAAGAAAAGTATTATAATGAATACAATCGAAGATTTGATCCATTCAAAGATTTGAGTTTCCAAACTGCTAAGAATGCGAAAAACATGAAAAGGAAACAACTGCACAGTATTCCAGAAAAAAGAAAAATGTCTTGTGTATCATTAACATCTGAAGAAATGACACGCATTATACAAAGTTGGGATGAAAACACTCCAAATGGACTGCAAAGAAAACTGTATCACATTATAGCAGTTGAATTAGCTTGGCGGGGAGGTGAGGCTTGTCGATGTTTGGTTCACTTTTTCAAGGAAGAAATAAATAATGATGGAACACCAACTGGAAGACTGGAATACAACCCAATATTTACGAAAACAGCACAAGGTGGTACAAGAAATACAGCAGAAAGTAAATGGCTTGTGCCAAATGAAGCCAACCCAGAAAATTGCCCTGTTCGTTTATTCAAGAAATTGATATCAAAACGAGGAGTGAACATCAAAACGGACCGGCTATTCTTGACAGTTAACAATAATTGGTATAAAAGCCATGATAGCCCTTGGTTTAAAAATATGCCAGTGGGGATGAACGAAATCAGTAAATGGACGAAATCAGCAGCTGAAAAGATTGGTTTAGATACAAAAAATGTTAAAATAACCAACCATTCAAACAGATCCACTGCTGTTAGTCAGTTGGCCAGTTCCGGAATAGGAGAACAATCAATCATGAAAGTAAGTGGCCACAGCAGTTCAACGTCACTAAAACCATATTTACAACTGAGCAAAGATCATCATGCTAAAATAATATCAAACCTGAGAAGTGAAGATGTGAACATATCCACGACCGTTGTATCTACTAGCACCCATAAGGATGAACTAGATCAACATAATATCAAAATAACTAATTCCACAAATTGTACGTTTAATATTAATATTAACAATAAATAGGAAATCAACAAAATGGCTTTGATTTTATTCATGAAATAATCTGAACAAATACAACTCGTGTTATTGATGATTGTCGAAAATTCCTTCTCTTTTTCGAAACAAATCATGTGGCTTTGGGAAAACCACACTCGCGCTGTGCGCTCGTGTAGTTTCCAAGCAACATGATTTGTTTCTCAAAATCGAAGGAAGTGTTTCGATAATCATCAATACACTTGTTGTATTACATGCGAATATTAACGCTGCATGTAACTTCAGCACTCCTAACGAGAAAATTCTCATGAATACGCAGAAAAATCTTGAGAATCTTCCTGCCGGCGGCTTGATTAGCAAACGACTAATTAACCGAAATATCTCCCTCCGTCAGTGTGTATATTGTTAATTAGAACAAATAATAATGTTTGACGATCCCGAGTGGATAACAAGTTTCGCCTGCAAAGTTTCCTGCCTCCTCCTCATTACGACTATACCGTAGCATTCGTAGCAATAAGTATTCAATAACTCCATGACAGCCGAATGTAAATTTGTACAACCAATGTAAACATCACACCGCGCAATTACTGGGAGTTATGTTTATAATTAGGCAGTGACAATATTTCCCTAAAACGGGAGTTCGCTAATTCCAAGCAAACACCGACGGCTACATAAAAGGCGTCGCAAATACGCATGGCGGTTCAGCGTGAATTCTTCTGCGTTGTCTAGGCAACGAATCGAATGACGAAAAATTTGTGGTAAGTAGGTGGTAATCTTGATTTGTTTTGGAAAATTTTGTATCCGCAACCGCATCGAGGTCGTTGGAAAATATGTCGAACGAAAGCGAATTGAACAATTTTGCAACGAAAGAAACAGCATTGAAATCTTTGAATTTGAGTGATATTCCATTGCTCAGTATGCCAATAAGTCCCTCACGCGTGAAATATCTCACCGAGTTCGCCGGCTTTCCCAAGAAAATGCTGATTATGCTGCCGCAGCGTATCGTCTTTCGAACAAGATGTTAACATAATTCTTTCTGTTCGAGTTTAGTTGTAATTCAGGTCTCGAACAATTCACATTGTTTTATGTGCTTTTCAAGTTTTGTAATAAAAATATTTTTTTAAAAAAGCACTTGAGCTCTTCGAGAACTTATTTGGTGCAGTCAACTGTAGGATATCCGGAACACCGCGTATCGAACGTGAAGTTTTCGTTTTAACGATTGACTGGATATTTCGAACCTTGGTGATTCGTTGATTGGAGGTGTTTTATTGGCGGCTCTTCGAAAATTAAGAAACCGGATCTATCGCAGATACCAGTATCCACCCACCATTGACGAGACATCGGAATTTGGGACAGCATAGCTCAAATTCACGGATAAGACACACACAGTGAAGAAAAAATAGCAGATCTGTTGGTCATATTAATAGTTAGGCAGGAGATGCTCCTAGTCGCTTTGATTTTTATGTGAGTACAATTTTATGGAAGAATTATCGATTTATTTTCAAAATTTGATTATTGATAACACTTTAACTGATTCCTTACCCAATCCTGAACATAATATGGCTCAACAACAACAAGAACAATTTTAAGCTGAATACCTGAACTACATTCCTGAATTTGACGGAAACCCTAATGAATTGAATAGATATATATCTACAAGTGAATCTTTAATCACAACTTTTTTCAATAGAGAAAATATCGAACACTTTCAGAATAAATACATATTGAATTGTATCATTTCCAAATTGAGAGGTAACGCTAAATTGATAGTAAATATTCAAAATATCTCTTCATGGGACAATCTGAAAAGTGCATTGATTAGAAATTTTGCTGATCAGAGAGACGAAGCCTGCCTCAATAGAGACTTAGTAATGTTGAGGCAAGCTCCTGATGAAAAACCTCAACAATTTTTTGACAGATGCTTGAATATCCTAAATTTATTATGTAGCTATACCGATATACATGAACTAACAGCAGAAGCCAAAAGAGTTAAACGGGATCTCTATCAAGATCTAGCTTTAAAAACCTTTTTAGCAGGGTTGAGAGAACCCTTAGGCACGACAGTACGTTGCATGAAATCAACAACTTCAAGTGAAGCCCCACAATTTGTGATTAGAGAGGACAATATTTCATATTTTCAGAATTTCTCTAATAAATATAACATCAGAACTCCACAAATTCAAAGGCAACCTATGCCACAGCGAAGATTCAATGACATGCAGAGTATTCCTTTCGATTTTCACACAAATAACAATCAATTCGGACAAAGTACATTCCCATCCCAGCCAATAAATATCCAACCAAGAACAAATATTCAACCGCAGCGATATTTCTCGAACGCTCAAGTATTTGAACAACCTGAAAATAGGAACGTTTTCAAGCCAAATCAAAATCAAAGTTTTCCTAAACCAACACCAATGAGCGTATCAACGAGAAATACAGCTAACGTTCCAAGGCAAATCCCATCAACCTCATATCAACATCAGAATCAATCATATAGGCCAGTTCCTATGAGTGTTTCAACAAGAAATACCAATAATCATTTCAAACCTCAAAGAACATTCGTTTCAGAAGAACTTCTCAATACTGAAATCGATCAGGATATTGCCAATAATTATCAATGTGATCAATTTCCCAATCAATCGGAAATAGATCAATATTGAGTTGTTAGGTGCTTCCGGGCTTCTGAGCCGTGGACAACAGATTTTAAGGCCTGACGTTTCGTCTGCATCTGCGGCAGACATTTTCAAAGGCGATGCGGCAATGGTCGAAGTATCCTTCTCTGCTGCGAGGCTTTGATCTGATGTGGTTCGGCTGACGAGTCACCATTTATCGAATCTGGGTTCGGACGGTCGATTGATCCTAATTGATTATTTGAAAGCGTTTTTTCTCTCATTGGGAGGGTTCGTGCATTTTGAACTGCTGGCATCCATGTTCTATGAATGATCAGGCTCTCTTCTTTGCGGTCGAAGTTGGTAATAGCTCCTACTTGTGTCCAGCACTTGTGTTCCGTCGAAGTCAATATTATGACCTTCCAACAGAGCGTGTTCGGCCACCGCAGATTTTTGGGTTTAGCCATATCGACAACTTCTTTTGTGTTCGGTTAACCGCGTTTTGATGCTCCTTTTTGTGGTTTCGATATAGACAGAACCACAACTGCACGGTATTCGGTATACTCCTCAGGTAGATAATGGATCCCGTGGGTCTTTTGCGGATCTGAGGCTTTCTTGAATTTTCCTCGTGGGCTTGAAAATTGCTTGTACCCCATGTTTTTCCAACAGTCTTTCAATGCGGTCCGTCACACCGTTAATATAAGGCAGACACGCCCGTCCATTAACGGCTGGTTCGGGGCCATTCATTGAAACTCCTTGTCTGGGTCGCAAGGCTCGGTGAATTTCGTCCCTGCGGTAGCCATCACATATAAAGGCGTTTTCTAAATGACGCATCTCTTCCTCGAAATATTCTGGCTCAGAAATGCGTCTCGCTCTTTCTACCAGGGTCTTAATTACTCCTCTCTTTTGCCTCGGGTGATGGTTGGAATTCTTGTTGAGGTACCGATCTGTGTGAGTGGACTTTCTATACACTCTATGCCCTAGTTTTCCATTCTCCCGTCTTTCTACCAATACGTCCAGAAAAGCTATTTTCCTATCCTCCTCAGTTTCCATCGTGAATTGAATCTTTGGATTCCAGGAATTCAGATGATCCAGAAACTTCTTCAGCTCCTCTTCTCCGTGACCCCAAATCACGAAAGTATCATCAACATATCCCAGCCATCTGCAAGTGCTGGACACAAGTAGGAGCTATTACCTCAGGCTCTATAGGGAGGCCATAGAGATTCATAAACATAAAAACAACTTCAACCGCAAAGAAGAGAGCCTGAACATTCATAGAACATGGATGCCAGCAGTTCAAAATGCACGAACCCTCCCAATGAGAGAAAAAACGCTTTCAAATAATCAATTAGGATCAATCGACCGTCCGAACCCAGATTCGATAAATGGTGACTCATCAGCCGAACCACATCAGATCAAAGCCTCGCAGCAGAGAAGGATACTTCGACCATTGCCGCATCGCCTTTGGAAGTCTGCCGCAGATGCAGACGAAACGTCAGGCATTAAAACCTGTTGTCCACGGCTCAGAAGCCCGGAAGCACCTAACAATTCATTAGTCGCCGACCGTGAAAGTCTTCAATCTTTGATAGATCAATATTGTTACGAAAATAACCAATATTTTGAGGAAATTCAAGAATCACCAGATGTTGATCTGAATGTTGAAAACTATGATGAAAATTTTATAGAAATGCCTCAGAACCACCAAAAGACATAGAACCACAAATAATTTCATTTAATAATACTCAACCAAGTGAACTATCCTACATTGTATTTCCCGAAATCAATGCTTAAATTCTAATCGATTCTGGATCAACAAAATCATTTATTGACCCAGAAATAGCTTTCAAATATTTTCCAAATCTGATTAAAAACGAACCTTTCATAGTATCGACAGTATTCCAAAAATCCACGCATAAATTTAGTGCTTCAATACCCGCGTCACGAATTTTCAAACTGCCCAAAACAGAAAACTTGAAATTCTTTTTGTTTAAATTCCATAATGTTTTTGATGGTCTCATTGGACTTGATAACCTAAAGTTTTTACGAGCTACCATCAATTTCAATGAAGGATATTTGGTGACTCCTCATACCAGAATTCGACTTTCATTTCAACCAACAAAACAAGAACTGAACCTCATCTCAGTAAACCCTAGAACACAACAGATCATCAAAATAAAAAGTTCAATAGCAGATGGTGAAATCATAATTCCCCATCAAAAAATCCATAATTGTGAAATACCAGAAAGTCTCACTATTGCCAAAAATGGTGAAGCTTTCACCACAATTTTGAATAATACTACCGAACAAGTAACTTTAGATTTTTCCAAACCAATACTAGTCGAGAAATTTGATAGACAAGAAATCCAAAATATCAATTTGAATTTTATTGACGATAGTCCAGAACAAGACATTGACCTCCAAAAAATTCGAACGGATCATTTAAACGACGAGGAAAAAAATGCGATTTTAAATCTTTGTAAGGAATATTCAGATATATTTTACCACGAAAATATGCCATTAACCTTTACCAATCGAATAAAACACCAAATTAAAACAACCGATGATACCCCAGTTTATTCTAGACCGTATACCCCTTTATATATAAAGAAGATGTAGAAAAACAGATACAAAAAATGTTAGATTCAAAAATTATCCGGCCTAGCAATTCGCCCTGGTCCTCACCCATTTGGGTAGTACCTAAGAAGCTCGATGCTTTTGGTAAACAAACATAGCGAGTGGTCACGACTACAGACAGCTGAATAATAAAACAGTGGACGACAAATACCTATTACCTAACATAACTGATTTGTTAGACAAACTTGGTAGGTGTCAATACTTTTCTACGCTCGATTCAGCGAGCGGTTTCCATCAAATTGAAATGGCGAAGGAAGATATTGAAAAGACAGCATTTAATACCGAAAATGGGCACTACGAGTTTCTTTGTATGCCATTCGGGCTGAAAAATGCTCCCGCTACCTTCCAAAGAGTGATGGATAACATCCTCAGAGGGATCCAAAACGAACAATGTCTTGTCTACCTCGACGACATTATTATATTCTCCACATCGCTCCAAGAACACATTGACCGTCTGAAAAACGTATTTCAGAGGCTCAGGGACTCAACTTTCAAAATCCAGTTGGACAAATCCGAGTTCTTGAGAAGAGAGGTCGCTTACCATGGCCATGTTGTGACACCTCAGGGAGTAAAACCCAACCCAGATAAAATTAGAGCGATCAAACAATTTCCAATCCCCAAAACACCGAAACAATTGAAAGGTTGTCTAGGACTACTAGGTTATTATCGGAAATTTATCAATAATTTCGCAAAAATAACCAAACCTCTGACCAAATGTCTGAAAAAAGGGGCAAAAATCGTTCAGAACCAGGAATTTGTAACTTGTTTCGAAACTTGCAAAAACTTACTCACAAACGAACCAATACTTCAATACCCGGACTTCTCGAAACCATTTAATCTCACTACGGATGCAAGTAATGTAGCCTTGGGAGCAGTTCTCTCACAAGGACCAATCGGGCGAGATTTGCCCATTGCCTACGCATCTCGTACTCTTAATGATTCTGAACAAAATTATTCGGTCATAGAGAAAGAGCTGTTAGCTATCGTTTGGGCCACCAAGTACTTTCGGCCCTATATTTTTGGCAGACAGTTCAATATAGTGACAGATCACAAGCCGTTGCAATGGCTCTTTTCATTAAAAGACCCCAACTCCAAATTGACTCGTTGGCGCATCAAATTAGACGAATATAACTATAACATCATATATAAAAAGGGCACCCTGAATACTAACGCAGACGCACTATCGAGAATTGAAATACACACTAAATTAACACACCCCTTTTGAAATTAAATTGACGAAATTTTTAAAGAAACCGACAACTATAACGAAAAGCAATTAAACCTTTTCACAAATCCTGTCAACTCCAGTTCTGACAACCCTCCGATTGACTCATATACCGAAACCATCACCCTACTTTCAGAAAACACCGAAAACACCCGAAATGACCTAGACAATATTCCGACCCAAGTTCAACCAGACCCTGAACTCCAAAACACTGAACCCCCTGATGACGTAGAACAACCCCCAAACAACAGAAATATTGAACTCGACTACCAAGAGGGCCAAAATGAAAATATCAATAACACTGATGATCAAACCGTTCATTCTAACGTCGAACAGACTTTTGAAATACCTATCCCAGAAACAGCGGTAAATTATGGAATGAATCAAATAATAATCAGCTCAGTATTACATTCTCTTAGCAAACCGAAAATTAAAATTCTTTTCGGAAAGAAGAAGCGAATCCACCTTCAACATTCAAAAAACAACTTCGAGAGAGAGGTGATCGATTTTGTTAAAACCTATATCAATCCTAAATTTCAATATTACATATATTTTGACGATCCTGACTATTACGAACCATTCACGAGAGTCCTTCAACTATTTTTCAAATTCTCTTCCTTAAAACTCAAGAAATGCACTAAAAAACTCACTGATACTACCGACAAAGATAACTTGCGTGAAATCATCCAAAATTACCTTGAAGGTAAAACAAACCACCGAGGAATAGATGAAACTCTTCAAAGTATTGAAGAGAGGTATTATTGGCCATTCATGAAAAATTCGATACAAACATTCATAAACGAATGCGAAATATGCCAGCAAAGCAAATACGAACGACACCCTGTAAAAATAATAATGAATGTCACCCCTACTTCCACCAAACCATTCGAAATCATATACATGGATACTTTTACATTAGAACAGAACAAATTTCTAACGATTATAGACAACTTTTCAAAATACGCCCAGGCATATCATCTAAATTCCCTCTCAAGTACAGAAAAAGTAGATCATCTAATTCAATTTTTCTCACACCACGGTGTCCCCGAACAAATTGTTGTTGACAACGGAACAGAATTCAAAAACTCCGTAATATCAGAACTACTTGGTCTTCACAAAATCAAAATACATTTTTGTTCCCCAAATCACTCCCAATCCAACGGAACTATTCAAAGATTTCATTCAACTCTTATAGAGCATGTCCGATTACTCAATACCAGAGGTTATCTGAAAACACCCGTCAAAATGAAAATGATGTACGCGATACTTGCCTATAACCTTTCCTTGCACTCAGTCACAAATCTCAAACCAATCGACGTGATCAATGGTCACATCACTAGTAATGACCCATTCAACCAAGAAATCGATAAAATTCTCATAAATGATTACATTAACGACCACAAAGAACGATCAAAATTGATTTATTCGGAAATCAATAAAAAACTTATTGAAGAAAAACAAACACGGGACGATCCAGAAATGTTTCAACAAGGTCAATCAGCCTTCAAAAAGATTCACACAAGACAAAAAAAGCTAATAAATTCAAAAAATCCAGCGAATTAACTTCAGTTAATCCTCAACAGAAAACGGTATCCATGAACAACCAAGAGAAAGTCCATATGGATAATCTGAAACGTCCACTAAAAAAACTTTCCAATTCAAAAACTGACAAATTATTCATATTTTTCAGCTCACCAGGCATCTTCGGATTCCCGTAATTCAAAATCAGAAATTCAGGCGCGAATTCCGGTATAGTTCCACTCAAACTGGGAACAGCAAAAATTCGAGAAAGCTCCTCTAAACTTATTCATTACTACGATCTTAAGAACATAATTTCGAAAGTGAACTTATTGAATAATGAGTCCAGTGAATTTATCCTTCTGGTAAATAAAAATTCGTTGTATCTGAATGATTCCTCAAATTTTGTGAAAATTTTGAACTTTATAAAAAATGAAGTAGAGAATAAACTAACAAAAATTCTACCACAACCGAATAGAATCAAACGCGGTCTAATCAATGGCTTGGGATCAATTTTCAAGGCTATTTCTGGCAATTTAGATGCAAGTGATGGCGAACGATACGAAAAAATGATCGAACAATTGGAAAATAATCAAAAAGAATTGGCTTCGAGTATAAAACTGCAAAATTCCTTGTCTATTGAAGTAATCAATAAATTCAACAATACTGTTCAAAAGGTAATCCACAATGAAAAACTCATTGAGTCCAAAATAAACCAAATCGCAAAAATTGTGCAAGGTCAGGTTTATCGAGAGAATTCAATGTATATCAAGAATACTTTTATTGAAGTCATTAGCCTGTATGAAATGATTTTCTCTGTAATGCAAGATATTGAGAACTCAATTATGTTTTCAAGATTAGGTATGATGCACTCCAGTATTGTAAAGACAGAAGACTTTTTCAATCAACTCAAATCAAATAAATTCAATCAGAACCAATTTCTTTTAGAAATTACTCCAGAAAATGTACTTTTATTGGAAAAATTCGTGAAAATCGAAAGTTATACATTTAATAATAGAATAATATATATTTTGAATATCCCAATAACATATCCACTCGAATTTGACCTATTCCACATGTATTCCATTCCCGTTCCTGAAAAGGATCAGTTCAAGGTTATCATATCAAAAAATAAATTTTTGGCAATAAATAAATTGTACTACGCATATTCGAGCGACATTTTTACGAAAATCACACCTCATTCTTACCTGTGCGATGGAATGGAACCCCGCGAACTTCAAGAACAAAACCCATGCGAAGTCCAACTGCTGAGCCTAAAAAACACCTCCACTTGTCAACAAACCTACATATCTCTGAATCACCCTATATTCCGGAGACTCGGAGAATCCAATCAATGGGTAATCATCCTGCCAGAAGACGAGAAAATTAAAATAACCTGCTACAACCAAGAAGAAATCGTGACAGTGAAAGGCACAAACCTATTTGAAATACCAGTAGGCTGCCAGATCACTTCCAGACTCCAGAATATCAGTAACGAAGAACACTTTATTAAACCTGGATAACCAATATTATTCCCAAAAATATACGAGAACAGAGATGAATCACCTAAAGAAGACCTCACGATCAATTTGGAAGAAATCCAAATTGACGACTTCCACAATATCAAAAAGATGATAATCGAAAATCAACCAGACTTGTCCTTCAGCAACCTAGCGCAAATCCCTAGCATATGGACAATCATTCTCTATGGATCTGCAATCGTATTGATTGGGTTTGTTGTATACAAGAAAACCCAGTCAACATATTATTCATCGAAGAAGATGGAAAATGACCAGCCACCCCTGGACCTCTCAGAAGTTCAAATCCCTCGCTAACCATCCAGATTTGAATCTTCAGGGGGAGGAAATATCTCACCGAGTTCGCCGGCTTTCCCAAGAAAATGCTGATTCTGCTGCCACAGCGTATCGTCTTTCAAACAAGATGTTAACATAATTCTTTCTCTTCGAGTTTAGTTGTAATTCAGGTCTCGAACAATTCACATTGTTTTATGTGCTCTTCAAGTTTTGTAATAAAAATATTTTTTTTAAAAGCACTTGAGCTCTCCGAGAACTTATTTCGTGTCAATGATATTGGTGAGGGTAAGGTAGGCACAAGATTCGGTGATAATATTTCGGCCAACAAACGAAACTGCAACAAAATCTCTGTTAATTGCACAAGACAAAATTATGGTGTTTATTTTCTTTTCATTGAGAATATGGAAAAGAGTCTGTGGTTCAGTATACGAAACCGCATTTAATTATTTGTGCAATATTTCAATCGACAGCATTCCCGCCTGGCGCAGATATGTCAAATTTCACATAAAATTTATCAAGTGGAGCGAACAAGGAGACGATATACACTGATACTGTTGGAATCGAACGTTTGATGAGAAGTCAAAAACAATTTTTTCTACACACAACATATAAGTTTGAAGTCAGATTAATTCAAGTTAGTTTTTCATTGTTTAGGTTTCCTTGAGTATTTATATGAATGATTCAAGAATAGGGTCCCATGGTTCCAATTTTTTAGCCCTTTCGTTATCCAGCAAATACGCTTTTGCTAAGGTAGGACTGATATGATTGGCTGCGCCTAAGCGTTCATAACGAAGACCGTCGAAAATTGAGATCCTTCTGACCTGATAGCTGGAGCCAAACCATATGGCCTCGACTCTCTTCAAACATCACCACGAAACCGAATAAAAAATTGACTTCAACAACACGAAGACCATTGCCACAGCAAAAACACTCCACTCCAGAATAATTTGCGAAGCAATAGAAATTGAAGAACGTCCTCAATGCCTCAACAAACGAGACGACTCACAATGGCTTCCCAATACCTGGAAACCATTACTGTTCCTTCGAACAAATCCATTAATTGATCCTCTTCAAACCAGACCTGTATATGGTCCGACAGTTTCAACAACGTCGGTTTCTCATACAGCTATAAATATAAATCCCATCCCTCTATCCACACAAGCACAATCTTCACTTTGTCAAGATGAGAGCTGAGGGTTAAGGAGACTTAGACCTCACCACCAAGTCAAGCAGTCTTGAGAATGTCTCAAAAGTGGGAGCCGAAACGTCGAAAGAAGAAAAATTCCAGACGCGGTTCAACCGGAAGTTCCAGAGAGCACATATCCGACCGCGGAAGCCTATCCGAGCATATATATATATATATATATATATATATAAATATATATATTCAGCCTGGAACTATTTTTAACAGTTAATATTGAGAAAGTGACTGGAAAATACGCGAAATTGAGGCTGTTTTTATATTTCTCTGCCCAGCCAATCCAATATTTTATCAACGCTGAATCGAATTTGAATCGTACGATACTTTGAGAAAAATAAACAACCCCAACGTACTGTATTTTTGCGGCTTTTGTTCATTTGCATGTTTTCTAATATTGAAGCAGAAGCTTGTGTGTTCAAGCTGTTAAGCACTGGTAATTCAACTTCAGAATTAAGGGTGCGATATTTATTTTTCTCGGGACTAAACAGATTAGAAACTGTTTCGGATGTAGATTCAACTGACCTTTTTCTGAATAGCCGGATGAAGACTATGAAAAATTACCATGCAAAATGTGTGTATAAATTTTGGGATCGTACTTGTTTTCAGAGGGGCAAATATCCGATTCAACTAGTTATTTTTGAGGATTAGAGGATTCAAACTTTCCACATCAGCCTTCGAAGCTACATTCAAGCGATATTATGTGGCATAATGAATGAAATTATTCATTTATTGTTGGAATCATATGTTGAAGCTGTAGAAGTTGCAGTAACTAGATTCTACTCACACATTCATTACATACTCATGGTAATCGAGAATTCTAGTGCGCTCAAATCGCGCGAGCTTGTAGAACGGTAAGCATGTCAAAAACTGATATTTGAATGTGAGGATTTTACATTTATATATATATATATATATATATATATATATATATATATATATATATATATATATATATATCTATATATATATATTCAGCCTGGAACTATTTTTAACAGTTAATATTGAGAAAGTGACTGGAAAATACGCGAAATTGAGGCTGTTTTTATATTTCTCTGCCCAGCCAATCCAATATTTTATCAACGCTGAATCGAATTTGAATCGTACGATACTTTGAGAAAAATAAACAACCCCAACGTACTGTATTTTTGCGGCTTTTGTTCATTTGCATGTTTTCTAATATTGAAGCAGAAGCTTGTGTGTTCAAGCTGTTAAGCACTGGTAATTCAACTTCAGAATTAAGGGTGCGATATTTATTTTTCTCGGGACTAAACAGATTAGAAACTGTTTCGGATGTAGATTCAACTGACCTTTTTCTGAATAGCCGGATGAAGACTATGAAAAATTACCATGCAAAATGTGTGTATAAATTTTGGGATCGTACTTGTTTTCAGAGGGGCAAATATCCGATTCAACTAGTTATTTTTGAGGATTAGAGGATTCAAACTTTCCACATCAGCCTTCGAAGCTACATTCAAGCGATATTATGTGGCATAATGAATGAAATTATTCATTTATTGTTGGAATCATATGTTGAAGCTGTAGAAGTTGCAGTAACTAGATTCTACTCACACATTCATTACATACTCATGGTAATCGAGAATTCTAGTGCGCTCAAATCGCGCGAGCTTGTAGAACGGTAAGCATGTCAAAAACTGATATTTGAATGTGAGGATTTTACATTTATATATATATATATATATATATATATATTCATTTCCAGTTGGAAATCGGATAATCATACTCATAAAGAGGCACTTTCTGATGTAATAATCCTAATTTATCTACACCCGTACTCTAATAATACACTTATATGCCCACCACCCGTTTTATAATGAAATCCATTACGATACAGATTTTCATTACGATACAGATTTTCAACTAATAGAAACCCATTATTTTTCAATCAAGCATGATGTGCAAGCTTTGCATTTTGACGTTTGTCAAGTCAAAATCAGTAGGTATTGAATTTTTGAAGAATTCAGTCAATTTTCGATAATCGAATGAAAATGTCTTATAGCAGTGATATAGAAGAATTACCAGCGACTCCTCCACAGATGTCTTAGACAAGAAAAAAATACAATCGAAAGGATTATATTTTTCATTTGACAAATGCAACACATATGTTGTTATTTTCGTTCAAGTCGAATGTGCTTTCATGGCCGAGTGGTCATCGGCGCGGGCAGTGATCACAATCATCCCGGGTTCAATTCTAGACCTCGGCAGACTTTTTTTTCATTCTTTTTCTTCTCATTGTTGTATTTTCCGTGGTTATACCATTAATTATAATTATGTAGAATTTTTCAAAGAAATACGATTGATTACCTACTATTATTGTGTTCAATATAAATACCTAATATTATAATATTTTTACTTCTTCATTATTTATTGGGTGTAGATAAAATAGCGTATGCAACTCTCATGTAATGGTTATTAATACACTCGCATAAACCATACGAAACTCACCTTCGGCTCGTTTCGTATCCCGGTTTATGCTCATATATTAATAACCATCATTACACGATCGTTGCATAATATACTATTATAGGAATGTGGTACTAATAAAATTAAATTATATACATGATGAGTCATTTGAAAATCAAACATCAACATGATCACTGGAAAAACTGACAGTTTGAAAATATCTTATTACGTCTAAAAGTGCTTCTTCTTTATGAGCATATTCAATATTTCTAATTCCTAAAAGTAGCTATAAAAAGCATTAATTAACGAGGCTTGTACCATCAGTCTGGAATCCTTGCTAGATATCGTTCTGAGTACAACCGGTGATTGGTAACTGCAATTTGCCGGCATTACCAATAAATGAGCTACATTTCCACTTTCACGTTTCTTTTATAAACATGTGACATTTTCAGCTCATTGATGTTATCAATACGATATCCAACAATGTATTCCGAAACAAACCAACAATAACATTTCAAGGCCGAAAGTTGCTTTTTTGTTTCAAAAAGTGTCCGCAACCAGCGAGGACCCAGACGAAGTCTAAATGGGTTAAGTCGGGTGATCTTACAGGCCACCTTACAAAACCCCTTGTTCCAACCCATTATTCAAATATCAACCATGGGGTATAATCGAAGGGAGAAAATTATGTAGATTTCCGAAATGTAATAATATACAATGTGATTCATTTGAAAATCGAACATTGATGTCACTTCCGACAAAAACGGAATTCAAATGAAAATCTCCAAAATTTTATTTCGATTTGATTTTCTTACTTGATTTGTATTTCAATCCTTCCGTTCTCAGCAACAGGTTTCAATAGGTCAACATATATATAAATATATATATATATATATATATATATATATATATATATATATATATATATATATATATACCTTCATCACCAAAACTGATCATTGCCTGAATAAGAGAACAGATCTCAATCATTTGAGTGAAATTTATTCTTTTTTACTTCAAATTGATAAAAATAATAATTCAAATAACTTTAATACTTCCATAATTAATGACTCTCTCTTTTGAACATAGTAAGTTGGCTGATGTTTTTAGAAGCAGCTACCAAAACCGTAAATCTCATATTGTCATTAGTCACGAATCAAACCTTTCAATTGTCATGTCATTTGTCTGTTTCCTAACCTAACAATTCTCAAACCACGGTTTAACTGTTTTAAACAACTCTTACGGGAAAATTTTATTCATAAACTTCATTTTATCTCACATATTTTAAATTCTTGACATTATCATGTACAGAATGTTAATCTGACAATGCACTCAGAAATCATTCATCCATTTTCGAACAATTACAACTTAGTAACCATTCTCAATAACACAGTAAGTAATACCGTTTTTCTCGCTTCATATTGTATAAGCAATTTCGTTAACCATTTGTAGCTTCCCTGAAGATGACAGTATTCACTGTCGAAGTATCGGAAATATAGTGTTGAAAGAGTACACGTTTTGCTTGCTGCTGTACCCAAGAACTTCCTTTTTGATTTATATAATATATATATATATATTGATATATATATATATATATATATATATATATATATATATATATATATATATATATATATAATTCGATTGATTTTGTGAGGTTGCAGTCGAATTATATTATAGCCAGTCACTAATTCTTCTCTATATATATATATATATATATATATATATATATATATATATACATCACGCTAACATTATTGCGTCCTTTCACAAAACGACACTACTGCGTCCCCTTGAATTCTTGTATTTAGGGAGAGTTTTATAGCGAATACTTTTTCTCCTCATTAAATGCATTCCGTATCTATTTTCAGATTTTCATTACCATCAAAAATAAAAACAATGATATTCACGCCCTTACTGCGTCCCCTCAAAAGTGGGCCTTTACTGCGTCCATCGAATATACGTTTTTATGTTGAGTACTATCTTGCGTCCTGAAAATATATTATTGTACACAATCAGAATGATGCTGCGTCCTGCAGTGTTGCCAGATTCATTTCTGCTCACAACCTGTATGCGGAATGCTCTCATTTTATGTGTTGTTGAAAATTGACTTCACAAAAGACGACTAATTTGGGAAAAAAAAAATCTCGATCAGAATCACGCGAAAAAATATATTCCTATCAAATTGATTTCATATTTCTTAATTTTCTATCAAGACTGTAGATATTTCGAACTTACACATAATTGTTATCACAATAGTATATTGATCTATGATCAAGGAATGATAATACATTCTTCACGAGAATGAAGTTTGCAGTTGGAGCAGTAGGCGAGTGCTGTATATCATACGAGTGAGCAATTACCATTCAATGCGAGTTATTCATTATACTTCTTCCACGGTTACAAAAGATGAAAGCGAAATGATTCAACAGATAACATGAACTTCAAATTTGATATTATTCGGAATTTTCATTTAGGTACGATTGCATAAGCAAGTATAGAGCTTTTATTGCTCAGAATTTGATATTCCATGAAAGACCTGATTAAATGTGTAGTGACAACTATATTTCTAAAACAATGAATTCTTCGTTTCATCCGGTGAAGAAATTAATTTGAAGATATACCACAACTGTAACAAAATGAAGTTATTGGGTTATCAGGTGTGGAAATGGAATTGAAGACATACAATAAACATCATTGTTTTATCAAAAACAGTTTAGATAGAGCAGTTTCGTGTTCCACCCTTAATAGTAGATTATACCACGAGTCAATAATGACAACTATTATTCTAGAGGAATGTCTATGAACCGAGCCGCGTTAGCGGCGAGGATGTAAAATATTCCGAGAGGATAATAGCCATTATTGCGAGTGTTATACTCTACTTTATTTACGATTGATTCATACAATTTCTGGAGGTGTACAGGTAAATGATTCTTCAGTTTCTTCATTTCTATACAAATACACAAACACTACCAATGCGTTTGACACTGACACTTTGGAGATTGGTTATATCGTTTCTATGGTGATATTGATTTCAAGAACTTTTGTGATTGGACTAGGAGAGGAAATGAAGACTATAAATCCCTGCCATAAATCACTAAGAGAATCATGTATGGCATTATACTGGGGAAACCATACGTATATTACTTATATTATGTAATAGTCGTAAACAAAATTCCTCATTCGATAGTTTAGTGTATTTGAAATAAGTGGTACAAAAATATGTTATTTTCCCAATAAGAATTCTACCCATCACGTATCAAACGGATCTTGATAAAAATTTTGCACAATTCATTGTTGAATTGATTTCAGGCGACATAAAAGAGTATACAATTCAATTGTTGATATAAAAAAAATATCTGAATATATTTTATTTTTCAATGTCCAAGGTTTTTTTTGTTAACCAGAATGAAAGTCATCAATCAGAACAATGTTGTTGAAACTTTTCCTAGAGATCAATTAGCCTAACACCAAACTGATATAAATTTTTGTCTCATGAAGATGATAACATTGTTAGCGAAATGCGCGTCATATCACTTTGGTGTTGATGGAGTGATTGATCTCTAGAAAATGTTTAAACTTTCACACCAGAAGTTTCAATCACATCGTTTGATGTTCCTGAGGAAAATTGTTCATTAAAATTCAATGAATGTTACCATTCAGAATAATGAAATGAGAACAACCAGATATTTCTGATACCTTTATTTCAATTCGAAGAAAACGGCAAAATACTGAGGTAATGATATCCATGAGTTGTAGGGAACCAAAAGGAACTAAAGATGAATTGATAAAGCAAAAATAAACCATTGATCATATAGAGAAAACATTCTTGAATTATTCACAATAATTTTTCGTATATTTATTCTGCATAAATACTTTGATTTTCATCCAATCTTTATTTTCGAACACTTTGGGAAACTAAGTACTCATTTCTTCACATTCTTGTCGTTTTGGTGGATTTTTATTCTTTATATGAAAACGAAAATATTCTGTAGCAATTTTTTTTTGTTCTTCGGTCCATTTCACCAAAATTCTTTTTTTATTTTTGTACGAGTAATATACGTACTTAGTGCTAATTTTAACGGCTTCGTCTTCGCTTAAATTAAGGATATCTCCTATTTCAGTTAAGTGATTAATATTTTGTATTAACACATCAAAAGCAGTTTTTTTTTTCTATTTTGTGAAATGCGCTTGTGGTATCACATCCTGTCAGACAATGAGCTGCTAGGAGATTTTTACAAATGGAGAGTCCAAGTTTTTCCACTATATCATGTATGGCATTTTAACGTGTATTTTTACTATGTCCTAATTGAATAAATAATTGGCAAATCAATAATTCTTGAGCGGTGCTATAATAATGTAGCAATGAAAGAAGAGCATCTCTATCTACCAATTTTACAAGAATAGAATCGCCATGCGCTCCACCTCGGCTAAAACGTGACGGATAATTCGCGGATCTGCTTATTCTTGATTGCTATTTAGTGAATATATTTGGATCATCATTTTTAGCTATAAGAAACACGTATTTTGGGTTCTCAAATCCTCCCGCTATAATCAGGAACTCATTATCTCCCAATGAACTTGGCCCATTCTGTACAAAATAATTCGTTTAAAAATTAGCAGCGATCTTTTGTTTGAGGAAGATTTGAAAACATTTTTTGAGACAGATCTGAAAACATTTTTTTGGAACAGATCTGAAACTCAGTTACATTTGAATCACTTCGTTTAGACCTTTCCGCATTCTCAGGCGAATTATTATTGTAGGTATCCACTTCTATTGTAGATTAGACGCATGCTTTTTATGTTTAATGAGCTGATGTTATTTCTCGTTGTTCAAGAAGAAATTTCTTGCTGTGGATTTTGCGTTCCAAAATTTTTAAGCCAACAGTATTTTTTTTCTCTGCGGTACCAACTTCAGTTTGCAGACCCCGTTTTGTAAGGTTTTGCACAACCGATGTGTCCTGAGTTTCAACAGATTCTCCACATATAATGCTCTCTATTTTATACCTAATGAAAGTTTTTGAAATAATTTTCCAAAAATGCATATGATAATGTAATTAATGATTAGACTAGCACAATTAAATACAGATAGGTAAAACCTCATGTTGCTTTTGCTCACTGTCGTTGAGCGCGCACAGGTCTTCCGGGCAAAGTGCATGCGGGAGACACGCGTGATTTCAATATCGGCGCGGTTATTACGTGTCCTATCGATCTCAACCTAATTCCATTTTTTTTTTTTAACTTCTGTGATTTTTTTGCTTCAATTCACTAGCAGAAAGTATGTGAAAATTCCTGGAGATTAAAAAGTTTTTCGATTGCTCAAGAAATCAATGCACAAAAAATAAATACGAGTATTTCTTATTTTTTTCTGAGAAGAAGAAGTGAGTTTCCAAAAATGCGGCCGCATTGACACCAGCGCCAAGATTTCTACTTTCGAATAAAAAAAAACTTTGATATCTCTAATAGTTTTGGAGTTATCACGAGTTATATCTAAAAAAATGCGTTTTTTGGATTTTCCATTTTTTCACACATTTTTTCCTATAGAAAGAGTCAGCCCCAGTTGGCGGTGTCGTAAATATCGATTTGTAATAGCCAATAACATTCCCAATAACAATACACCACTCGTTTTGTTCTACCTCAATTTGGTTTTTTTTCGTGATAGTAACGTCTTTCGAGCGCGTTTTTACTCCACTATAAGAGGGAAGCAATATCAGTGGATGATCGACTAGCTGTAACGTTAATCTACGAGGATTTGAAGTTTTCGGCAATTATATCACCTCAAGCATTGAGCAATATAATACCAGAAACATGCTAGTGAACTTTTGAAGTTCTTAGTGAAGATTACATGAAGGAAAGTACGTAAGAAATGGTTATTTCAACAGGAAAAATCTGTATGTTTTTTAATTCCCAGTCACTACGCAAGAATGGTTGAAAATTGAAAAATATCCTGAAGCGGTGGTGTGAAATGGCAATAAATTTTCCTTCGAAGTGCGCAGGTCGGTCCGAAATATCCAAACTAGCTGAAATATCGCGGATCTCTCCACTCGTGCCTTGTTGCCAAATTTATGGACGCCCTAAAGTACATTAGGTGCAACGGGTATTTTGTAAAAGTATACGCTTTCACGATTGACAGCGCCCCCCAAACAGAATTTTGTTGAACTAAAGATATATTTCGACTTTCATTGGACACATGATGGTGCATCCACTTATTATTTTTTCAAAACCAGATAACATTTTTGAGTGGCGTCAGAAATGGATGTATCTGATATCTGCCGATAGGTCTTGGTAAGTAGGACCTTCCAAAAAATCGACATGGACCTCCCACATAGTTGTACGGATTTATAATGGTAAAACTTTACTGCGTCCGAAATACGGACGCACTATTGTAGAGGACGCAGCAATGAATGGTACAAACCCAATGTATGGACGTAATAAAGTATGCTGGATATATATATATATATAACCATATATATATATATATATATATATATATATATATATATATATATATATATATATATATATATATATATATATATATATATATATATTTATATATATAACCAGTGGATAGTGGGGTGTTTCAGCAAGTAAAGGATTACTCTTTTAAGTTAGTCCAAGCCTTCGGAAAATTTTATTCCCATCATCAGGGAAACTACAATAATATATAAAAAAGTTGTAAAGTAATTCTAAAATATTGATTGCTAATGAGATGAATTGATGGTACATTGTTGACGATGAAACATGATACATAATTAAAACTTGATTAAAATTTTTCAGGTTAAAATCTGGACGTTGCTCTCACATGAGCTTGTCAGTTATACTAATTGAAGTATGACATTGATTTGAAATATGAAGTTGACAATTGAGTTGTGGCTGAGGGCCTGGGGTCTCAGTGTGTTACCAACTGAATTCTAGTAACTAATTTGGTACAAATTGAATTGAAGTATGCTGAAACACCCCACTATCCACTGGTTCTATTCTTAATTAGTCAGCAACGACTACCCTTCCTCTTATATATATATATATATATATATATATATATATATATATATATATATATATATATATATATATATATATATATACACATATATATATATATATATATATATATATATATATATATATACTGGTAGAAGGACATAATTTTATTATGCAATTATGCACTCATCGATTTGATCGACAGCAAACTAACATCAAGCAATCACAACAATTTTGTGGCTGTAAAAGATTGTGAGTTACATGGCATCTCGAGATTCCATTCGTGTTGTGTTTCTGTTGTTGCTGTTTTTTTTAAATATGATCTCGAAGTACTGGCGCTCAATCCAATCAACATGGTAACCTCTCTCCAAGGGCCTTCATTCCGAACGAAAGTTGCGAAGTGCTAAGTAGTCCATTATCGAAATACAAAATCTACTTTGATTGCCTGTTCTGCATAAAAATTGTAGTCTCGGTAGTGTAGTGGTTAGCATATCTGCCTATCAAGCGGAAGGCCGGGGTTCGAATCCTCGCCGGGCCACCGTGCTGGGTAATCGCACGTTAAAAGGTAAGGCCTCGTTGATCCATTGCTCGCACAAGTTTCGACTTTTGAGGGTTGACGTTCGTCAGCTGGTTAACGGAACGAACAATTTTTTGAACAATTCATTTCTGTCAGCTGAGCCAAAAGAGCACTAATCAATCTATGTGTTAGATTGTATATGTCATGCTAATACTTGATGCGCATCAAAAACTGGTTATATTCATTAAAATGAGAGGTCCACTGTAATATCGATGTCGCCCCAATGAGTTCGATCGGTCGGACAAATGAATTGTTGTCAATGGACCTCTTCATGAAGGCCGATGTCGGTATCAACGAAAGTCATTCATCGTCGTCTATAATGCTATTACAGTGGGCGTCGACAGAACAAAAGTCGTGCTGTCTCATCAAATGACGAATCTCTTGCTCAAAGAAACGTTTTTTCAATGAAACTGAAAAAGAAGTGTGAGTTATGTGAACGAATGTGTTACTGAAGAAACTAGTTGACTGAATGATGTTCCTAATTATAGCCACACAGAATGGTAGAGCGAAACACCATTGGCCACTGAGGCCGGGTAGAGGTTCTAGATGAACATTTCCCCACTCACTTCGAGATAGATATACAAAGATGCCGGTTGGTATTCCATCCATGGTCTTACCGCCATGAGCTTGGTCAACAGCAGATATCTCTACTCTTTCATTCCTCACTTGTTTATTTCCAGTTGGGATATGCTACCCTTCTGTATTATCTGATATTTCGAGATGGTGTTCATCCCAGCTAACTTCGATAATAAGACTGAGAATTAATAAATGCAAAATCATATCACTACATGAATGGTATTGATTCGGACTTCCATTGTCTATATTAACAACCCTATTGAAACCTGTTGCTGAGAACGGAAGGATTGAAATACAAATCAAGTAAGAAAATCAAATCAAAATCAAATTTCGGAGATTTTTGTTTGAATTCCGTTTTTGTCGGAAGTGACATCAATGTTTGTTTTTGAAATGAATCTCATTGTATATTATTACATTTCGGAAATCTACATAATTTTCCCCCTTCGATTATACCCCATGGTTGATATTTGAATAATGGGTTGGAACAAGGGGTTTTGTAAGGTGGCCTGTAAGATCACCCGACTTAACCCATTTAGACTTCGTCTGGGTCCTCGCTGGTTGCGGACACTTGTTGAAACAAAAAAGCAACTTTCGGCCTCAAAATGTTATTGTTGGTTTGTTACGGAATACATTGTTGGATATCGTATTGATAACATCAATGAGCTGAAAATGTCACATGTTTATAAAAGAAACGTGAAAATGGAAATGCAGCTCATTTATTGGTAATGCCGGCAAATTGCAGTTACCAATCACCGGTTGTACTCAGAACAATATCTAGCAAAGGATTCCAGACTGATGGTACAATCCTCGTTGATTATTGCTTTTTATAGTTACTTTTAGAAATATTGAATATGCTCATAAAGAAGAAGCACTTTTAGACGTAATGAGATTTTTTCGAACTGTCGGTTTTTCCAGTGATCATGTTGATGTTTGATTTTCAAATGACTCATCATGTATATAATTGAATTTTATTAGTACCACATTCCTATAAATTAGGTTTATTACATCAGAAAGCGCCTCTTTATGAGTATGATTATAGCTCCGATAAAAGCGCTTCTACTTATTACAAGATTGAAACTCACAACCCTCATTTTCTCTTCAACTACGGTGAGAACACCCAATATAGTTTTCGAGAAACTCATTCTTCCGAATCGTAGCAAAAATTCTCCTTCGTTGTATATTCAGGGTGTTTCCATTCAAAATCAAAAGATTCACGAGTCCCTTTGAGGAAAATAGTCCATACGAACATGAATATTTCCTAAATATACAAAAAAACTTTTTTTTGTATATTCAAGTCGATATGACCTTGAAAATACAAAATTTCAGTTAATGGTATCACCTAAGGTATTAACATGGATATAACTGAAAGCTCTACCTTCCACCTGCCTTGTTACTCTCATGACTCATTCAGAGTTGCACAGGGTTTTCGTCTGGGTTCCTCGATTTGTGCTCAGCATCATTGTTCATGCAGATCAGAAGTCATCTGCAAGGGAATTCATGGATCAAGCTGCAAAATCACCGCTGGTTGTTTTTCACGTAATCATGCTGTTGATGACCTCATCATACGTGCCTCAACTTCTGCTGGAGTCCCTACCATTTTGGAACCTATTGGAACTGCAATGGCGATGGTGAACGGCCGGACAGAATGTCTCTCACCTCTTGGCAACGCGGAATATCCTTAGTTTGAGATTACACATGTTTGGACACTCTTGTACCTTTACGTATTCCTTCAACTTCTATCTCTAGTGTTTCAGTCGCTGCCCCAGGCCGATAACTCGAAGACGAGAAAATACGAATGCTTGGAAGAGACCTACATATTTAGTCCAGAAAATGAAGCTGAAAAAATGGTAAAACCTTGCAATTTTTTCGTCCAGCACCGATTTGTCCAAAAATTTGGGATTAGGCTTATTTCACCCTCTAGTTCATTTTCTATTATGATCCGTTGTACGCTTTTTGTTTTTAGGGGTGAAAACTACCGCTTATTGTCAAAAGTTATAAAATAATATCAAAAACCTAAATATGAGTGGAAATAGTTAAATAATGATCGTTTCATGCTTTAGGATACAATTTCATAATGTTTCAACCTACCCTTGTTAAAAACTACCCTTGAAAACATTGAAATTATTTCAATATCTTCGAACTTTAGAATACCCTGGTGAGAAATCAACGAAATATACACCCACACACACATACACGTGAGAAGATGTTTCTTCTGCTCTGTCTTTCGATATGAATGGAAAAAGTGGAACATATAAGGTATAACGGCCGAATATACCGGTTATTACGCTCCTTAGCGGGTAATTCAAATTTTTCAAAAAAAATTGATCGGTTTCTTTAGCATAGCTCCTTCATTTCAGGTGATAAATTTTTTTTTATTTTCGAAAGCTATAAGACAATAATTTTCAATTCAATTTTTAAATGGGGAGAGTTTAAAGCGCTTGAGTAAGGTGATGTTCGATCGTAAATGTAGGTGTTAAACGGCTATATCTCGCCGAATATTCACTGTACAAAAAATCTGCACACAGGAAAATTTTTGTGATAAAAAAAGATACAATTTAGTAAAATATCGTTTGACAAAATAGTTGAGGCTTTCGCGGCCGAGGTTTTCAATATCACTACTTTTATTCGGGTTTGAAGGCCGTCGTTTTTTGGAATTTCTTCCTGACGTTTCGCTGGCTCGAGTGACTAGCTTCTTCTGAGGCTCATTCATCTTGAATTCACTCCGATGACTGGAGTCATCGGAGTGAATCTCAAGATGAATGAGCCGCCTCAGAAGAAGATAGCCACTCGAGCCAGCGAAACGTCAGGAAGAAATTCCAAAAAACGACGGCCTTCAAACCCGAATAAAAGTAGTGATACCAAAATATCGTTTCTTCCGCATCTTTAGCATTTTGGGAGATATTTAAAAAAAAGGGTTAAAAACACGAAATTGAAAAAAATCGTTTTCTCTTTATTAAACTCCAATTTTTCTAAAATTTGGCATTTCAAATTGGTCAAACTTCGTGGGTTTATTAATAGTACATATATAAAAAAAATCACAGAAGAGTGGCGATCAATTTTAATTATGGGATATTTTGTGGGTTGCTTTCACAGATTTTTTTCGTAGAAATAAGCGGGTACCGATCCTATTTCGATCATAAGTCGGTCAATTTTCATGCTAGAGATCTTTGTTTGTTTGTTTGAAAGCTCTAATTGGAAACTTCAATAAAGATTCTATGAGTTTCCTTCGAAAAATGCAGATTTTTCTCGTTATTTCGCTTTAAATCTTCCAATTTATACATTTGACGAAAAAAGCTAAGCATTAATTTTCTTTATCTCAGTTCATATGTGTAGTAGAAAAATTATAAAAAAAGCATTGTTTTTGTTTTTTTCAAAGCTACCATTTGGCTCTCCACACTTTTTTTGATAAAATGCATATTTTTAGAGTAATTCGCAAAAAACATTAAAAAGAGTCGATTTTTTCCTCAAAAAACTGTTACTTTCAACTTCGAATAGCTCAAGAAACATTACTTTTACGAAAGAAACGTATGAAACATTTTTTTCTTAGAACGACTTTTTCCGTCGATTCCTATAGTTAAAATGGTAGCAACCACCCCCAAGGCTCTAGCGTACAGCGGCATGATAAAGAAAATGATCCTTGAGCTATTCCCTACCTTCTGTGGAAATTTCAAGTGAATTCATGGTGGACGAAAAAATTGCGAGCCAAAATGCTTCATTTTCTGGACTAATTTTATCCCGTTAGAGAAGAAACATTCGGAGTGTTTGACCCACAAGCACTTAAATTCATTAGATAAATTGGAGACCGCATCACCAAAGAGACGAATGATGCCCGAGCAATATCATTCCTCTCATTCTAAAGAGACAATGCTTATCATTTTTCGGAACTCTTCCAAGGCACTCGAGGAATTCGATAGCTGCCCGAAGAAATAAATGACTAGTAACACAAAAATCAATAAATTTCACATTTACCCAAAATTTCGTATTGAACATAGCACAAAAAACACCATCGAAACGATAAAAGATACTTTGAATATAATTGGTTTTCATGTGGTGAATACTTTTGGAAACAAAACAAAAAGGTATGAATACCAATATTTTCATTTGCGGACGTTATCAAGAAATCATGGTAGGAAATTTCATCAGATGGAGTTGTGAACAGTGTCCTCCTGAAAAATATTTTTGAAAGATTTGACACTCGCTTCAAGGGTGACACGAAATAAGATGCTCATGAATTCTGAGGTTCCTGTTGGAAAATTTACATACGGATCTTAATCGAATTACGGAAAATTCCAATTCTGTATTGACCAACAATAATGAAAAATTATCCGACTTGGAGAAAGCTTAAGAGTTGTTGTCCATATAAGTACTTGAGATGAGACAACTCGAAACTAAAATCTACATTGAAATGCACACATTGTATTCGGTGTATTCGGTGGTATTTGATATTTTTGGGGACCTTTCTCCACCTTTTCCATAGATAGCTCCGATTGTCTCACTATTTTTGTGCTTTCACAAGTGAAGAAACATTGGATGGTGACGAGAAACCAATCTGTTCCAAATACAAAAAAGACGGAAGTGCACGAAATCGTGCTTGGCCATCAGTAATTATACGACAAACAATTCAACTTTCTGTCCCTATAATCTATACACAATCTTCAATCCCCGCGGAACTACATATAATGGCCATTACATCTTTCTTCTACAGGTACATGGCCCTGGTGTTTTTTATCTTCTGAATATCTCTTATGTAGCGAGGCGTATATTCTATTTTACGAACGGAAAACACTTGATCACACATCGTAGATAGTTTGCGATGTCATTCCAGAGCAGATTTTATAATTAATGTATTGTAGCTATTGTTATTACTGTATCACTGTATTATTTGTATATAGTAAAATGATCTCATTAGAACTGACATGTTTTCAAGGAACACCTCATTTATAAATTTCATTAAAGAATATACTACTCTTGTACCTAATTTCTTGTTGGAAAATGAGCAATTTTTCACGAGATTTACTGGCTATCCTCTTTTTCTTCATGATCGGGAACGTGATTTCTCAACATCCTATGGAGCTAGTCACATTCAACAAAATGCAATTGCCACCCAAGTTCGTACTAATATTTATTATTTATACCTATTTCTTCTTTTTTTTTCTTCTGACAAACATTTTTATATGAGCCCAACATCATACAAAGAATCTATGTACACCTAACATCAGTTGACTTGGAAAATACTCGACCTGAGATCGTTATCGCTTGCGATCATCGAGAAGGTTTGCTAGTTACCTCCAATTTGGCTTCCAAGACACAGATACTCCACCGACATCTAAAAGACTGAAAATCACTCGAACACTCGCTGCCTAACAAGGGTTTCTCAGACTACGTCATTAATACTAATAAGGATCATTATTTTAAACGAAACATGGACCATGGCTGAAAAAAAAACACAATTTGATGGTTGCGAGTAATAGGTCTGTCTACGTTTCACGCTGGATTGAGGATTGTACATGTTTTTTTTTTGATAATGATAATGAGTGTTGAAATGTAATGAGGACAGGAAAAATGCTGGAGTAATAGTCGGTGGGATAGGAAATTGTTGTTGTTGTTCTGAAATTGTTCGTTTCCGTTAATCAGCTGAAGAACGTCAACCCTCAGAAGTCGAAACTTGGGCCAGCAATGGATTAACGAGGCCTTACCGGAATGTGTTGAATATTACATATGATTAATATTATTGGTGACATAATGAATTGAGGAGAACTCTGGGGAAAGTGAAAAATTTCATTAGTGAACTTGTGGATTTCTAGCGATAAGAATGAAATAGTATCTCACAATTGTAGATAAATATATGTAGGTATTCGCAAATAGGTACAAAGGTAGAACTATAGCAAATGATGATGATGAAACAATCTATATTTGAACGAAAGGCACTGAAAAAAAACTTGAATATTTCTGTACAATACCTGAAAAATGTTCGGGATTAACTTTCAATCAAAAAATGAATGAATTTGATGAATCAAAATAAAAAATATTTGAGTCGTAGAAAAATTTTGAAAATTTTGAGGTGGGTTGAGAAAGGGGAATGAAATGGAGTATTTATCAAGTAGGAGCTTCATAATATTGCCGAAGTTGATCAGCAGAACATCGTGGCATATAAGGATGATAAAGGGCCCTGTAGGGTTGTGAGACCATTTTCGAATGATCATGTACGAAAAAAATCTCTTATACATGTCAAACTCAACAAACTTGTTCATTCATTATCACTTGGTGAGAGGATACAATTCAATCACAATCATTCAAAAATTCGTTCACTTCCGATCTATGTATGTTCAGGTTGGAAAGTTAGGGTTTCGTCACTCGGAAGTTCTATTGAAAAACTCAATAAAATCACTATCTTTTTGTCTAACTCACTGTCTGGCCTCAACATGATTACGTTATTTCATACTCACTTTGAACTAGTCATACAATGACAATCTTGTGAGCTACAAGTCTATTCCCGTGGAAGTAATAGAATAGCAACCAAAAAACGTTTTCGCTCTACACATGTTTTTCTGACAAAAATGACATCTTTATTCATATTCTGGCAGAATTGAGAGAAAAAAAACAGGAGAATTTATAATAGAATGGAGCAAAGGATATAAAAGGCAATAACAAAATACTTTGAGGCTAACCATCAGAAAGAAATTGAAATTTGTATTAGTCCACTGACTGGATAAATAATGATTTCATACAACCTCAAGAAATTCAATGATATACCATATTTTCCACAAACCCCAGTTCATTTTAACACGGTTCATTCATAAGGTTGCTCAGTTTTATCTATCAAATTCCCACCCTTTTCCGTTTCAAAGAGTTTTTCGACTATTTGAATAGTTCCACCATCCAAAATAATCTCCCTTCTAGGCCCATGTACTATTCTGAAATGGCAAGCGACCGTCTCCAAACTATATCCGCTAACGATACATCCTTAAAAGGTTCAACCTTTCACAGAATCGATTCAATAATTATTTTTTGTTTCAGACTCTGCACGGAATCTTTTACATTTATTCATAGAATATGCCCTTGACGTTACTGGATCAATTAGCGGGATCGTTTACAGGAGTTGTGAGGTGAGTGAATTCATGAAGATTACAAGGTTTCCCAATTAATTGATGATCAATAACTGACGTGCGTTCAGGGTGGGGGTGTAGAAGGATGATTACGTTTATGCAACTATATTATTTTTTTCAAATAATCTTGAACTCGGCATGAAAGTATATTATGTTGAGACTGTTGTAGAGGTCGGAATAAACAAGGAATAAAAAGTGCACCACATATATGAGATACGAAAGTTGCGAAAAATCTAAAAATTTAGGATGCATACCTACTGCCGGTTATTTCTTCGTTATTTTTGGAATTGAAAAAATCTGTGACATATCGGTAGAGGAGGGAGTTATTTTTTCCAAATATAAGGGGGGTATTGTAACAACTTATTGGAAATGCCATTCACTTCCCTGACCAAAACTGTTTCACTATCGAAAATAAATTGGGCCGCTTCCAAGATCGTGAGCAGTTTTATCTCTTTTGATTGAGTCTATTCGATCATAAAATAAAATTGCTCTTAACTCTATAACGTCTGAATCTACTTTTGTGAATCACTAGACGAAATGAACAGTTAATGGAGAAAAATATCAAGAAAACAATGTTCAACTGTTTCTTTTCCGTTATATACATAACCATCAATGCAACTGCAACCACTACCCTGTCCATATGCCAACCAGGTCATTGAATGTCATCCGAGCGAATTTCTGTGCAAAACGGTCAGATTGCACCAACCCTGATTGCAAGTACAGCTCGTCCAATCCATCTTGGCACAAACTCAGATACTTTTCTAGTTGCGCACTGGTGGTGTAGACCATTTCGAAAGAAAAAAACACCTTCTTGGAATAGATTTCAAGCCAATGAACACATAGATAATAGGTGTTTTTTCATCTTAGTATACTTCACAGAGATTGCTGGGCATATACGTTATTAGTTCTGTGCCAAGATGGATTGGATAAGCTGTACTTTCCAACATAGATTGGAATGAGCACTTTCGATGGTAATTCAGCGATCACGACCATCCATGTAACAGTTTTATACTTAGTTGGAAATATCAGTATGTCGTAGGTCCATGGACCACAACTGAAGCTTGGATTTCCTGAAACGTTCCAACCAAAGGTCCAATTTCATAAATTTCACCGAAACGGAGTATTTCCAATGAGATGAGAAGTTTCATGAACAGAAAGAATGGGTTGCTATGGGGAGTCCTGTGAGTCCTGTAGTGGCAAACTTCTCTTCATGGAACACTTTAAAAAACAAGTTCTAGAACGATGGCCGGTCCAACCCTCCTGTTGGTTACGATATGTTGATAACACTTTTGTGATTTGGGGACACGGAGAAGAGGAACCGAAGAAATTTCTTAATCATCTGAATTCCTGGAATCCAAATATTTAATTCACGATGGAGACGAAGAAGGACAGGAGAATAGCTTTTCCGGACGTATGGTAGAAAGGCGAAAAATGGAAAACTAGGGCATAGAGTAAATAGAAAGCCCACTCACACAGATCGGTACCTTAATAGGAGTTTCAACCATCACCCGCAGCAGATGAGAGGGGTAATAAAAATCCTGGTAGAAAGAGCGAGACGCATTTCTGAGCCAGAATATTTCGAGGAAGAAATGTGCCATTTAAAAAACGCCTTTTTCTGCTACCGCAAGGACGAAATTTATCAAGCCTTGCGACCCCGACAGAGATGTTCAATGAATGGTTCCGAACCAGCCGTTAATGGACGGACCTTTCTGCCCTATATTGAAGGTGTGGCGGACCCCATTGGAAGACTGCTGGAAAAAGCATGAGGTGAGAACAATTTTCAAGCCTACGAAAAAAATTCTGGAAAGCCTCAGATCTGCAAAAGATCCACGACATCCATTATCCACTCTGCGAGTGTACCGAATACCGTGTAGTTGTGGTTCTGTCTATATCGGAACCACAAAAAGGAGCATAAAAAATCGGTTAACCGAGCACGAAAGAAGCTATCGATATGGCCAAACACAGAAATCGGCTGTGGCCGAACAGGCTTGTCAGAAGGTCATGATTGACTTCGACGGAACGCAAGTGCTGGACACACAACTACGAGCTATTACTCCAGGCTCTATAGGAAGGTCATAGTAATTCACAACCATAAAAACAACTTCAACCGGAGAGAAGAGAGCCTGAACATCCACAGAACATGGATGCCAGCTATTCAAAATACACGGATCCTCCCACTGAGAGAAAAAACGGTTTCGGAAAATCATTCAGAGTTAATTGACAGTCCGATTCTAGGTCCGATAATAATGACGTCTGTCCAACCACATCCCATACTTCCCATAGACTTTGATAATGTCTGCCGCAGATGCAGACGAAACGTCAGTCCCAAAAACCTGCGGACCGCGGCTCAGAAGCCCGGAAACTTCTAACAATTCACTCAGAAGTCTTATTCTTGTACGGGCTTGGTACGGATAACGCATTTTCTATTATAACCAAAGGGAAACCTGAAAAAACTTTTAGTCCAACAGGGTCGGTTGGTGTATTTAATCAACAAACTTCACCAGTCAAAGTTGGTATCCAAGCGACCAGCCATTAAAGATCCTGACGTAACTGGGAATCAAACCTGAGCAAATCGACTCCCAAACCAATGCAAACGGTATGCCCGAACATAAACCGACTATTTCCAGTGGTATTCTGATTATGGCAACGTTATGATGGAGTAAATGAACCCGATGAAGTCGATTCAGAACCAACCATGCCCCTCCGCCCCTCCTCATCAACCCAACCCCTTTCCAATCGCAACGTACAAAAAGCAATCATAGAGTGAACACGAAGAATTGGATAATTTTCATTAAACAAGTAATAAAAGAGTGGCGTTATTTCTGTTGGAATTTTTAATTAGTTCGAGTCTCGTTTCGATATTGAAAAATGCGTTTTGATTAATTTATCGCGTATGACGATAACAAAGCAGCAGCACATGTGTTGTTTCCAGGACTAATCATGATTAAATATTGATTTTGCAGTTACTTTGCATATTGCAATATAACGGTCTCGCCGTTGATGGACCGAACTTTAACGTCGCGCTCCACTTACAAAGGCGTTTTAATTAGCGGTGCAGGATTGATCATCGATCTAGGGTGGAGGTGGGGGATGGTCGGAAGTATTTAGTGAATGGGTATTATCAACTACGGTAAAGTCTCAAAATAATACTTATATACTACAAGCATAAACATTTTTTTTTGGAGTCAAATAACCCAGCATGAAATGATAATGAAAGAGGTAGGCAATTTTAGTTCGACAATAATCAATTTGAATATACAGTTAATTTAGTTGCAAAAAACATATCTTTTCGTTAAAGCTCCCACTGTGAAGTGCATATTTCAATGTAACTTCAATAAGGAGCCCAAATGTTTTTTATAGTAATGTTCCATTTTGACTCCTTTCTGATCATAGTATTCATTCATTGGTTGAAGAATCATTGCATTTTCCATCATACAACCAAAGTTTACGACATTTCGTGATGTGACCAATTTCAAAGATATCAATCACATTCAATTAGAAAATCTTTGAACGAGAAAGCATAAATTATTAACATTTGTCATTATTTGTCGTCAATAAACATTGTTCGTAGAGATTTTCTGTGATAAACATTTTTGGAAATGAGAAAGTTTCATTTACCAATTGAATTCACTTCTGGGGCTATAAAGGTTCACAATTTATTTTTCATTGTTCTTAAATTATTTAATTCGATGCGGTAGACAATGAGAAAGCACGTCAGTGAAAGGTAGTTCCCAGACACTCAACGGCCTATTCTCAGAATATTCTTTACGGTATGTTTTTAGAAAAGTTTCTGAATATTTTTGTCGGTATACTCATAGACTGATCTGTTATATATTACTGGAAATTTAGGAGAAATAAGTTGGCACTTCCCAGTTGGTATCGCTGATATTAATGTAAGAGGTGGAGTTGGCGTGGAGTTGAGGTAGACAAGATGGTGATAATATGCCAGCAACATATCAGTACTTCCACAGCTCAGAGTCACTGTGAGTGCTCGAAGTCACCAGATCGAAGTTATGAACGAAGACTATTGAATCATGGCAAAGTTGAATTTCGGAAATATATATTTTTCATTTCAATATTAGTTTCAGAAATGGAAATCAAAAAAAACATATATATATATATATATATATATATATATATATATATATATATATATATATATATACAATATATAATATTTCTGGTATATTCTTCCCTTTTGAATATTCCTTGAATAATATTTTTGCAAATTCCTGAAATAATAATTGAGTATTTCGAATATTCTATGAATGTTTGAATGTTCCCTGAGTAATATCTCTGAAGTATTCCCGATCTGATATTCTACTAAGATTCAGGATATTCATAGAAAATTCTAAGCGAACCCCAAAGGTTTCCCAGGAGCATTTTCAGAAAATTTTTCATGAAGGATGTACATATTTCTGACATATTCATAGAATATTTTTTGCTATCTGGGATCCTAAGGAATTGACCTCACCTCGCCGAGGAGGTGGAAGTGTCAATGTTGAAAATATGCTCAAAAGATTTTTTCATTTGAAATAAAAATCGATGCGTTTGAGATTCATTTTTCCTCTAAATGCCAGTCATGAAAAATCGGCCTTGTTTCGTTTTCATTGGGCCACCCTCCATATTCCAATACAATTTCTATATTTTTGTCAGATGGTGCAAGGGCAACTATCTAAAAACTACGAAGGAAAAAATATATAACAATTAAAAAAAATTACAGCCAATCAAATAAATGTTGACAATGAGATACTAGTGATGAATGATCTATTGAATGTATCGTTAGAGTTTATATAAATAATCAATTTATTGTCGATATTCATGTTCCGAAAACTGGCAAGTCAGTATAGATCTAGAAAAAATCGAAACAAAGTCAATATGCAAATGAATGAATGAATGATTATGGCATTCAACATAGAACTAACATTTCAAAGAATTACAAAACTTATTGATTCTTTTAAAGGTGAATTTAAAAAAATAATTCAAATGGTTCGATACAGTGAATCACCGTCTTCTTAATAAACGATGAGATTTGAGCCTTCGGTGTAGAAGTTGAAACTTTTTCTACAGATTATTTACCATAATAGCAATCTGATATTATTTTCACTCAACGCTCAAATGATATCACTTAGGTGTTAGCGTAATTGATCCCTACCAAAAGTGTTACCACTCAAAAACTGATTATTACAATATTTCGAAGGTGATTTTCATGAGAGACAAAAATCTGCAGGAATAGTTGTGAACGTCGGAGTGCGGAAAATCTCAATAGTTTCATTTAATATTTGTAAACGGTACTTTTAAACAATATGATCGCTGAAAAATAAATTTTTTCGGGATTATATGCATTGAATTACACCTTTTACAATGTTTATACTTCGAATATCTGTGTAAAAAATTATTTGAAAATGTCTGTGTAGATTCAACATTGATTCTCAGAATTTTTTGTAATGCAGCTGAATAATTACCGAAATCACTACAGCAAAATGTACGACGAAGCTAATTGAATACAATTGGGAGTAATGTTGTTTCTCGTGGAAGTATTCGGATCTCATCAATTCAAGCACCCCACTGAATATTCCGCACTTTTCCGAATGTTCGTAGTTGCCAGTGTCTCAGGCGCTCCCTTTAATTAACAGAAAGTGGTTCATTAGAGCTTATTCATTAAAGCAACGAGTAATTAGCAAACTCTAACGAATGCTGAAATAATCTAACAGCAAGTACACTCTGTACTCAGTGTTTTTCGTCTGATTCGACTTGTTCCAGAAGATGCACTCAATCCAGGATACAATGCACTGAATGGGGACCGATTCGAATTTTCACGAGGGGTTCATTATGATGCCGCTTCATCGGGATTTCAGTTGATTACCTATATAAATGCAGCAACAATATAGGAAATATAAGTTATCTTATATTTCTGGATCAATCCAAAATACATTCAAAATAACTTCAGCTGTTTTGAAATATAATAATTGGATAGATGTCAGTGGCAGCGACTTGTTTGCTACTGAAAACCTGAGTTTTATGTCGCATAAAATAACGAATACACAAAAAAGGTAAAGTGTTTTTATAGTCCCTTCAATGGGATGCTTCGGGTTTACGTTAAACATGATTTCTTTGCCAATACTGGCCTTTTGGGTATGTAACCACCAATATCAATACTATCATATATACTATCGCTTATTAGTGGTAGGAGCATACAATAAAATATTGAATGCAAAACAACAGTGGCTCATCAACCGACAGAAGAAGGACATTTATACAACAAAAAATTCCTGTAATCAAACGACCGCGGCAGGGCATGTTTCTTCTCTTCTTCACCTCTCACTTTCCTACCATTTACCCTCTCTCTCCTCGTTTCACCCCTTCCCTTTCCCTCTTTCTTCTCTCTCCTCTTGTTGGTCACCACTCATCACTATGCCGATGATACGCAGATGTATCTATCATTTCCAAGTCATGAAACAGTCTCCTCCATCGAACAAATTGAAAATGATCTCCGCTCACTTTATGATATCGCTTCTGCTCATAACCTAACGTTGGATTCCGTCGCCTTGCTATTTGGCCCTAAAGCAAAACGTGAATTAGTTTCAAGAAATTTCAACATCTATTTTTAGTATCAGAATCGAAAAACCTAGGACTCTGGTTCGATCATAACTTAAGATTCTCAAGACACGTAAGCCATCTCAGTCAGTGTTCATATAATGTCCTTAGACAGCTATACCCCAGCCGCGATTTACTCCCCATCAATTTGAAGCTTGAACTGTGCCAGTCGCTGATAATGTCTAGATTATCTTACTGTGATTCTGTGTACGGTCCGGCACTTCTGAAGATCGACTCTTGACGTTTGCAGAAAATCCACAACTCTTGTATAAGATTCTCATATGGAAGACGCAAATATGATCACATAAGCGCACAGTTCGCTGAATCAGGTTGGCTCAAACTTGAAAAAATTCGTGAACTCCATCACCTTAACTTAATTCACAAAGTACTGAAAACTGGTACACCTCCTTATTTGCGGAATAGACTGTTATTATTTCAAAACATTAACGATGTCAACACCAGGAAAAAAATCACTTGGTTATTCCCAGACATTCAACTGCCTCATTTACGAGAAGTTTCTCATATGTGGCTCCAAAACTGTATAACTCCTTACCTGCAGTTTTTCATCATTATACTATAGTTAACTTTAAGAAAAAATTAAAAGAACGGCTACTATCCCATTAGACTGACTTAATTAAGACCATTTGCTCTGAACTCTGGATATTGAATGATAAACTGTTATATTGTAGGTCAATAGTATATATCAATATTATATTATATTATATTATATTATTATGAAAGGTTGCTGATTACTGTCTAACATGTCACAGATGAATAATATATTAGTTATGCTAGGATAAATTTATGTTAAATTCTATGTTTGCGGACGATATGTGCATGTCTGTATATATATATGTGTATACATCTGTATTTATGTTACCTTATTGTCCACTGCTCCTCCATTATGTATATTTCATAACTGTCATATTTATTATATTTTAATTTTTAATTGTATCGGGGTCCAGTTGAATAACAGCTCAAGCTGATACTTCGCCCATTCATCTCTACTTATACCTTTCTTTCTTGTTATATGTCACATTTCAAAGAGATGAATAAAGACGATTATTATTATTATTATTATAATTAAACTTCTCTTTCAAGGTATTCCAGTGCTGATTGAAGAAATCGGCATTCATTGAAATAAAAAGAAAAACCAGCGGTAGAAAGTGCTTCCAGTCCACTTCGAAGATTATGGAAGTAATCTACCGGAGTCGCACTAGGGTTCAAAATGTCGTCGAGATGAACTATGGAAATCGAATCCTTTAGATTACCGAGGGCAAGGTTAACCGCGCTCTCTTGAATACAGCCAGTGCATTGGCAAGCCCGAATGGCATCCGCAGATATTCAAAATGGCCGTCCGGTGTGACGAATGCAGTTTTATGAATAAATCCTTCCTCGATCGATATCTGATGGTAGCCAGAATCCATATCCAAAGATGTGAAGTAACGTTCCTTGTCCAGTCTGTCCAATTGATCATGGAGAAGTGGCAGAGGAAAGCGATCTTCAATTGTGAAACGGTTGAGTTCGCGAAAATCTACACACATTCGAAGGGAGTCATTTGTTTTCCTTACTAGTAGCACAGAACTGGCAAACGGTGGTTTTGTAATGTTATTCTTTATTAAATATTATTTCTCGAACTACACCCCTTTCATTGATTGCGATAGGGAATACGGTTGAAAATAATATCTTTCTCTGAGCGTATTTTTAGGCTTACATTACTGACAGCTCCTACCTCATTTCTAGTTGTGATCATACCGGCGAAATCTCGAAGAATCACTTGTAGTTCACTGCGGAACTCGACAGGAACTTCGACTTCCGAGAACTCTCAACCAAATCCTCCAGAAATTCTTGCTAGGTATGATACGAGATCCCGTATAATCTGTAATGGTTATAAGGCTCTGCTCTCAAAAATATTTTGTCCAATTAGACTATCGTGATCAAAATAATCATGGGCAATGAAGAACTCACTGGAAAATCAATATCAGAAATATTTTGCAGAATTGCTGAAAGACGTGTTTCGTATTTTATTGAAATTCATTGTCTAACGGGGTATAAAAAAGGTTTATTACCTTTTCGAGTGCTTTCGAACGCTCTTTCGAGTGCGCCCAGAAGTCAGAGCTGTGATGTTTCGAAACAATGATAAAGTGACATTCATGTGATTCAGGATGGAATATTGCACATAATTCGGCCATATCCAATACGACCCGACCGTTCGGATAATTTTAAAGAAAGATACAAAGAGTCAGAAAAGTCCATCATCAGCGCTCGACGGACTCCAACAGAAAAAGTTTTTTGAAGATGACTCTGAGACAGAACGGCTCAGGTTTCGGGTTAGCAAGAAAATAGATGGGACTCATCTTCCAGCGAGTATAGTTGTAACAATCACACTCTCAAAAAGTAACACAAAGTATCAAATATTCGAAAAGTTCGGATTGAACCGCGTATAGAGTTTTGTGTTTGACGTTTCGGCTTCTAGGGTTTTTAGATTTGGAACTTTACGCTGGAACCCCAATCTGCCTTTTTCCCCAGGTCTCGTCACTAGTTCTCTCTGAGGTCCCATTCTGCCTTCTTCTTAGTTTCAATTTTACAATAATTTTTGGGACTATACAGAGATTTTTTCTTACTCGAATACGACGTGACATAGGAAGGCTCAGAACGACTTTTTTGTGCCATTTTGAACTAGGGATTCAAGAATGAATATAGTTTTGGACAAAGCCATAATATTATCAATTTTCTCTGAAAATATCGAAGTCAATTCATGTACCCAAATATAAACTAACCTCTACTGCCACTGCTCATCAATAATCTCTGAAATATCCCAAATGGTTTCGGAAATATCGAATAATTCTCATTTTTTTTCTAGCTCCAAGTATTTTCGCAACGGAACGTTTCCAGACCAGAGCTTGAGTAGCAAATTATCAATATTTTCCATGTAGATTCACACCGCTGATAATTTGCATATCATTAAGGAACACCCCGTATATATGAAAGATAAAGATAGATGGAAATCATTGTTATATTCAGAATACCACTGGTATAAAAGAATTCCAAGAAAATTTTGAGAATCGATAAAATTGGAGTTTAAAATTGTGGTTTTTCATTAATGCTCGAATTTTTGTTGACAAATTGCCTCTATTGGCAAAGGGTTGAGAAAAAAAAAACAATATTTTCAATATGTTACTCGCTTTGAATAATTTTTAGAAATATCAGAATTGAATTATCGTTATTGAATATCAAAGCCCACTCACTCACTCACTTCTGTACATATTTCCAGATTCAGGAATAGAAAGCCAAGGTCTATCTATATTAGTTCAGTGATTGAGTATCACTGGGTGTTACTAAACAAAAGTGTTCACATGAACCATACAAAATACATAATGTTTTTTGTCATCAAGTTGCAAGAATGGATTGTGCGCAAATTTTTGAAATTAAATATGAACTTCAAGTAGTGCTTTCTGAAGTTGTATCTGTACCCAAGTCCTGCGATGACCCGTATTGCCGTCTTTGAATTCTAAGAACTTCAACGTGATAGGGTCCCAGGCAATAATATCATTATTATAAACAATTTTGTTTCACTCTTGAGAATCGCCTTGTCATCTGTCAATGACATGCCTAATTTTATGTTACATAATTAGACTAGAGATAGATATATTCAGTGTCTCCTACAAGGTTTCTAGTATGTCAAGAGCATTATTTCCCGATGTCATTTCATATAAAATTCACTTCACTTGAATTAATGTGAGATGTGAGGCCTCACACGTATCTGGTTATTTTTAATTGCTGTGCTGTGGTCTTTTTGGACCGATAGTTCCTAAGAAGACAAAAATTATGCCTCACATACCTACATCTTTATTATGAAATAATATCTAGGTTTTACGGAATGAAACTGATACTTCTGAACTGCTCAATAACAAGTACCTAGAAGAGACATCCTAATCAAATACTGAATGATAATAAGAGTGTAATAATATGAAAAAGTGAGTCATTTTGTATATTTTCGAATGGTTTGAATATGTCCATTCATCAATCAGTATTCAAAATGCTTTCTATCGATTCTCGAATCATATGCCGGAACTTACGAATTCGTAATTCAAAAATACCTCACTATCAGTTATACCACTGTAAGAAATTAATATGGGAGCTCAAAAAAAATACAGTTTTTCAATCATCTTGAATGATTAATTGAAGAATCTGTTCACCTTGACTTGGGAATGATAGGAAGGAAAGACAGAAAGGAGTATTCTGCCATAGCCGTTCCTTCGAAACGCTCTCTCGATTACCTGCGGGAAACCAGGGTAAGTTTCTGTCCGGAATGGTGTGTACAACGGTTGGATTGGTCATTCTGGAATTGAAACATTCCCTTCTTCTGTATCATCCACAATTTTTCCGATGTATTCACTAGCGCACTAAAAAAAGTTCGAGTTGTCCAGGGCATGGTGAGTGAAAAACTCACTGTAAGAACTATTTTTGTAGGTTTTTTATCTCAAGAAGTAATGGCTAGTAGCACGAGAAGGACGTGACTACCACTTTGGCCTATGATAACGTTGCTTGAAGAATAATACTATTCAAGCATAGAATAATATTCATCTAGTAGATAAAGTGTGAACTATCAGCCAAAAAATATCTAGGACGTGATAAAATGCTTATCAACTTTATCATATTCCTATATAAAACCATACGCTTTATAGTAACTTGCTTTGTTCAGGTAAATTCTGATTTCAATTTTTTTGTGCCTTAAAAATTATATATTGAGATATTAGCAATGTTCTGAACATGTAAATTGATCTGATCAATTTGAAAAGTATTTCCCACCTCAATGTCAATAGACCCATTCAAATGCTGAAAACATTATAAATATTGAAACATATCGTTATGATGTAAGAATGTAGGCTTTCACAGCCGGTGTTAATACATCTCTGGTTTTTCGGGCTTGATGGCCGTGTAGTGAAATTTTGACTTCCGGAGCTTTCGGCTACATCTTCAGCTGTGAGTTTACTACGACTGATTCGTAGTAAACTCACATAGAGGAGTTCAACTAAGACCGAGCCGCTGAAGATGGCTGCCGCAGATGTAGCCGAAAGCTCCGGAAGTCAAAATTCCACTACACGGCCCTCAAGCCCGAAAAACCAGAGATGTATATCGTTCTGAGCCAATTCACCATAAGGCACATGGTTTCTGCTACGGCTATTTCAAAGCTGAAATGGTTTTTAGCGCAACAACGTCCCAATCTGCGAAAGGGGTAAATTCATAAATCAAAGTATGTGTACAATGAAACTCTCCCATTCGATCTAGATGAGTATATACACTTCAATGCATGAAAATGTGTTATGGAAGAGGGGAAGTAATAACGGCCTCTAGCACATCTTTTTTTTTGTATCTGTTAATTAAACTATACACTATTTGCTGAATATCTTCGATAATTATGAAACATGAATGACATTTGGTAGACAAAAATTTACACTCAACCATATCGATCGTGAATTGCTTTAATGCGACGGGTGTGAAAGAACTGCATTCTCACACAATGGACAGAGGGAATTCTAGTTGATTTTTCTCATACAGCGGCTATTAATTTTTTTATCAAAATTATTATAGTACTTAATATATACCAAATAGGGGCAGTTAACGAAAGGTTAACTGTGGTTCGAGTGAACCGAGGTCAGTTGCTAAGCATTAGCCAATAGAATTGTTGTTGCTTGACAACTGAACTCGGTTCACTTGAACCACAGTTAACCTCTCGTGTTACAACACGCACTCAGTGTTTATTTGGACAAATTTCGAACAATTCCTGCCACATCAGCATCGGCAATTTGCAGGAAACATAATGTTCTCGCTGCAATAAAGATGGTGTTTACTGTCTCAGACACAACAACGGCAATTCAATCGCAGAATCTTATTGTGTACCGGCTCGTATTCGGATACAATTAGTGCGACTCAATCAAACAATAAAACTAAGTTTATTACTGTATTGTCACGAATCGCAAATGAATACTTCAAACGTAATTCCAGGCGCATTCGGTGATTCACGCTCGATTGATGGATCATTATTCGTTAATGGACTGTTAATTGAAAATCTGCTTCTGCTCCGAATGAATTTTAATAATTTTATATTGGTGGGGATTACGTTTCAATTTATTCCCGGAGTAGGGGTTTCATACTATTGTCTCGTTAACAAGTTCTGATGAGGGTTGGTTCAATGGTTGATTCGATTCAGAATATGGTATTTATGTATGTGGAGTATCAGTGGCCATTTCTGGAATAGATGATGTATTGCTATTATTCAACAATTTCTTTGTGATTATGGATTCAATAGATGAATTGCATGAATGTAAGACGTAATTTCTGAGCAAGAGAGTTGGCACAAGTGATTGTGTACTTGGCAGATGATCGAGAGGGTAGATATTTTTCTCTATGACGTATGGGGAATGAGTTGGCCACATTTTATGGTAGGCATAATAATCATATGCTGCCCCTGAGATATGCTCAGGGAATTAGTAATGAGGTCACTTGCTGAAGGACTTACGATCGAAGTCGGTTGCATTTGGTATGGAAGTACCATGAATAGTAGTTACTACTACTGTCATTCGTAGACAATCAATAATTGCATTGTTATCGAAAGGTTTCCTATTGTAGCAGTCATGAGTTCAACATTGATGTCAGCCTATGAAGTAGAAAGGATTCCTAGATCAGTATATCGATATTCTGTTATCAGAAGGAGGAGTTGCGTGACGAACGTGACGATTGTTTGACAACTCTCCGAGCAACACAGAATAGATTTCCCGAGTTACATTTGCTATTTTTTCTTCAAACTCGGGTACTATGAATCTTCGGAATATTGAATCAAACTTGCTGCCTGCGGCATCAAGAATGAAAGATAAAAAAAGAACCTCATCGGTGATGCTCAATGTCAATCACGAATCGTAACACATTTTTGCGTTTGGAGGGAAAGCCTCATTTTACAATTCAATAAGTCAACCATTTCTCTTCGTAGTGATTCACTTAACCAGGAACTCTTTCTAGAGATTAATTACCCTAACACCAAACTGATATTTTTGCACACGACGCACGTTCCGCTAACAAGATTAGCATCTTCAGGAGAAGATAATTGATACCAAATCTAAAGACAAGAATTTGCTTTGTTACTGCTTATTATTCAATTAATTTCTCGATGATAAACTAGTGCAGCCAATACTAGTTTTCCAAAGTAGAAGAATAGAAAAGTCGATAATTTAGGAAATCAGTTGTCAAGATTGCAACAACAAATTTATCGTCCAGAGCCAACGAGACATCAAAATCCGTTTCAGGAATATGAAGGGTAGAAAAATCCAGTGTCACCAACACGCTTCTGACATTGACCACAAATTGGTGAAAGCAATCTGAAACTAATTAAGCATGTGCATGACAGAGAGCTACTTGATGCATATGAGAGTCTAGAAATAGCAAAATGTAAAAACGTCAAGAATGGTGACAAGGGATTCATCCCTTTCAGCCCGATTTTCAATGTTTTGTTGGAAAATTAATCGGAATAATCAATAATAAGAGACGAAGTCAATATCGATCCAAAAAACTTCGCAAGTGGTGACTGCACTAGTTTATTATCGAGAAATCAATTAAAATAATCAGCGGCAACAAACAAATTCCATATCTGAGCGAAAAACTTTAGGTGTATAAACAGCTAACCCTAGTCTTTACATTTGATATCAATATTCTTCTCCTGAAGATGTTAACCTTGTTAGCGACACGCGCGTCGAGCGTCGAGTGCAAAAATATCAGTTTGGTGTTAGGGTAATTGATTTGTAAAAAAAGTTTCAACTTTTCCGACGAAGGTTCATTGTTTACACTTAAGCAGTGTTTCTGCTCATCAGGAAGATCGAGCTCTCTCACATTTTCAGTTGGAATATTCTCGAAGTACCATTGACCATTTTCAAATAAAATTCCCGAATCATGAGAAACATCACCATGTGCTTTCACCAAAAATATTGTAGATATTGTCCAACGTAACCTCAAATATGCAGAATGTATGCAAAGTAAATAAGGTCATAGTCCTAGTACCGGTCTTCGTTCATTGTTTATTTCTGCAATGAAATAGATTGAAATACAAATATGGTAGACCCACAAACCTACTGAATGAATAGTAGTGAAATTGGGACCAAATTGATTATTGTATTGAGAACCATGGTTATTTTCGTGGAGATTTTTCGTCTCCAAATAATGTGAAAAAAAAATTTAAAAATCAAAATAAGATGTGACATCCAGGAATCAGCTATCACTCTGATGATGAATTATGTATATCTCTTAGAAACCATCGTTTCATTTACAAAAAGAAATAAATAGCCTTTGTATAGCTTCTTTCCAGCCTATATGGTACGGAGGGACCAGAATTACATAGAGGTCACTTTTTCTTGCTTAATTTCCAAGCACATGAAATCAAAATCAGCTAGATAGTAACATTATTTGAATACTTCTAGAGAGGTTTTCCTCTAGCGCGACAAACTTGTACCAACTATCCCCTATTCAACTCCATATTGTGTAAAAGTATCCTATGATTGCTTTCTACCTGGTTCAATTTTTATATGCTTGGTACACAACATGAGCGGAAAACTGACTTGTAATCCGACGTAAATGTTCGTACTCAATAACGTTTATATGCGTTTCCTCAACTCTCGTTCATTTCAACAGTTTCTGGTAATATCCAGTATCTCCCTTCTCTTTCTACCCATTCCGTCGATGAATATAGTTTTCCCGGAATGTTCAGAATTTCTCTAAAAATAAATAATATTTTCGAGTCTGCTCTCGCTCCGTAGTTATTTATTCCTGCGATTCGTGCAATTAATTAATCTCCTCAATTAATACGTCGTCCGGAGTTGAACGAACACGAATGCGGTGCTCGAGCTACTTACCGCATTAGACCGCTTACCGTTTGACGGGCCTCCCGATCAAAGCGAGAGAATCGCTTATGCTAAGCAGAAAAGGACACTCCACACTCCGACCGCTCTCCAGGCCGGCTTTGCACATGTGTAATTAATTATATGACGTGCTTTTGTTGCGTCAAGACAAAACGTTTTCTTTTCGTCGGTCGCACGAAAACGCGGTTTGTACGCGAATCGGCTAATTAGATTTGTTGCTGCGAGTTTCGCTTTGACGTCGACGGAATGGTTTTCGAGTGTTCGTTGAAATGCTGATTAAAATATTGAACGAGCGTATTCGGTTTTGTTTTCGCTGCTGTGCCGAGTTGAGCAATTGAAGCTAATAAGCGATAATTACTGCGATAGAATGGGCGTGCGATTACGAAACCCGCCTATTTCGTCTTGAATCCTGTAGTGAGCGGTATTCGCTACGTTGCGGAGAGTTGTGTTGTGGCGGATTCCTTCAAGGACAATCCTCGTTTCTCATATGTTCGCCCATTGTCCACTCAAAAATGCCGGGTGTGAAGCCCAAACTGAGGAGACTTAGCCGAGCGAAAAAGGCCAGTCTCACCTACACACTCGGGGTTCAAAACGATATATTCCACCCCGTCCGCTATCAGCGCTGGGCAATGAGTGAGGATGAAATTATCTATTTTCTCTTCATCAAAGCACCATATTCAATCTGGATTATCAGTTATTCCTATGATGTGCTGGTGCTCGTTGAGGAGGCAATATTATATCAGAAGCCCTGTCATTGTTCTAGTTTTTTCTCAAGCTGTGCTGTATAGTATGGATAATACGGATTGTCTTGTTCAATTTTGTGGAAAATTTGCTATTTGAGCAGTTGCAAGTTCATTTCCAGAATTTCATGGTCCGAGGATTAGTGATAATTTCCAGCCTCAGAGGACAACCCTCACTCGAAAGTTTATGAGCTTTCATGTTATGAAAAAAACTTGTAAGAACTAAATATTTCGTTTCCAAAATCAATATGATGTCTGTTTATGATACCAGATATATTACATCTAAATATTGATACAGACAAAGAGAGTTATGGAAAAATAATGAAAAAATATCGACATATTCAAATATATGATGGTTTGCTGTGAAAACTGCCGTTGTTCGTACATATTACGACCGAATTTATACTTTGTTCAACCATCCTTTGCCGTTACGTCATACGTTGTACAACTTTATCTCTCATTCATGAAATGGATGAGACGGAATTATGACGTCATTAACGTATGTCTAATGTCGATGTGAATTTTATTTGTTATTTTTGACAGTTCAGTTGCCATAGTTTGATTTGTTCAATATTTTTGGTCATTTTCGCCTTTTTCAGTCAATTTTTCATTACCTTTCCGGTATAATGAGAAAGAGCAAAGCTCAATTTTGAAATTAATTGACTACTTAAGAGAAATATATGCTGGAGTGCCGCTTTTACCGTTAAATGCAGTCTACATCGTATGTATCCACCTTATGTTATGCAAAATGTAAGTTTTTATTGATTTGATTTTATTAAATTCTATAGCGTGTTGCTGATGCTCCAGAAATATCTATCAGAACTGATCAAAAACTAGCTACCAGTGGAATGAAAACAGATAAAGACTACAAAATCAAAGTTCATGTCGGACATGTTTCTGCTCGAGGATCATCGATTTATATCATACATCAACATGCAATAAGAACACGAGTGTATGCGATGTATTCTGCAGGTAGGTAGGTACTTACTTATAATAATTTTGAGGTTGAGTGTAAAATAACATTCAATTAATATAAGACAAACGTAAAACAGCAGAATACGTCACCGATTATGACGTAACGGCAAAGGATGGTTGAACAAAGTATACAACCGGTGGGCTAGTCCTTTTGAGCCTTTTTCTTCAACTTCTGATTCCACCTTCTTCGATTCTCCCAAATATTTCCCTTGTCTATAACTTTCGGATGAAAGGATAGGTACAAACATTTTCTAAAAGAGTAAATGTGATCCAAAACTACTATTTTTCAATGTAATTGTTGTTTCATGTTTAGTGGAATGTAAAAAGGCTCGAAATGAACTAAAAGTATAAAATTTGGAGCAGAAACTATGAAAAAGTTATTTTTTGGAAAAAAAAAATGTTCATAAGCACTCAATCCGGTATACCTGAAATGGGCTCTAAACTATTATTTTCTCAGCTTACGCATCTCCTGGTTCAATTGAACAATTTACACACAAACTATTTTTGGAAATTATCAAGAAATGTGCCTTATCATATCCTCCAAACGAAGATTTTTTTTATTAAAAGGTGATGAGAAAGAGACAAAGCAATATATATATATATATATATATATATATAGAGAGAGAATATGTGTTTATTGTCCAAGATACAAAAGCTTATTGACAAACACTAGTAAAAGGAAAGCATGTAAATAACTACATTCAGATAACTATACAATTACACAATACATGAAAACAATACACTTAAACACTCACATCTAGGTAAAAGTACACATATATCATTACATATAAGCACAGTCAATTTCATATATTTTCGTCATTAAAATATTCTGTCAGATTATAATAGGCTTTAGATGTCAGTCTTTCATGTAACTTTTTCCTGAAGGTTTTGAGAGAATCTATGTTCTTTATGTCTGCAGGTAGCTTATTATACATTTTGACACCACCGTAAATTATCGAGTCTCTGATCAGTGTGGATTTAGGGATGATCAATGACAGATTCGCTGCATTTCGTGCAGTGCGATTGTTATTTTCATATGAAGCTTTATTCTTGTATATTAGACATGTAGTTCCTAACATGTAGATTGCGGTTAGTGTCAGTATTCCGTGTTTCCGGAAAAGAGGTTTGCAGGAACTCAACCTATTTACTTGACACAAACAACGCACCGCCCGCTTTTGCAGTAAAAATACACTCTCAAAGAGTTCATTACTACACGAACCCCAGAACTGAATTGCGTACCTCAGGTTTGATTCAATGAGAGCAAAATAGACATTTTTGGCCGCGGCATAACCTAACTCTTTAGCTGTAATTTTCACATCTCTAGGCTGATTTGAAATTTCAAGCGACATTGCCAAATCGTACAATAAAGTAGTTTCATTTATTCTGACGAAAACTACTAACTTCCCGTAAAACAGATTACTTTTATCAAATCTATCCCAAAAAACTTAACTAACTCTGCCCAAAACAGATTGTTTTTATTGAATCCATCCTGACCAAATATAACCAAACCGAACTAAGCTGTCGTAAAAAGTATGCTTTCTTATAGCCAATCCTAACACCCCCTAACTGATATATGATTCCATTCATTTTTAATTCTTGTAATCGTGATAGATTTACCTAGTTACTTCCCTTGATTACGTCAGTTACAAAAAATAATTGAAATATTCAGAATTACAATTCCTCACAATGGTGCCCCCACATATTAGTATTTTGCAGCAACAAATCTATACTACAAAAACAACTAAGGCGCTGCAACTTATCACATCAAAGGAGGTCTTTGCAATTTTAAAAACTTGCTTCAATTCCTGCAAGAAATTTCATCTCATTCCTCCTGAACAGGGTCTTTTCATGGTTTCCGCGTATTTTATTTGTTTTTCATTCATTTATAGATATGCTGAGGCTCCCACAACAATATCATCGAAATCTAAGACATTTCCGCATTCTAGAACCTATGCCAAAAAAAGGTAATAATTTGTACAAACTATTCAAATATAAAATTATAGGATTCAATTAACAATCTGACAACGTCACCCGGATTCGATAATAACCGGAATTACACTGGTTTGTTGTCATTTCTAATAAAATTTTGAATATCGTATTGAAGGAAATCTGCAAACAGTCAACATCATAAATGCACATTCGGGTGATATTTCTTCAATAATGGTATTGTTATATATGTTTTTTCACAAGATTTGGTAAGGAAAGTGATAAAACAACAGTGAATTGTTCGTTACATAACTTACAATTGTATCCTATTTTCCTTCTGAATAGGGCCTCGCTGTGGATAAACTGAAAGTTTAAATTTTGTATCCATTTTAAGGTATTCTGAGGTTCCTTTAGCAAGTTCATCGAAATCTGAGAGAATCCAGCATCCTGAAACTTTACCAAACATCGAACTCACCAGAGTTAGATTAAATCAAATTGGCAAAACAGAAAACATAACTAAGAACGTCGTAACAAAAATTTGTGAATATGCCAATAGAAATGTTGACGTTTGTCAGAACATCGGCTGAGTAGATGAAGTGAATATTTGAACATGTAGAGTATGTAAAGTAGAGTTGAGTTGTAAAGAATATCAATTGGATTAGGTCTCCAAGACTGACTTCATCTCATTTGATAACGTCTTTGTTGGTTGGCCTAATGGGTTTTAAGCCCAGCCAACATTCCTCAATCACCTTGAAACTATTTATCCCAACATACAATTCACTATGTAAACAGGAAAGAACGCCTCCCTTCAATTCTTAGATGTTCTCATCACGAAGTCTAACATATCTTTCACACACACCGTTTACCGAAAACCGACCCATACAAACCGGTACCTCAATTCCAGATCTCATCATCATCCAGCACAATTGAATTCGGTTCCGAATTCTCTCTTACATAGATCCTCCAAACTCACCTATAACCAAAATCCAATGAAATGGAAAAGCTCAAATCCGCCCTTATCCAAATGGATTATTCCAATTCCCAAACCCACAGGTCTATTTGACGTTTGCTAATCCGAGATCTTCACCCTAGACATCCTGAGGACGAACATAAACGCCCGAAAGCTTCCCATCCTTGTATCCATGGAGTCACTGATAAAGTAAGTCGTATTATGAGAAAACCGTTTTCACAGCGAACCACCAAATATCCACCTTCCTTCGTACGCCCAAATACACAATAACCAATGACACCAAAGAATAATATATGGAATACCATGTTCTAACTGTCCCAGAACATACATCGGTCAGACAATCCGACGAGTGTCTAGTAGAGCTTATGAACATGACCGCAATTCTGACACAACCTCAGCATCAATTCAAAAATCATCCAGAAACAGGCCACAAAATATATTTCAACAACACAAAAACCATTGCCACGTCCAAAACCCCCCAGACCAGAACTACCCGCGAAACCATTGAAATTGAAAAACGTCCTAATTGTCGTAACAAGCGTGACGATTCGCAAAGACTTCCCAATACCTGGAAATCACTTCTGTCCCGTCCTACCTCCCCAATTCCGGACCCGAGTATTTATTCGACAGTTGCTTCTGTCGATGGTCCAACACCCCGACCCTTCTATGAATACACAATACAAATCCCAATAATGTTCAGTTCTCGATCGCTAGTGAGATAATTGAGACAAATCACTTCGATGTTTCGGTTATATATATATATATATATATATATATATATATATATATATATATATATATATATAGAAAGTAATTTCAAAAAACAATATATACCAATTACTGTTATCAATACATATTCATCAAACGCCCATCGATGCATTTCAAATACTTCATTATTTCCGATATTATTCCCGTTCAGTTCGTAATCGAATCAGAAGTGTTCAATTTCATTTCGTGGAAAACTAATATCGAAAAATATCCAATACAAATATGATTTAATTTCAATTCGAGTATTATCGAAAATTAGTACCTACTTTGTAAATGAAAATATTTTCATATGCTCACAGAAATTCCTCGTCGATGAATGTCGAAATGCCCATTTGAAGTGCTTGTTCCAATATGAAACTTTGATACGAATCATTTCATCCAGAAAAGTTAGTTCCGATTAAATATGGGGTTTTTCAATAGGAACGGGTTGATTTTGACCGCTCGTTGCGTCTATATTTTCATTTACTTTCTGTCAAAATATCGTCTTTTGATCGGTCACTAAAGACAAATCATCATGGCAAGTTACAGCGTCGAGCAACACGTACAAATGATAACACTTTATTATCACTACTTTTATTCGGGTTCGAAGGCCGTCGTTTTTTGGAATTTCTTCCTGAAGTTTCGGGGGCTCGGCTAGCTTCTTCAAAGGCTCATTCATCTTGAAATTCACTCCGATGACCACTCATTTTGATAAAACTTCATTATCAAAATGGGTGTTCTCTAGTAGCAACGATTCGCGCGTCGCGCCTTTTTATGGGGTACATGGTCGTCCTTCCAAGTCGACTTTTCAATATTTGGTGGCCAAATTGGAGTCCACCGGCTCAATGAACAATCAGCCAACACCCATACATCAACGAAACGCAAAATCTGTTCATCAAAGTGTGCAGCAGAATCCAAGCCAGTCAATTCCGCGTCGCTCGCAAGAACTGGACCTGTCGCAGACCACAACATGGCGATTTTTCCGTTGTGATTTCGACCCAGCAGCTGAAACCAAACAACCATAGGCAGCGTTATCTTTAGCGATGAGGCCCAATTTTGGATGAATATGTACTTGAATGATCATAATTGCAGGATTTGGGGAGACACCAATCCACGCGAAATTCACGAGGTGCCAATGCATCCCAATAAAAACAAAATCGATATTCTGCACGAGCGGTTTCATCGTGCAGGTTATCTCGTGGCAAGGCGAGGTGACCCCTTTAGAATTTTTCTTGTGGGGCTTTCTTTAGTGGCAGGTCTATGCGAATAAGCCGCAAACCACCGCGGCCCCAAAGGCAACATAGTCGAAGCCATCGGTCAATTCAGCCTGATTTATGCGCAAAGTCATCGAAAAGTGGACCTTTTGAATTTGTGCCACCCAGCAAAGCCGCGGCGGCCATTTGAACGATGTTATATTTCACCCATAATGACATTGATAGGGCTCTCAAATAAAGATAAAACCTTATTGATATCTCATATACAACTTTCATTACCATTCATTCGATTTCAAAATCGACCCGCCCTTAATGGAATACTCAAATAGGGATTCAAGTGCTCTAAATAAGTTTTGATAGTGGAAACCCACAATTTTTTTTCTACAAAACGTTATACAGTCTACATTTTGTCAATATAAGGTCAAGTTGCTCAACACAGATACTGAAATAAGCGTCACCCTCTGTTGTTCATCGAAGCATTTCAAGCTGGTTAACACTGTATTGCTCAATTCAGCAAGTACATTACAACGTGAAGCTGTTGATATTTTCGAAAAATCTCCCATTATTACTTCAAAAAGATTATGTGACTGTATGTTAACGTTTCCTGCGAAAGTGACAGTCGGTTTAATCAAGAGGTAAGTAACATTCAATTATATATTTTCGATGAAAAAGCTCATTTCATATTTTGAGGGTTTTTCTAGTATGTATGAAATACTCTTATATATTCATATGCACATTTGAGATTTACATTTGACACATTGATTAGAAAAGCATTATGTTTCCAGTATCCCAATGCATAACGATATGGCATTTCACTTGCGAACTATCTCATAGAGTTAGCACATCAGGAATAGTATATTGGTTACAGGTAGGAAAAGCGTAATATTCCTTGACGACTGTGAAGAGGCGCAAGCCGAGACTTAGCAACACAGAGTCGAGGAATGTGGCCTTTTCTTACGTGGTAAACATACTATTTTTCCGCAAATCTTTTGGAATTCGAGACAGATATAAGTAAATTTCGAAATTGAATTTTATTCACAAATAAATTGTAACGTTAATGTTTCCTAGTATGGACGAAAGGGTTCGTTGGCCAAAATGTTTACAATATTCTGACTGTTTTACCTCTCTAACATACTCGCATCGGATAAATCCATCGTGCCTTTACGGTCCTATTGTTTGGCCATATTCGTATTTCATCTCCTAATTATTATTTACTTCTCGAGTATGTCAACATTTAGGTTATTATTTACATTTAATGAATCAGCTGTCCACCTCTTCTTCTTAACATTCGGGAATCCGTTGTTCCTTCCTTCTTCCAGTATGACGTTAGACATTTATAAGCTTGCAGCTTGCCTAATCAGTGAGGTTGGACGCATTCGGCAATGAGTTTCGGAGGGTAATTATGTTTTCGAGATCAGGAGATGATCGATGTTATGGCCGACAGGAATCATACTTTTCACTCGACGGTTCGACGTATGTACTTGTTTGGTGGTATCTTGACATTATGCCAATAATACAGTTATCTGTCATGAGGAGTTTTGGGTACATTCCTGGTATGACATTAATTTCGGGTATTCTATAAATTTCGGGTAGTCCATAAATTCAGGATGTTATAAATTTTAGGTATTATATAAATTTAGATCGGCAAATCTGGTTCAATGATCTGATTTTCATAGAATCGGAAGTGCAGTTTGACAGCCCTTGAAGAAGGTCATCCGGCAACAGGGCAACAAGGATTGACAGCCGAAGTGCTAGAGGGAAGCTGTTTTTTGTGTCTTGTTTTTTTTTAGATTGATGTAGAGGAGAGTGGCATCGTGTTGGAAAATTGTTAAAATTGATATTTCATCAACCATCCAGTGTTTGGGATTCTATTTTCCAAGTGTATAAAGTTTCCTGATATTGTTGGTATTTGGGATTGCTGTGAGGCGTCTAATTTCTGGAAACTTACCCGCTGAGAGGATTATAACCACTCATCTTCTATTCAGTTCAGTTCTTCAGGTTACTATCTGGAACATCCCGTTTATCAGGAGATCAGGTGTCGTTGACCCTTGAACCAGGATTTCAACTATCTGGAAGCATTGTAGATTACTATCTGGAACATCCAGTTGATCGGATTAAGTGTCGTTGACCCTCTGATTAGGATTTGAAACATCATTAGGAAGCCTTCTGAAAGTCTAGTTGATCATTTATACTTAGGCCTTCTTGGGAAAAGGTATGAGGTCCATTCAAAGTTGTGCCCGAAGAGTCATAAGTTTCGTTTCAGGGTCCTTGTGCGGTGGGATCTAGACCGCTATCCTTGTGCGGTGAGATCTAGACCGCTATCCTTGTGCAGTGTGGCTTGAAGCTATCATTCTATGTGGTGGTCTGAATCGATACTTCGGAGAAGCTGTCTTTCTGCAGTATGGTCTGAGGGAGATGTGAATGCCTGATAAGAGTCGCGGCTGTACTCTCTGGACTGTCCACTGGAATTAGCTGATACTTCCTGAATAGCTCATGGTCATAATCACCGCAAGTCATAAAACTTACATTTTATTTTAAATTGGAAAAGTATTTAGGGTCTCCCCCGCAAACCACAAGTCTTATGAATTTTTTTTTCTATCATAATTGAAATGGTATTCATGGTCATTAATGGTCACAAGTTGACTACACTGTAAACGCTACAGGTAAGGTGCACCCTACGTAGTTGCGGTTTTATTTTTGGTACCAAACGTACCAGACCCTGTACAGGTATATCTATTTATATATTTTTATTGTATAATTGATGAGACCATCTATTGACATTCAACTGGGTTATACCTACCCTTCAACAGTTCCTAGTTATATTTTTCTGGTTCTGGCTGTATATCAAAATTGTTTTGCGCTAATTACATACTTGAACTTGATTAGTTGTTGTTACTTCCGAGTGTAGTATAAATACTGACGTCGTGTTATATGGGAATCAGTATAAATTCTGAAGGGTTAGCTCAGGATCATATAACTGGCGCCCATTTTTGAACATCTTGAATATTTTAGTCTGTATGACCCACTCCTGTCTCCACTAGAGTTTAGTCGCGAGCTTAACCTGTCAATCGGACAGCTTCTTGGTCGTTCTACAAGAGTACGTGGCAGAACAAATGGCGCCCAACGTGGTGCTTTGAAATTCGTAATAAAATTACTTGGGTTACTATGGGAACGTATTGAGGTTGAATTGTCAAACTTAATGCTTATAAATTCATTGAAGGTGTTCTCGAAAGTGAAATTAAAAGTTATGGTTAAATTTCCATTTGTGGGACTCCTCCAGAGCTAGTTGAGGCATTGACCAATGCTTCTTCAGAATTATTGCCAGAGACATCAAGAGAAAACTACGAATATGCATATAAACGTTTTATGGACTATCTTTAAAACTCTAATTACTGTAAAGGAATATAATTTCCGTACAGTTAGGAACTGAATAGGAAGTCTCGACTTTTCCTTTTACATTTTTTTTCTGTAATTTCAAAATTTCTGAAAGAAGAAGTCAAGATTTCCTTACTGTAAGGACATGATATTTCCTTACAGTTGTTAGTGTTCTGAATAAATGATTGAAAAAAGTGTCCATAGTTACCAAAGTAATTTTATTACGAATTTCAAAGCACCATTTATTCGTCAATGAAATTTTCGCTACTTTTTCAGAATTGATTATCATCTGTCGAATTCTAAACGAAATGGTGTGTTTACCTCGTGAGAAAAGCCACATCTTCACAGTCATCCAGGAATATTAGGCTGTTTCTACGTGGTAAACAATACACTAATATTCAACATCCTAATCTTGATGTTTTATTACGAAAAACATAATTATTTAGCCAATGTGTGAAGATACGAATATGATTTTTTTAAGATCTGAATTCGAGTTATATTTTGAACGAATAAATAAGTGTTATCTTTGCATACAAAAATTTTTCCAGGATGGCAGTAAATCCAAGAGGATAGCGGCTTGTTCAGCTCTGCATCGAGGTACAAATCATTGAGAAAGCTTAGGGTTGTAATGAATTCTATACACAGATATAATGCTAATACCTGATGAAGTTTACCCTTCTACACTTGTATGGATTCCAAAATTAATACTCACTTTTTCACATTGTGGTAGGTTATGAACCCAGAAAACTGCTAAAAAAAATTTATCCACCACGAAATGAAAACTTTCAAACAGTACTGATGAAAATCGGATGCAGGTGATAGAACCAGTAACCCTGGAGACTGAACTGAAGATTCCTCTTTGTGAAAACGTTACTTTAGATATTCATGAATCAAAATTCAGTGGAATTTTTCCTTATATTCCTGAATCTAATATGAAAAATATGCCGACAACTGTAATACATGACTTGACAGTTTTATTTGAAGAGACTAATGAACTAATGGTACCTAGCTCTACTCATGTACTAGAAGGAAGAGATGATAATGACAACGAGAAACATATTGATTAAAAAAAAAAGAGCATGTGCCAAAGAGTTCTCAGGAAATAATTTTGTATGTGAGTAGCTGCAGGAAAAAGTGCACTTAAAAAGTATCTGTTGAAACACGTGAATCTGACTTTCAGAAGTTTTGGAATGTGAATTTATATGAAGGTACATGTGCAATTGTTCAAGGATACCTGAAACACCAGCAACGGAAATATGCTATCTCTCGGATTCGAAACGGGTTTATACTAAGAGATACTACCTATCAAATACAGAGGTTTGCGAAAAACATTTTTAAAACTTTGAGCATCAGTCAAATAGAAATCAAAAGTACTTTCTCCCAATTCGTATCCAATCAACCAATAAATGATGGAAGAGGAATGAGTTCTGGGAGGAATAATGTCATTTTTGACACTAATCTATAGAAAATGAGATAATTCATCATTTGCCAAAATAATCTTCTCATCAATGTAGAAATACTGCCAACGCCAACTTTCTTCCACCAGATTTGAACCATCATATACTGTATGTATACTCAAGAAGTTGGATCATGTCCGGGAAATGTTATCATGAACGGACTGAAACCCACTGTAACTCATTTGATTCTCTAGGCAGATTCTTTTAGTGGTTGAAGCCGAAGTAAGAAAATGGTGCTTATCCTCCAAATTCTCCAACAACACTCTGAACTTGGAACAAATACTCTTCAATTCCTGTAATCAGAAAACACATTCCTATCCAATGATTCAGCGTTCGGAAAGGTTGACTTTGCCGTGAAGACAAACAGTGTGTTATATACTGAGAAAATGAATATTATGGAAAATTGACACCGTAAAAATGAATTAATTGTGCCTAGGATGACCAAGGAGAATTTTCGTTTCATAGCTCATGTCCTGAATACCATTACCAACCATATAGAAGACGTAGATGAAAATAATTTTTTTTGGTTGAACACATACGAAATGTAACCAATAATTTTATCGAGTGAGTCTAAAGTGATCGATATATTGGAAGGAAATAGACGTGAAACCAATCCAGATCTCAATATTGACCTTCCTTTACTGTGTCCTGATAGTCATGCTTTATCTGACGCTGAGGTTAAAAATCGGAAAGACATGAAGATCTACAACTTACCGAGGACAATTAATTCTCACAATTCTATTGATTGACATTGATTGTTGATATAATAGCAAATTTGTGTTTGTTGATTCGCCTGGTAAAACCCATGTTGCTCATCGATGACTATTTGTTTGAAGGGAAACTCTAAACTGTCGTATAAAATGTGTTCCGGGAGTTTTGGTATTGCACTCAGTATGCTTATAGGCATGTAATTTTTGATGTTTGTTCTGTCTCCGGACTCGAGAATTGTCGTGATATAATTGAACTTATAAACAATGGGAACATCTCCTGAACTAAGGGAAGCCGAAAAAAGTTAAAACAGTGGTTTAACCAATGCGAACGTACAATTTTTCAACAGAAATGCTGGTATTCCATGCGGTCCTTGTCCTCTTTCTGGATTCAATTGCAATAATTTTTTTAGTATAATTTTCGATTAATTGAGCAACTATTCATTTCTATCGTCGTACCTACTTGATGGTTGGATGTATTAGGTTTATAAACTGATAGCAACTGCTGTGCAAATAGTTTCGAATTTGTTTACCGTTCTTATGGATCGAATTGCTACAGTAGGTACATTATATCAGGCAAGCCATAACTTTTAAATAATTTCAGAAGTGTTTTATGTTTGATGGTGTGTTATTCCACACTCTTTTGATAAAATTCTCATTACTAGATTCACTTGCTAGTGTGTATCGGGCTTTCATTTCAGAAAAAAATATGTAGTCATCTCAATTATCACTTTCTTTGTAAACCTTATTGATTTTTTTCAAAAATTAACTTTTTCAGATATTTGTCGAACCAACAGATGAATTTTGGCTCAGAATGTCTAACATATGGAACAAAGTTTTGGGTAGCTGAGTATAGGATATCATAAAAAATCTGCGTTGCTTGGGTAATATCAGTTATGCTACCAATAAGATAGTTCCAATCAGTAATAAACAAATAATAATTCAGTTTATAGAATAGGCATTTCTGAAGTCGGAGAAAAAATTTCCGTAATGTAATTCATTGTAATCATTAGGATGTGATATCGTAATTGTTTAGGATGGATGATGGGCAGATGGCAGATACATTTACCAGCAATTATTCTGTACGTTTGTAATCATTAGGTCTAGTGTAACACCATAGCAATTAATTATATTATTTAATTGAAAAAGATTATGGAAAGCGAAGTTGTCGATTATTGTTTGGGCTGCATTGTTGTTAATTTCATGGGCTGATGCATCTAATTCATCATTAAACCAGTCAGTGTTTGGTAAGTTATAGTCACCCAATAAAAATAAACTGTTCCGAAGAAATTTTTCCAGTATACTCTCAACGCTGGCACAGTTATCTTCATAAATATGCACCTTCGTTGCTGGGGGTGAGCACCGATAATTATTTCGCTACCATCGATTTCTGGCAAAACGAAGAATTGTTTCAAATTTTTTATCGCTACAAGGACACCATCGGCGTTACATTTGAAGGTAGTTGAGGATGATCGGTCTTCTCTGAATACTATATTCTGTGAGACTTATTTCTCAACTTTCAATATCGTTTTTCAACCAATTTTCTGTATACAACATGTCAGATTCGTTAACTGTTTAATTTATTAAGGGATCTTTGAGCTTTGTTCTAATGCCGCGTACATTTTGATAGAAGATTTCAATATGTCTTGTTTTCTTAATTGAAGCAGCGCCTTTGATTAATTTTCTTGAACTTTTATTCGAGTTTCAATCACGTTCTTTATAGTGAGGTTGGCTTTTCTATGAGCTATTCTAGTGTTCAGTTGTTTCTTTAGATTTCAAATAATTACGTTGCTTTTGGGTTTGCTCAGACCTAACTTTGATACCAGATTGGCGAATGTAATCTTCTTTTCTCAATACATGCAATAGTACTGCCAGATTTTCCGACTGTAGTAACTCTTTCGATGTCAATATTAAAGCCCAATTCATCAGTTATTTCTTCAATTTGATTGGTTTCGTGAACGATTTTGTTCTGTGCATTGGTTGCGTTAGATAATAGGATTGTTGGAAATGGAATAAGTTTTATTTATAGTTCATAGTTTGTGGTTTTATTTACTTCTCTAGTATACATGGAATACTTAAAATCACTATGGAAAATGTATTGATAGAAAAAGGATAATTTTGTAAACAAGTTTAGAATTGTCAAACGTTAAAAAAGTATAAAGATATTTACAAGTTTCCATATTACTTATATACAAAAGTAAAAGCAAATTCAACATTTTGGCGACCGTGACAGGACGTAATATGGAGAACGTAAAGAAACTTCGAAATCAAATAAGAGCCCATTTTTTTGAACTTTGCGAAGAAATTGATGAATGTCTCTCAAATAAGCCAGATGGCTCCATCCACGATTTGTTGCAAGAACTGGAAGAAGTTAGTTCGAGGCTATTTAAGTCTGATGAAAACGCCGAGGATCTACTATTTTCCATAAATGCCGATGAAGAAGATTTTGCAACAGAATACAAAGAAGTTCGTAAGTTCAGAAGAGATTTTATCAAATATAAAGGAAAATGCGAAGCTTCAATCAAAACTGATAAGCCGATTCAAGATCAGTCCAGTACAGCCAACGATAAAATGAAGCGAAAATTTCAACTCCCAAAACTAGAGCAGAAGAAGTTCGATGGTAACGTCGTGAACTGGATAGGTTTCTGGGGCCAGTTCAGGAAGATTCATGAAGACAACGAAATCGATGCAGACGATAAATTCCAGTACCTACTGCAGTCTATGGAAGCAGGATCACCAGCACGAGAACTTGTTGAAAGCTTTCCACCATCGGGAAGAAATTATGAGAACGCACTCAGCCAGTTGAAGACCAGGTTCGCCAGAGACGAATTCCTCATCGAGTTTTACGTGAGAGAATTACTTAAATTGGTGTTAACACAAGCAACACGAACTGATAAAGGTATGATGAGTTAGAGACCCGACTGAGATCATTGGAAACATTAGGAGTAACGAAGGAGAAATATGCCGCCATGCTTTTACCTTTAGTTGAGTCTTCTATACCAGAAGAGTTATTGAAAGTATGGCAACGACATTGCCTCTCTAGAAAACAATCTCTTTCACTGAACGTTTCACATAATCAAAATCATATTGAAAATGTCACATTATCTTTGTTATTAGAGTTTTTGAAGAATGAAGTGGAATCAGAGGAAAGGATTAATTTGGCCCAAACATCATTCAGTCTGGAGGAGCGATCAGATATAGCAAGCACAAGTACAGATGTGAAGTCGTATCAACATAAAAAAAGTGGTAAAAGTGACAGATCTAATCAACGGAAAGAGTCAGAATTGTACACCGCAGCAACTCTCCACATTATACCCAAAAAAGAAGGATTCGGAAGTGGTAAGCACGTTCCAATTTGTATTTTCTGTGGCAATTCGCATTCTAGCCAAGACTGTTTGAAAGCGCATAAGTTATCATTGGAGGAAAGAAAAGCATGTATAATGAACAAAAAAGGTTGTTTCGTTTGCCTCAAACTAAATCACGTTTCAAGACACTGCAGAGCTTTTATAAAATGCATAATTTGTACTCAAGATGTATATAACCCTGGTGTGTTGACTTATACCTAACAGTACTAACAGATTGTAAGCAAATTTTCTCGACTTTTCGCTATCTTGATTTTGATCCATTTCAACTGGAGAGTAGGTTTCGAGAGTTTGCCAGCAGAGGCGCACCTTACGTGATTTAAATTTAATCCATGCCATGATATCCGTCAATCCGTCTGCTCGACGGCCATTCGATTATTTATAGATTTATAGGTTATGTTTATTCCATGGTCTTGTGTTTTGCATGCAAATTCTTGCTTTCCCGCGAAATGCTAGAAATTGAGTAGTCATCACATTTTGACTGATTATTAGGTATTCCTTTTGCTTTCAATTTGATGAAAAATAAAAAACTCAGTGATAGTGATGTGATTTTAAATCTTCCGAAACAATAGTTGTGAGTGAAACTGGAAAGTATTGATATCTTATCTTTCTATTTTCTGAGGAACCGAAAATAGGTAAGTACTATTTTCTTCATAGTGTTAAAAAAATGCAATTTTAATGTGTTTACGAGCCAATGATATAGGAATAAGTAATACCTATACGTTACACGAGCGTTTTATTTTGAGCTTTGTAATTGGGTTTACTGAATGAATCGTACACTCCTCAAATGGTAGGTAGGTATAGGTATTTCATTTCAAATTGATGAGTTGTTTTGGCTTCAAATGTTCTGAATGAACAATTTGTTCAGACAAGTCAAGATATACCTATTCTATGAAAATCATAGCAAGTATTTTTCTAGGATGTGACGAGAAATCTGAATGTTCGGATTCAGAGGTTTTCAATGAAGCTAATAACGTTTGATATTAGTATTTTGTTCCAATCTCTAGATTGATAATTTGCTTCAAAAGTATCTATACCTACTTCTTGTGGTTCGATCCTGACATACTAATAATGTATTGCAATGAAAAAGTTTCACAATCTGAACAGTAGGTATTATAAGACCTCAATATCAATAGCCTTCTGATGAAATTCATCAAATTGTTCGAAGGCTCTATATAAATTAGGTGCAGAGTAAAAATATGAAAACAATCACATTATTTCTCAACAATCAATTTATTTCTCACTTCATCAGCTGAAGTATTTTTTTAGTATAGGTATCCATTTATTTGTTTTTTGTTGCATTGTTTCAAAACTACTGAGGCGGATTAACCTAATGAAAAGTGCATAATTTCATGGAAAATGCATATTTCAAATAGTACCTCTATTATTAATTCTTTGGTGTTTTCCGAGTTTTTATTACTTCTCCCAGTTGGAAAATGTTACTTATGCCACTTGAATACTTAATAGTTTTTTAAAACACCAGAGCTACTTAGAATGAAGTTACATTTTGCAACTGGGGAAGTAATATTCTGTTATTTGAGTCATGCATATCCACTATTCTATAAGTAGACCCACCTTGATTATGATCATTTTTGTGGAGAGAAAGATTTCGCATTATTGACGTTGTATGGTACATGAATGGAGTTTTTACATATTTTCTAATATAGAATTTCACTCAGGATTTGTAGAATTTCATGAAATTCTTTATGAAATTCAATCAAGTCAATGTAGACACCAAATGAAACACCCCTCTCAATGATATAATATAATTTCAGAAAAATAAAAAAATATATAATAATAACAGCAACAACAACGGTTTGTGAGATCATAACATATCACCAACAAACTTGAAGGATTGACTTTATTCTTCCAAATCAATTCGATTTGTTTACAGTAAATATAAAATCCTGAGCTTACCAGTTCTTAAACGAGGTCTATCACACAACAATACTCAAAAAGGGGATATTTGAAATCATCGTCGTCAACTTTCTTTTCATTTTTAAATTCCTGTTTGGTAGGCTCTAATTTTAGGAGCATGTTGTACCTACTGTTTAGTTTTAGTTCTTTAATGAAGGTTATTAGTTAGTTTCATGAATATTTTTTTCAAATGACTTGTTATTCGAGGGAGGCGGAAAAATCATATGTATAACATGAGAGTGAAGCGCCTTTACCTCCCTTGAATGATTACTGCCTTCCGCTACGCGTCGGGCACTAAACTCCATCCTCGGGAGGAAAAGTAGGACTTTGTTCCCTTGTTATACAAATAGCTATTTTGTCTAATTAGACATATTTTATCATTTTTATATTCAGGAATTTGGTATTTCAGGTAATTGAAGTAATCCTGTTTAGTGTTGCTTTCAAGAAACAACTTAGCAGTAATTTTGTGGAAACGTGAAGGAACCCAAAAGTGATGTGAGTATAATTGTTTATTTTCCTAAATATGCAGATATTAGTAGCAAGGATGATATCTCGGATGATGTGTTGCAACATCTCTTTTTGTCAAGCGAAAATATATGGTATGCATATTATACACACACACACACACACACATATATATATATATATATATATATATATATATATATATATATATATATATATATATATATATCTAGGTGATGTCTTGAGTTTCGATCTCCGAACTCGACTCTTAAACTTATGATCACACGTAGATATCTAATCCAAGGAAAATATTAAACCAAACAAGAAAAATATGTTATAGCTCCTAGTTAACTTCTTAAGAAGTATATAAACAATTTATGGTTTGAAAGAAAGAGGAGCTGCAAGAAAACCCAAGTATGAGGTACATGGAAGATTCATATTCTGAAATATTCCATAGGTGTGGTGAGAGAATTAATTATATTCATGAACAGTCTGTCAGTTCAGACTCTAGGAATGAATCATTGACGGACGCTCAAAGAAGTCAAATTCAAAATGATGATTCATGAATTCAATTCAAGTAGGAACCTATGCCTATATGATAATTTTTTTACAAGAAAAAAAGGCAAAATTTATCCTCTTTGAGTGCCCGCCATAGCTTCAATCCCCAAGTCTGAGAACTGGCAGAATTGGAAACTAGTAATCTAGGACACCAATTGATCATTACAAAGTATGAACCTTTTCCTCATCTCATATTGGACTTCTTCTGTAGTTATTTGTCCCTTTATTATTTATTGCAGTTTCGCTAATTTTGCCAAGTGTTTTGATTTTCTGGGTGCATTCCTCAATTTTTGCTCTTTTGCACAACATATGCTTAGTCTTGATAATACATATGTTGTCAATGTGAGTTTGGATAACTCAAATTTATGTTGTGAACAACCAACCAGAGTTTTTGGCATGAAATTTGATAATTTATACAGTATATCTGTTAAGCAATTTCTTCTTAGGTCCTTTTCAAATGTTTCGGAAATGACACTTTCCACTTCCGATAGGAAAGAAATTATATTTGAAGAGGGAAAGGTCAGATATCCCCTGCTCTTAACTTTAATATATTCATTAAAGACTTCGTTTCCATCGCCGATAATTGTTCTGGAACAATCTTGGCAGGTAGTCTTTGCCTTCATTTTTTTGGCTACATAGCCACAGAAATAGGCGAATGCCTCACTTAAATCTGTGAACTCTTCAGTAACTTCAGCTATTCCATCCGATATCTCTATATCGAAGGAAAATTTATTTTTTTTTCCTTTCAGCTCTCCAACAGTCAACAATGACTTCATCATCTCTCCTCCAGAAACGTTGCTACCTCGTGGCGGTTTTATCAAAGAATAGAGTGACATCAGACGAAATATCTGGCCAACCTGAAGTGATTCAGGGTGTGTATTGCAACCTCCTGCAGATCTCATCATACCAAAAAAATGCTGAAATGTACAAACCATTGATGAATATTGAGTTGGATATACAATACAGAATTGGAAAGCAGATAGTTTGCAGTAAATGGTATGTTTTTATAATCAATCCCTCAAAATATTGCAAAATGTTTTGTTTAGAAATTGGTACACTTTCAAAATCAGCTATACTGTACTCCTTCAATAGTTGTGAAATTATGACTAATTCTTTTATTTCTAACTAATTTTGAAGTTAACATACTTTTTCAATTGAAATAGTAGATTGTACAGATAACATGTAATACTTCTTGTATAGTATATTATATTGTTTGAACGTCATTATTTTGTGGTGGATCAATATTTGTTCCGTAGTTTTTTTTGGTTTGTAACCTACCACAATCTGAAAAAATAAGAATTAATATTGGAATCTATAAAAGTGTAGAAGGTAGATTTCCAATCTACCCTGAAAATTCGGTATTGTCTATACGAGATATTTGCATTTGAAAAGGAATTTGCCTAGAAGTTTTGAGAACGGAAGCAGATTTAGTTTCCAAAACGTTAACAAGTAAGTATTTTTATATATATCAGTTCTCGTTATTTTTCTGATAGGCAAAGTTTGAGTTATAGAAGAAGTTGCTGACTAATTGGACTTATTCTATCCAGAAAGAACTGTTTTTCGATAGACGCAGCAACTTTTCGGGGTAGATTGAAAATCTGCCCTTCTACACGTGTATAGATTCCAATATCAATTCTTATTTTTTCAGATTGTGGTAGGTTACAAACCCAAAAAACTACGGAACAAGTATATTATACTAGTGTATGTTGAGTTGCAAGGACCTTTTTATATTGTACAACTCCATAATTTTTCAATCCAATACTTTCTAACTTATATGAATAGTAGTTTCAGTGATTTCATTTACTTTTTGTAGGCAATCAGAAATTACTAAAATAAAAATGAATTTACTGGCCATCAGTATCATTTCCTTGTTTCATATTCCATATATAAATACAGATTCTCAGGGTATATTTGCAGTAATTGAATGGCATGTATTCTGGAAAGCTCGAAGCACATTGCTTTTGATGAGATGTAAATACTCCCATTTATTCACAAACTTTTTGCTCATAGATCAATGTATTTATAGAAAATACCTCTAGATGATCTTGATTGATTCGGGAAGTCATTAAATAGGTAAAACCAATGCTGCTCAGATACTCAATCAAATCAAGGGTACAAGAAACTGTTGCTTTCAGTCCTTCAGACGTTGAATCTGATAAATATTTTTTTTTCTCAGAACAAGCTTCCCATGACTTGAGATAATCTAGAAAATCTACCAGTTCCTGAAAAAAATCATTTTCATTATAATTTGGAGCTAATTTAAGAGAGCAAAAATTATTGAATCATATAATTCAACTGAATGTTCAATTTCCCTTGATTGAAAAACAAACTTTCATCTTCTGTGAATGGTTAAATTAACTTAGCCGATTGAATAATTATTTTGTTGAGTTCTAGGGATCTGATTGATGATAGTTTTTCATTGCTAGAACTAATTGTGTCAACAAATTTTGGGGAAGTTGAAACATTTGCTGTTTCCATTTAGCAGAGTGGTTACCTTGTACTCTCTTGATTTATTCCTGAGGCCTGAATCAGGTGAACGAGAATTAATTATATCGATGATTCTATTAATTTTTTTGCAGAACATAATTGTAACATCAATTTCTTCAAATGATTCAATTTTATTTTTGTAGGCCTCCATTGCCAGAGCAATTGTGTTACTGAAGAGCTGGAAAATGATATATGGTTCCAACTACTACTACTACTACATGAGGTGTCACTTGAATGGACAACTGGCACAACTGAGAAAATGATTCTGAGTTGAAATTGAGAAACTTTCTTGAATAGGGGTATGTGTCATGTCCTAATTTGGTACTCGCCAATTATATCCAAATTTCGATTTCAATTCCTGCGAATCTACTCCAGGAATATACCAGTTTGGGAAATGACACAACCATTTGTATTTCATAGTCATACCTGGAACGCTAGTCTAGTACACATTTTCTCCCCATTTTTTGGGTGTAGGTGACTTTCAGTCAGTTTGTAACATATTTTAAATTGCTTTGTAGATTCGAAATTGAATAGATGTTCGAAATTTGCGAATGATACAAGTCCTTCGGGAATCTGAAACGTCAATTCAAAAATGATTTCTTTTCCGTGACGAAAATAATTCACATACTTTGAAAATTCTTTTTGCCACTAAATTGTTTCTCATACATTTGATGAGGTGAGGGAAATCTGAGCACATACGCAATTTTCTTGAGGAATCAATAGGGTGTTCACACCAGGGCTCTAGGGAATCATTTATGCCCAAATGAGACCACATCTTTCTGTTCCAAGTGGCTCCATCACTTGTTACAACATCGATATAGAGGCCAGCATTTTCACATAAAATGATGCACTCCAGGACCAGTTTCGCCTGAATATCACCATTTATGTTGCCTCCAGACAAAAAACATGCCAATGCCTGTAAACTACGTCCAGCAAAAGGTTGGAACATAAAAACTAGAGCATGATCTCCAAGTTGGTCTGCCATTTTCTCAGGGGTGTGGTTTCCGAGATCAATGAACCCAATCATTTCCAAAGTATTCTTGTCAAATTTTTTTGTGGCTGTTATCTTACATTCATCTATCAATAGGCACCCATGCCTTTGCCACTCTTCAAGATGCTTACATTTTTCCTTCAGTAAAGAAAATACCTCTGCTTTGAAACCGAATCCTCCATCAATGTTTCTTATGTATCTGAATAATGAATGTAACCAATCAATATATAATTCAATAGATTAGTCAGAAACTTGAAAATGATACATCCTCTGGTTCTCAAATCAGAGATGAATTATTTCCTATCAAATTTGTATTTTTCAAATCTCTACATTAGTATGTTGAAAATAGAACATTAAACGATATTTCGGTAATTTTCAAAACGTTTTGGGTTTTTATAGTACCTAGATATTTTGAAAATGTGACAAGTGTTGATAAAAAAAATTAATATATCTTTAAGTTTTAGATATGTAAAATATCATTACATTATTTTAGGTACTTCATGGTGAGAAAAATTATTTTGTTTTTAGAAATTTTATTGTTGAATTTGTTTTATTTTTCAATAACAATTTTGCGCCATTTTAGATGTATATGAAAAATTCAAAAAATCAACTTGCTCATTTAAAACTTGGATTATGTTGAATACATTTCATTTCCTAATGAATAAATACTATGTACTCACCTTTGAATGTTTTCTCATAGAGCTATAATTGTTACCAAATGACTTTTCTGTTTTAATTACTTCTAAATAAACAATGAGATTGTAACCTTTGGTGTAGAAGTTATAAACTTTTTTAGAGATCAATTACCCTAACACCAAACTGATTTTGTTGGCACTTGACGCCCGTTTCGCACTCGTAAATTGATACTCGATTTACTTCTGGTGAAGATGCTAACCTTGTTAGCGAAACGCGCGTCGAGTGCAAACAAAATCAGTTTGGTGTTAAGGTAATTGATCTCTAAAAAGTTTATAATTGAATACTTCGTTGTTAAATATATTTCATTTTCTAATGAATAATTGTTACCATATGACATTTCGATTTGAATTAGTGAATACTTCGTAATTGAAACAGGATTTGTTCTTACCTGGATAAGGTACTGGGGGACGGTAATGGAAGTATATTGTTGTCCCTCATATGGTTATACAACCGTGTACTCTTAATTTTCATCAATATACAAGAATACACCCAATCCAGCGTATATCTGTTTCCTTTTTTCTTGCATTGACTTGCTTTGTAACAGGCTTTGATCATTTCTTGTTGATTTTGTGGCAAACCCTTGATGAAATGATCCAGCCTCAAATGGTCAATTTGATCACGTTTCAAATTACATATTACTTTAGATAAATGTCTGTTCCGTTGTTTTATGTTATTAAGTTTTTTTTTATCTTGCCTTCCAGGAAAATGCGTTTTTCCTTTATTTCAATCTTATTTTTCATGTAATATTTGTAGCTTTTGCATGGCTTGCAAATGCTAATGTTCTCAGGGATGAAAATTGAACAAGATTTGCTGTTTCCCTGACAGACATTTGATTCGTTTACAGTTTTGATATAGTTATCTAAGTCTGCTTTCGTTTCAATTAGTTCACGAGAGTTGTATGACTTGTTGTTGAGTTGTGCCTGTACATAGTGTTCAGTGACAACGACAGATCTTTCTATCATGTACTTTCCATTCTCTGTTATCACTTTGGAAAAAAGAATTTGTTTGTCTAATTTATGTGAACCCCAGTTGCAAGGGAGGTTGATTTCCAATTGCCCTGACATTATCAGATGGTATAATGATATATCACCCTGTTCATCATATCTACTGGGAATATCATGAGCTGCTTCAGGATTGGATACAGGAATGGCTGGAGGGGAGCTGCAAATGAAGGAAACTATTCAATGAAACATGAAAATATAGTTTCAACCTCAGCAAGTTCTATCATCTATAAAAAATATACAAGTTTAAATTAACAAGGTATATTGTAGATTTTTTTTAACGTCGGCCTTTCCGCTACCAAGGCCAATCACCGATGCCGGTGAGCACACTTCTCCCTCAGTCAACCTGAAGAGCTGAGTCATGCCCCATAGTGTAGAATACATCCCAAATACAATGCGGTTGATTGATTTGGAATATTTCCGAAATGATTATATTCGAATAAAATACATTTGCAAATACAAGAATGAATTTGTCTCTAGTTGTTGAATATACTGAATTCTCCCTCCCCTAGAAATAAATATTTGTTACTACAATAATTAACATACGTCAAAATACAAATGGTATAATACCAGGGCATATATCAGAATACGAAGGCGTATCATGGAGAAAATCACAAACACAAAATATATGAACACTGCAAATTTTAAAAATTCAGAAGATGATATCGAGTCGGTATTAGGCAGGTGGTTAAGTGATATTAAATTAGTAGTATTTTTAATAGTAAAATTTCCCCTAGTATTTTATGGAACAAAATAAATTATGCACCTATCGTTTTGAGCCACTGAAAGATAATTGGGAATTAAGAACGCGGCGCTCTCTTTTCGTTAGGAAGTTATAATCCTTCCAAGTTTAGAGAAAAGGTATATACCAACTTTTTAATATTTTAGGTGACAAATGTACCCAGCTGGAACTCTGTAGGGAATAAAAAGCGGAGATATTTGAATTGCTCAGAATGTGTGCCTATAAATTTCAGAGCTTCCATACTATGAGCGAAACACTCCCTTCAGTTTCTTTTTTGCTTACAGAAATTCAGTTCTGGTGGCAGCTAAAAACGTCAATCGTATTGTTCAAGAAAAAAAAGGTGAAATAGGTATGACCTATTTATCCCATTCTTAAATATTGGTATTTATGATATTACTCACCAAAAAATAGGGAGCGCTTCATTTTTAAGTCTTTTGCGGCCAACATCTTCCGGTGGAAAATGTTTTGAGCATACATAAGAACCGCTACTCAAAAATTTACCACTAGCTTGAATCCAACTTGATCGTTTATGTTCATCCTATGAATTCAAAACATGAGTTGGTATAGGCATATTTGAGTTATATGAGAACTGTTGTAATCAACGCAGCAACTTCTACACTATTCCAATATTAATTCTTAAGGCAGTAAAATATGGTAGATACATGTACTTTGATTCGCAATTGCATTGAACTTGCCTGGAAATAGCATAGTGTACGACGGCCTTAATTTTTTTCAGATTGTGATAGGTAAAAATCAAACTACAAAGAATTATCATCCAACACAATTAAAATAATGTATTTTTAACAGTAATCGAAGGAAACTTGTCTTCAATTTTGGTCTTAGAATATCAAAAATGATCTTTTTCTCTTGATGTATTGATGAGATAATTGGTAAATTTTTTGACAATAAGAAATCACTTACCTGTGGTACTTTATGAAGATGGATCGTAGATTCTCCTCCACTAACACCACAAATAATGCAAAATCGGTTCATAATAAATCTAACTATCACTATAAAATCAAACGAATACAAGAAGAACAGCAACGATAAACACTTAAAAATAATATAAACAAGGAAAACGTGAAAGGAAACAAGAACTAGGTACAAGATTTCAAATAGTAAAGGAACTTTCAAATGCATTCAAATTCAAATCGAACTGTCAAACATTTCAAAAAAGTCAGTAGTTTTTTATTAGACGAACTCGACCTTACGTGTTTTGTATACTGATAATTCTATTGGCGAACGAAAGATCCCGCAAGAGTTTATCCAATGAGACCGCCGGAACCGAAAATCGCTGGTAAGCTGCCGCCTCAATGAAAATGTACCCTTAGAAAATCGCATTTGTGTCACTACCTCAACACCATCTACCGTCAAAAAATGTAAGTTTACTCTCCGATTTCTCAGGTCGAGAGGAATTGGCTAAACAAAAGAATATCGGTCAACGCACCAGGGTTATATGCATCTTGTTTGTACTAGAAGACATTTTCCACTAATGTGTCCTAACTTACCGCAGAACAACTCATCACCAACAACCCCACAGGCACCTTAATCGAATGATTCCCAGAATATTCTCACAAATAATTTCTCAACTCAAGTTTTATTACAAAAATTAGTCATATATGTTAAATACGGTCACACCGAGAAAAGAATACGTGCTCTTTTAGACTCTGGTTCACAGAGATCATACATCTTGTCAAAATGTGCTATTGACTTGTCAGCTGTCGTGAAAGGAACTGAAAACGTTATACAGGGACTTTTTGGTGGTTTATCTATCCCGGCAATTCATGAAATTTATGAAATCACATTGAAAAATTTGAGTCACACTTTTCAGTGCCAAGCGACAGTTTTGAGCCGATCAAAAATTTGCGGTTCACTTCCTAGACTCAACGATTTATCGGTTATCAACGAACTGAAAATGAAAAATATAGAATTAGCGGATATAAATATAGAACCATATGATCAAATTCAATTGTTGATAGGAGCTGATCTCTTCGGTAAAATCATAACCGGAAAAACAGAAATTCTAGATAATGGGTTGGTAGCTGTAGAAACGTATCTAGGCTGGACAATAATGGGAAAATGTTCAAATACTTCTAGCTCTCATATATTTTCTGGCCTTACTGAGTTTTCAATATCAGATTTTTGGAATTTAGATACACTAGGTATCAAAGACAATGCAGATGCTAAAGACAATGACATTCTAGTAGAAAAAACACTTCAATTTTTCAATAAAACTATCAAAGTTAATGATGAAAACCGATATGAAATTTCCTTACCGTGGATTGAGGGTCATCCTGCATTACTGAATAATTTTCAGTTGGCAAAAACTAGGCTGAATTCTGCTTGTAAAAAATTGTCCAATCTAGGAAAGTTTCAAGATTATGAAAATATTTTATTGGAATGGCAAAAGGACCCCGCACTAATCTTATGGAAAACCGGTTTCGGTGAAAATCGCTGAAATTTCAATATGATGTCGCCCATGCCATCCTGAATAAAAGTTATCATTGCGCCAACTCTCTGAATGCCCGCGTTTGGATTCTACAGGGGGTCAAAGTTCGATATTTTGACGATTTTTCAAAAAATCCGGAATTTCATTTTCATTGTATCGATCTGAATTTTTATAATGGAATAGTCCACAATATGTGCATCAAAAAGTTCAAATGACAAAAGTTTCTAGAATCAAAACTGGCGGGTATACAGAGGGTTGAACTTTGTTTTTGGTAATTTTTATCGAACTTTTTTTGAGAAAATATTCGTTTTCCTGCAGATCCATGTGCAATTGATGTTACTTACAGTACATAAGAGGGCGATCATATTTTGCATTTGAACTAACCATCCAACTTTAAATATTTGAAAGGTACGGGGCGATCAAAAATATATTTTCAATTTCGGAAAAATGTATCCCTTTGTATAGTCAGCTTTCACCAATATATTCAGCTGATTTTTTGAAACTATGTAGCTAACATACATACAAATGTGTCAACGTCTGTGCTCATTAATCTGAATCCAAATAAAGTTGCGGCGATGGTCCAAAAAATATGGAGAAGGGATGTTTCGGAATAATTTAGAAATGATTTCTAAAATCGTCCGTGAATTTCTTTTATTTTCTGATATAATGTAGATGAGTTATTATTGATCAAAAAGTTCTACAGTGCCTACCACGCGAATGCCACGGTTTGAATTATACAGGGTTTTGAAGTATAGTATTTCCTTGATTTCTGGAATAATCAATAATTTCTTTGTAACGGAAAATAATATTGTTTACTAGACAAACTTCGAAACATTTCAATGACCAAATTATCTGAAATGAGAATTTATGAATATACAAAGGTTGGTCCAAAAAAAAATTTTTTTTTCAAAAATATAAGTATCCGTTTACTATTCATATTTTTTATATATTCAGAAACTCTATTAGGACCAGGACCACCTTGTCTCCACCCGATGTTTTAGGAAAATCCAGTATGAAAACAATATATTCTCGAGAAAGATCGTGTGCGGAAGAACAAGTAGAGAGAAATGAGATGATTTGGTTTATATTCAGGTCTTCGCAACTGCCATTGTCTTCAAAAAATTGTGACCGCAACTGACAGATATATGAAATATGAATTAAAGTAAGTACATAACATGAATTCAGCACGATTCCAAGCATATGGGCTGATTCAGAGAAAACAGAAATGATGATAGTACTACAACAGCTACTGAACTGAGTCGAATCAATTCAGCAAGTACATTTTTTCCATGAAGACAGCCTTTCGGACGATTCATATTTCGTTTTCCGAAACGAGTTATACCGGTTTCGGGGTTTTGCCCCTCATCAGTGTAGGGTAGGTCTTATATAGATATCACTGAATAGAGCATGCGACATTCTGAAATAATTGGAAAAATCTTCCATTACAATGATTGAATCTGCAGTTAATTCAATTGCAATGAAGAATGAGGATGCAAGTGATTTCTATCGCAATAAAGAATTAGACTTCAGACGAAATGTCATGCATCCAAATTGACCACCTACATACCGGTCTTGGGTTTTTTGAGATGTTATTCAAATAAATTGTGAGGAGTTTATTCACCGGCATGACTGTCATCGTTTCACTACCCAACTATTTCAAGCGCACCATCAGGAACCATTTGTTGTGGTCTATTTGCCGCGTCCATTACTGAGTTTAGTAGGGAACTTGAGGGGTATCGACTGTTGGGGTCATGTCGAGCATGACCAAGATACCATAGAACACTGGCAACATGCGCACATGTTCCTAAAGTTCTGGCGCCGGTTTTACAAGTACAAAAATATCCTAATATGGGCTCGTTTGGTTCATCAGGTTCTTCTCCATCATTATATTTGATCCACAGTTGATATTTTGTGGCATTTCTGAACCTCGAAAAAACCCTGACTCTCATGAATCCAGGTTCCTCTTCGAAAATATCGACCTGAAACTCTTCATTTTCTTCCCTTTGCAATTTATCCTGTATATACGAAGGTGAAAGTTTAACTTGGTATATACCTACGGTCAAATCTCTTAGATATTCTATCGTAAGGCGAGGAAAGTTTGGAATCAGGTTTCCATTCATACGGACCCATTGACCATTTCTCAGATGAAGATTGTCCACTTCCACTCGAGCCTGGACGACATTTACCTCCTGTGATTTTCGTAACAATTCTTGTGCCAGCTGAGCATTGGCACCTCTCATTGAGACTGGGGGGTGGAAGCTGTTGATGAGTGCACCAGCGATTTGATATAGATCGCTAAGATTGTGTACGTGTGGCATTTCGATCGTTTTATCAAAAAACTTAAACATGCTTTTCAAATGTCCATTTCTTGCTTCAACTATCCATCTAGTTTTCGTCACTAATCGAGATTTATTTGCTTCCTCGGTGGAAAGCTGTTGTTGCCCTCGTGGAACAATCGCGGGCATTTCATATTGTATGCCAAGATTATTCAGTAAGGGTATGGCATCTCGATAACCCCGATCCACAACAAAAATGTCACCTTCATTAAACCATCCCCTCATGTCTTCTAAGTTTCTTTCAAACTGATTCTCCAAAATTCTTGCGTCATTGTTGCGAGCGTCTGAGAAATAAGGTCCTTGAATACTCAGTATATATCCATCCGGGGCCACAATCAAAACTGGTTTCACCAGATGATGTCCCTTGTACCGGCAGAAAGATTGGCGCAATATCCTGAAATTACAACTTTTATTTATGGCGGCGTATGATCCGTCGATGTAAACGATGGCCTTCGGGTTGGCTGGGGTCGGGTTATATAAAATATTGGAAAACTCACTCACATGCCTTCTAATATACACATTCCTATCGATGGCTGCAAAGCCGATATTCGATGGAACGAATCTTTGCATCAAAGACTGTCTTACTTTAGAAATTGCTAAGCTGGTGGCTTGCCTAGAGGGATAATGGAATATTACCTTCAAGAAATCATCCGACAGACCCTGACGCAATTTACAGAGGAATGTCATAAGGTCTTTTTTCGTTATATATCTATAACCATGTTCCTGCGGAACCATATCACAGAACATAAAAAGACTACGAAATTGTTCTTTGGTTATAGGAGATATTGCCTGAAACTCATCCTCACTGAAATTGTTCTCATCTTCATAGCTGGAGTGTTCAATAGCCACAAAACGAAGCCCTTGAAGGAAAATGGATAGTTGCTGTCCCTTTATCAGATAAGGTCTATTTACAAACTGGATTCCTGGTAATAGAAATGGCAAAATGAAACCGTTATCATCGAGATGATGTCTGCACGCCTTCACGTTATCCGGGATGAATATATTTCGATGAACAAAAATATTGGCCCTGCATTTATTGGATAGAGTTTGCTGATCATCGGCGGCATTGCAGATGAAGCATGTATGGCTCGATGTTTGTGTCAAAACATTAAGTCTTATACAAGTTGGATCAATCGTCAAGTCCCTTATTTCATTCATAATAGATCGATTACAGTTTAAACATATTCTTGTTTCTTCTCCTATGATGAGAGGGGGACCACCTCGTGCATCCCGCCTAGAAATAGCTATTTGACACTTTTCCAAATGTTCTTCTCCATGAAGAAGATGTGACATTCGAGCTGGTCTTGATCGGGTATCGCATACAAAGCAATTTACTTGATTTTGATAGGCCATGATGACCTGGGAATATTCAAATATGAGATACAATTGAATATAATGATTATCTCACCTTATTTAACTTCGAAGAGCAGAAAATAAAAGAAAACAGGTAATTGATGACCAAAACATCAACCGATTCTCTAATTATTAGAAAATACTAACATTTCATCTACGTTCAACACATCAAAATATGTTTGCTATCAAAAACATCCATAACTCTGACAGCAATCGAATGACATTCCAAGGACTGCTCTATTTTGGATATGGAATAATACAGTTACTTGCACAGAAAAGTAGTAGGTACAAGTCTTGGAAACGAAAATGTTGTTATTTTAGTACAGTAAATTGTGTTAATCTGATCTTTTAAAATTGTCTTTGGCTTTTTAAAAACGTTAAAGAGGCACAAAAGAAATATCATTTCCAAATTATTCCGAAACATCCCTTCTCCATATTTTTTGGACCATCGCCGCAACTTTATTTGGATTCAGATTAATGAGCACAGACGTTGACACATTTGTATGTATGTTAGCTACATAGTTTCAAAAAATCAGCTGAATATATTGGTGAAAGCTGACTATACAAAGGGATACATTTTTCCGAAATTGAAAATATATTTTTGATCGCCCCGTACCTTTCAAATATTTAAAGTTGGATGGTTAGTTCAAATGCAAAATATGATCGCCCTCTTATGTACTGTAAGTAACATCAATTGCACATGGATCTGCAGGAAAACGAATATTTTCTCAAAAAAAGTTCGATAAAAATTACCAAAAACAAAGTTCAACCCTCTGTATACCCGCCAGTTTTGATTCTAGAAACTTTTGTCATTTGAACTTTTTGATGCACATATTGTGGACTATTCCATTATAAAAATTCAGATCGATACAATGAAAATGAAATTCCGGATTTTTTGAAAAATCGTCAAAATATCGAACTTTGACCCCCTGTAGAATCCAAACGCGGGCATTCAGAGAGTTGGCGCAATGATAACTTTTATTCAGGATGGCATGGGCGACATCATATTGAAATTTCAGCGATTTTCACCGAAACCGGTTTTCCATAAGATTAGTGCGGGGTCCTTTGGGAATTATTGAAGAAGTTGACGAAAAAGAATATCGAATGTTAGGAACGCATTATCTTCCCCATCATGCAGTCTTTAAAAGTTCAAGCAACACCACAAAAATAAGGCCGGTATTTGACGCATCCGCTAAAGATTCGTTAGGTTGTTCGCTGAATGATTGTCTAGAAAAAGGGCCTAATTTGATAGAGATGATCCCTCATTTACTCCTTATATTTAGACTAGGTATCATCGGAGTCACATCAGATATCGAGAAAGCCTTTCTTCAAATATCAATTTCACCAAAAGACCGTGATTATTTAAGATTTTTGTGGTGGAAAGACTATCAAAAAGGGGAACTAAAAATTTTTAGACATTGCAGAGTAGTGTTTGGAGTGAAGTCAAGTCCATTTTTGTTATCAGCTACCATTGCACATCATCTAGATAGAGCTCCTAATCACTTAAAATCCACGGCAGAAAAACTGAAAAACTCTTTTTATGTCGATAATTGCATTTCAAGCGTCAATAATCTAGAAGAATTAAAGACATTCATGGATGAATCGAAATGTCTTATGTCGAATGCATTTTTCAACTTGAGAGAATGGATGTATAGCGGAATTAAAGAAGATAGCATGAGTATTCCTTCGAATGACTCCACTGAAAAAACAATTTCTGTATTAGGATTATCATGGGATTACATGAAAGATGATTTATTCGTTGAGCCCAGAGGAATCGATGTTGATAGTGTTCTTTATACAAAAAGAGGTTTACTTTCGATTGCTCAGAAATTATTCGACCCAATAGGCATCATTACCCCTGTAACTTTAATACCAAAAATATTGCTTCATGAAACTTGGAAAATGAAATTGAATTGGGATGATGAACTTCCGAGTGAAATCAAAATGAAGTTTGAAACATGGTTAAAAGAAATCAATTTACTCATTTTCTGTAGAATTCCTAGAACTCTTATGGTTTGTTCTGAACATGACCCATCACAAGAATTTTCAATTCATGTTTTCTGCGATGCTAGTAAAAATTCTTTCGCCACGTGCATTTTTTTGAGAAAGCAAGATTGTAAAACAGTATCTATACAGTTGTTACAAGCCAAGTCCAGGTTAGCACCTAAAAATATAACCATACCTAGACTTGAGTTATTAGCAACCTTAATCGGAGTTAGGCTTGGTCAGGCTGTTAAGAAAGTGGATGAATTCAAATATATGAAATGCCATTATTGGACTGATTCAGCAGTTGCTTTAACGTGTGAGGGAAATTCGTCGATAAATTCCAGTACCTACTGCAGTCTATGGAAGCAGGATCACCAGCACGAGAACTTGTTGAAAGCTTTCCACCATCGGGAAGAAATTATGAGAACGCACTCAGCCAGTTGAAGACCAGGTTCGCCAGAGACGAATTCCTCATCGAGTTTTACGTGAGAGAATTACTTAAATTGGTGTTAACACAAGCAACACGGACTGATAAAGGTATGAGTTTGAGATCTTTATATGATGAGTTAGAGACCCGACTGAGATCATTGGAAACATTAGGAGTAACGAAGGAGAAATATGCCGCCATGCTTTTACCTTTAGTTGAGTCTTCTATACCAGAAGAGTTATTGAAAGTATGGCAACGACATTGCCTCTCTAGAAAACAATCTCTTTCACTGAACGTTTCACATTATCAAAATCATATTGAAAATGACACATTATCTTTGTTATTAGAGTTTTTGAAGAATGAAGTGGAATCAGAGGAAAGGATTAATTTGTCCCAAACATCATTCAGTCTGGAGGAGCGATCAGATATAGCAAGCACAAGTACAGATGTGAAGTCGTATCAACATAAAAAAAAGTGGTAGAAGTGACAGATCTAATCAACGGAAAGAGTCAGAATTGTACACTGCAGCAACTCTCCACATTATACCCAAAAAAGAAGGATTCGGAAGTGGTAAGCACGTTCCAATTTGTATTTTTTGTGGCAATTCGCATTCTAGCCAAGACTGTTTGAAAGCGCATAAGTTATCATTGGAGGGAAGAAAAGCATGTATAATGAACAAAAAAGGTTGTTTCGTTTGTCTCAAACTAAATCTGTATTAGGATTATCATGGGATTACATGAAAGATGATTTATTCGTTGAGCCCAGAGGAATCGATGCTGATAGTGTTCTTTATACAAAAAGAGGTTTACGTTCGATTGCTCAGAAATTATTCGACCCAATAGGCATCATTACCCCTGTAACTTTAATACCAAAAATATTGCTTCATGAAACTTGGAAAATGAAATTGAATTGGGATGATGAACTTCCGAGTGGAATCAAAATGAAGTTTGAAACATGGTTAAAAGAAATCAATTTACTCATTTTCTGTAGAATTCCTAGAACTCTTATGGTTTGTTCTGAACATGACCCATCACAAGAATTTTCAATTCATGTTTTCTGCGATGCTAGTAAAAATTCTTTCGCCACGTGCATTTTTTTGAGAAAGCAAGATTGTAAAACAGTATCTATACAGTTGTTACAAGCCAAGTCCAGGTTAGCACCTAAAAATATAACCATACCTAGACTTGAGTTATTAGCAACCTTAATCGGAGTTAGGCTTGGTCAGGCTGTTAAGAAAGTGGATGAATTCAAATATATGAAATGCCATTATTGGACTGATTCAGCAGTTGCTTTAACGTGTGAGGGAAATTCGTCAATTCACTGACGTCCGTGATTGGCATCACGTACCTGGACATTTGAATCCAGCAGATTTGTTATCTAGAGGCTGTAACACCAAAAATTTATTGAAATCCAAGTGGTGGGAAGGGCCCCTTTGGTTGAAAAAAGATGCTAAGGAATGGCCAAACAATCAAATTTTATATCCTAATAATGATGACGTAGATAGAGAAACAAGTAAAAGTACATGTTCTACTTTGGTTTGCAGAAGTGGTCGGACAACAGATGATTTTTGTCATTTCTCAAAATACTCGCGAATATTACGCATGATAGGATGGGTTTTACGTTTTTACAACAACTTGAAAAATGTCAATCGTATTCACAGAAAAGCGTTACAACCGGATGAGATTGAACTAGCTGAAAATCATCTTATACGCAATATTCAATCAGAGTGTTCAGGAGAATTATCCAAATTAAATATAGAAATTTTCAAAGATGATAAAGATATTATTCGAATTAAAACTAGGTTGGTTTTCAGTTCAGAGCTTGACTCGTTCAAATACCCGATATTACTACCCTACAAACATAAAATTGTAGAAAGACTGATAGAAGAACAGCACATCATAAATCTGCATGCAGGGGTATCAACATTAGTAACAATACTCAGGGAAAGGTATTGGATTGTTAAATGTCGAAAAATGAGCAAAGAGATTGTTTCAAAATGTGTGCGGTGTAAACGGTTCAAAGCAAAATTCGTAGATACACCATTTGCTCCTCTTCCACGAGAACGAATCAACTGTACGGCTGCTTTCGAAATTACAGGTATTGATTATGCTGGACCATTATATTTGAAAGGAGGAAGTAAAGTATGGATATCAGTTTTCACTTGTGCTATATATAGAGCTGTCCACTTAGAGCTGGTAGGTTCTCTCTCGAGTGATTCTTTCATTTGTGCTTTGCGTCGATTCATTTCTAGGAGAGGAAGAATTTCATGTATATATTCCGACAATGGCACTAATTTTGTTGGGTTAAATAATCTCCTCAAGCAGATAAATTGGAATACAATTTTGGAATTTTCATCATCTAAGAAAATCAAATGGATTTTCAATCCTCCATCTGCAGCATGGTGGGGAGGCTGGTGGGAAAGGATTATAAGAGTGGTGAAAGAACTATTGCGACGGAATTTGGGTAAAGCTTCTGTTACTTATGAGGAGATGTCCACTCTCCTATGTGAGTGCGAGAATATCGTCAATTCTCGACCTCTTACCTATATTTATGAAGACCCTAATGATCTTTCCCCATTATGTCCTTCAATGTTTATTTCGGATATTCCAAATACTGAGGCTCCAGACTTGGATCAAATTGATAGTACTCACCTGGTGAGGAGATTTAGATATCTACAGAATCTCCGTGAAAACTTACGTACTCGATTCAGGAAGGAGTATTTGGCGGAACTGGTCAACTGTGCTAGCAAAAGTGAAACTGGTCGTTCATGTGTCGGTGACATTGTTTATGTAGGTTCTGACAACAAGAAGAGACTGGACTGGCCCTTAGGAAAAATTTTGGAAATTCATCAAGGAAGAGACGGGAAGCCAAGAGTAGCAAGAGTGCGAGTAGCACAGGGAGATATTTTACGTCCATTCCAAAGACTGTACCCCTTAGAAGTTAGACACGAAGAAGAAAGTCAACAAGTCAGAAAAATCAAAGCAAATGAGAGATTTTCAAATTCAGAGGAATTCAATCAAGTTCCAATGATTGAGAAGAAAGAAACTGGGGAAGATTCGGAGAAAAAGAACAATTTCAAGAAAAATGAAGAAAAGTTGAATGCGAGTAGAACATCACGATTTGGACGCATTTTAAAAACTCCCCAGCGTTACGGAATGGAGTGAATCACCTTTCTGCGTTGGGAGGAAGTTGGAAATGGAATAAGTTTTATTTATAGTTCATAGTTTGTGGTTTTATTTACTTCTCTAGTATACATGGAATACTTAAAATCACTATGGAAAATGTATTGATAGAAAAAGGATAATTTTGTAAACAAGTTTGGAATTGTCAAACGTTAAAAAAGTATAAAGATATTTACAAGTTTCCATATTACTTATATACAAAAGTAAAAGCAAATTCAACAAGGATATTATAAACCATGATATTTTCGCGACGCTCTCCAAGATCATGAATCATCGATATAAGGTCTGTAATAGGATTCTGAGGGTTGTGAGGTTCAGGACTCGATCTGATTCTGTTAGCCAATTCTGGGATCTTCTTTTCTCAATTCATTTCTTCATTGTTGCAAGTAATCTGAGACCATCTGAACAGGCTTCACAAAAACTTTCAGTGTTCTCTTCGTTTTCAGGATCATACTTTTCATTTCAGAAGAAGTGGGATCAGCGCATGTGAAGTGGACTTTTTGATGGCAATCATCGCAAACAAAAAATTGATTATCATCTAAAAGCTGATTATATTTTAAACATTTCATGATCCCAATGAAAATCGATTCAATATACGGCACTGCTCAATAGACCAAATGTCTTTATAAAATTCACGGAAATACCTTTTTTTACGCAGTTCCTGTATGAATCGAGTTAATCTTTATTTTCCAAATTTTTTCGAGAATACTTCTTCTCTACTCGACGGAGGCTAACTATACACCAAATTTGAATTGATTCTCAATTAATTTGAAAGAAACGCAGCTAAAACAAAAAACGCGATGGTGTTTTGAAATTTTATTGAAGAATACACAACGGAACTCGATCCAGTTGATTTCATTTGATACGTTTTTTCATGACCTCCAATTTAATGATTGAATGTCTACTCACAGGATGCTTTGGTTTCTTTTAAAAGCACAACAAAACAGTTTTTTATGTTTCGGAAAATTTTTAGGTTATGTTCTGGATCAGCTAGAGAGATGCAAAAAGCGTCCCACTTTTTGGAATACTTTATCATACAACTACCATATTTTTTGTTCTCGAGTAGTAGTAAAGTTACTAGTCGTTAAATAACTGGACTAAAAGGCAAATGAAAATTTGAACGGATAATTGAAGAATGTTCATCTGAAACATATAATCAACATAAAGTGGGGGGGGAATGAAATACACGTATCTATCGGTAGAAAGTGATAAAAATTTTTTCATTTTCTTCTTTCACAGAAGTTGTTATTTCAATTCCTTGAATTCGGAGTAGGAAACCGAAAAATATTTCCTCAAATATAGACCTTTTCTCTGAAACGAACAAGCCATGGCAAACAAGACAGGACGACGAGTTGGCGCAGATGGTTGTCTGCTTGCGTCATGTTTGAGAAGTTGTGGGCTAGATCCCCCCAACAGGTAAGAGAATTTCCTCTTAAGAATTTCTCCATATTTTAATGGGGAATGACACATACCATGTTTGATAGGTCAGCGAATAACCATGCTGCTTCTGATATATGGCGTAGGGAATTAGTAGCAAGGTGTACTTGCATAAGAACTCGAATTGAAGTTGAATCAACTTCTGCTACTACAAGAAGTGAACGGACAATCTTTAAAGTGTGGAATATTGGAGTCCATTCGTCCGAAACAATTTAGCAATGGGAACGGGAAACTATTGTTCAAATAAATATTTTGATAGTAGAACATTGGCGGGGCCTAAAAAAACTGTCGTTTGGAGTAGGCTAAGCTACATTCATTCAAAGTTTGGAATTCAAATGAACAACTATCGATACCTTGGTTTATATCTGAGATATTCATTTCATCTGAGAAGGATCCCGAGTCCAGTTTTGTTATTGAATCGAGAAAGAAATAGTTGATGAAGCCATCAACGAAAATGTTCAGTGAATGTTCAGATATTTTTGTTACAATCACTCTATCTCCTACTATGAAAAATCACGGTTATGAGAGTAGGGAATCAATGCTAGCATCAGCAGCACTAATGCACTAATTGGCCTCTAGTGGGCGTTCAAAGCAGAGACACTTATCCAGCAGCAAACGAGAGGGTCGTGCCGTATTCCATCAATTACCGTCAGAACGAAACTATTCCAATTATAATTTCAATTTTCCGTAATTGAAATCAGTACCGCTCCACGTTAGTCGGTTGTTTATCATGGCCGGCTAATTGACGATTTCATTATTAGATTAAAAATGTCGGAACGATTCGGAAGTGCATCTGGCAAATGGGACGGGCATTAACGAAATGACAGCTCGCCATTGCCGAACCAATTAGCCTAAGTAACGAGCAAATGGCAGCGCATGATCTACAATATCAAATTTTTATTCTCGGTTTGATTTCGGAATTATTGCGCTCCGGGATTTCGTAGATCGGATGGATGGGATTCGTGACCGCCGTGCCAATTAGCGATGGCTCCGATTCGATGAATGATCGTGTAATCTTTCCGGTCCTTATATCAATCTGCCGTGAGCAGCTCGGAATCGGTGTGATGAAATTGTGAGAGGTGATGGAAGTGGAAGTGTTTGAGAAAGAATTATCGAGTAATCCATCCACACAATCATCACCATTTCAGTATTTTGGTGGAAACTTGTTAGAAATGAAGGAACGTACTGTGTATGATGGGATATTATTATTATATTTGAAATGAATGAAGATTGTATATAGAAGTCATCATAGTTGGAAACATGTGAAGATATCTCTGTCAATGGCCGTGAATTTACTATTTCTTCTACCGCCACATAAAGAGTTTGCGAGGTTCAATCTCTAAGTAATTGATCATATCCCAATGGTTTTTCTAAGAGAGCCAATCAATCTCTCGAGTCCCCCTCATGTGGAAAGCAGTTGTTGGATTTGATATCAAGTTGATTCCATGTGAAGACATAATATTGTTTACAACAGAAGAGACGGTTGTATGATTCTCTCTCCTCTCTTCAACCTGACAGTACGACTATAACTATGCTACTATTGCACAACCGTTTTGAAAAATGTGATATTTCGAAGAGTATTGCCCTTACCGCGAGGTAAGTGAAGATCACTCCACACATTTTTTTCTCCTTTCTATTTTCACATGATTTGGAACGAAGTAGCCCATCCCAACATTCACAAATAATCAACACAGTTTAGTTTGACAGTAGGAAGTTTCCAATCACAGGTGTAACTACTTTCGCACGTTGGTTCCTAGAGACTTGGAATTTTGAAAACGCTGATTTTACGGCCGGTCGTCCATTGATCATCCAGTACTTTCTTCACATTTCATTGGAAATGAGCTCGAATCTAATGTGGTGAATTTTCTCTTGGTAATAGTGAATCAATAGTCTGTCGTAATCGTGTTTTGAGATCAAAATCAATGATTATTTTGTAATTTCATTTAGGTTACTTGAATGGTTCTTTCTTCAAGGACTCAAAATCCATCAATGATTTCTGGGCATAATGATTGCTATCGACTTGTTCATTCAGAGCTATTTCCTTCTGTAAATTTCTTATTTCGTCACCAAAACATTCCTTTTCAGTTTATCGAATTCATTTTCTTTAGGTTTTAGTTCTGCAATAGATGAATACATTGAAAATTCGAACTCTCATATTTCTCAAAATCCAGGCGGTTGCCTTCATCAGCCTCAACCACTTTTAAAATTTTCAAACACCAGAAAGAATCTTTCCGTATTCTCTCGTGGCCAAGAAGATTCAGGAAATAAATTCAGCCCTGAGTTCTTTGAGGTCATTTCCATCTATCGATGAATATGAATTTTCTATATCGTCTTGCAGTCGGTAACGCTCAGGGCGTTTCAAAAATTCAGGTCCATCGAACAAATTTTTCGAAATGGCGGTTTTCTCGTCACTATAATGAAATGAGTCCCTGCTAATACATTCAATTCTTCTTGGAGTTCCGTGTGAATTATCGGTGCTGTTGCAAGAATCGTATCATCTTATTACATATTTTTGTAAGAATTCTTTAGCCTGTTATGGAGCCCGTAGCAGCAGTAAGTGAACGAGCCCTTATATCTGGTAGAATTATATTCTGGTGGCGAAAGCATATTTTCGAATCTCAAGTTGAGATTATGCAACATCTAGTATAACTACTTCTCTTCGGGCTTGAAGGCCGTCGTTCTTTGGAATTTCTTCCTGACGTTTCGCTAGCGCGAGTGGCCAGCTTTTTCAGAGGCTTATTCATCTCCGATGACTGAGATGAATAAGCCTCTGAAGAAGCTGGCCATTCGCGCTAGCGAAACGTCAGGAAGAAATTCCAAAGAACGACGGCCTTCAAGCCCGAAGAGAAGTAGTTATACTAATAACCTCAGCCGCGAAAGCCTTAACCATTTTATGCAACATCTGTTCGGAACGAAAGATTTCTGTAAATAGGGCATCCTGTAGCTATTATTTGGTTGAAGAATACACCTGCGTGTCCATATTCAACCAGCCTAAATTTGATTGGTAATGGTTCGGACTTCCACTGTCTGACAAATCAGAAAATCAAATCCCAAACGAAACGTTTAAATGGATCTTTTGGTCAATAATGAAATGAGGGATTGATTGATCAAAGAAAATAATGTTGCTACAAAAAATCACGATATCGAATCTGAAACATTAAAAAAAAATTAAATAAATGACATAATACAATGACAATTAAATTGAGGTATCGAATGTACTAGTCAAAAAATGTAAATAAAGAAATAGATGAAATAGAATGAATAAATGTTGAAACCATGTTTCAAGTTGAGTGTACTCACGACGTTTTGATTGCTGGTATCCGCAATCAACTTCGGGTGATGACGGACAATATTTCGCGGTGTGGTCGGTTATAAAGCCCCGGTTTCCCTATGGTGGGGGAAGGGACGTTTGCTAACAAAGGGGCTACTACTATAAGTGTGCTGATCGATTTCCAGCGGGAAATGGATGTATTGGCACGAGATTCTCCCTCATCGAGCCGAAGTCGATCCATGCCTTGGATAATCGGCCTCCACACATTCCGGATCTTCACGCTGCGCTGGGGTGACTGAATGCGTCGTTGTTGAGAATGTAGGCTTTCTTGAATTTCCTCTTGACCCAGTGCTCTTCCTAATGTATGACCTCGGCTCCAGACCATTTAATGCTGTCATGATTGGTCCAAACATGCTCCGCTATTCCTGATTTCGTTGTTTCTCTTCGTTGTGTGTTTTTCTTGTGTTTGCCTATTCACACTTCCAATAGTCCTTTGGTTTCTCCGATGTAGGATTTGCCGCACTCGCATGGTATCCGATAAACGCAGAAGTCCGAACCATTACCATTCAGCAAGGAACATGGTCAACAACATTCAAGCAAACGTTGAACATCCGGTACGGACCCGGTATCAGCGACAAATTTCGATGATATGAGAAGGATATGGTTAACCTAACCTAGGAGGAGTCACATCTCAAATTTCTACTGAAAGCCAAAGACAACAACATCATCCCCAAAGGTTTTCAGCTGACATCAACCATTCCAGGAGGGAAAGCCGAACGCATAATGAAAAGAACAAGTCGGGCCCTGATCGCAAATCAGCTACCACCGCTGGAAAACAGCTAATCTATCACAGAAAGATAACGAACCAATGTTCGCAAAAATCAAAGGCAGATGTATGAAAAATTTTCAGGGTATGGAAAGCACCCATAATCGCAAATGGGAGTCTCTGGTCAGGAAACAACACACGGACAAATCCCAGAAGCTGGACAGCAACACGTTAATCAACGTCGTGAATATGAGCTCTCGTCCACTCACAACAACATATAAGTCACTTCTAGTAAAAGGTCTGAACTTCGCAATTGCACCAAAAGCAATACCCACATTGGAGATAATCAGCGCCGTGGTTTCAACAAGTTGCCACATCGACCAAGTTCAGACAGAGGAGTTCCGATGGAAGATGAAAGAGCAGATTGAGCGCGCGACACATCCAACATCAGTCGAGGAGAACACCAAGCATTGTGCAGTTTACGAAGAGATGATACCATCAAAATTCTACCCGCAGATAAAGGAAACGCCATAGTAGTAATGGATGCTGACCAGTATGAGGCAAAAATTGGGGAACTGCTGCAGAAAGGAAAATACAGCGAGATATCCAGAGACCCCACTTCATCGATAGAGAGAAAGGTATACCTAACATTGAAGAAATACCAATTATTTCTATCAGACAATGAGAAATCCTCACTAACGCCTCATCACAGCAAGCCACCTCACCTCAAAGAGCTTCCAAATTTCCACAAGACAGACGTACCTCTCAGGCCGACCATCACTTCCAGGAACTCAGCAACCCAAAGACTCGCGAAATTTCTACTTCCCATCCTACAGCCACTACAAGGAAACTCCTCGTCCTTGGAAAATGTGGAACAACACTTCCAATAGTAGGCACCATGGAGTTGCTTGAATGCTACGTTCATAATTGCTACTTCCAGTTGAAGTATCGTTTCCTCAGACAAGATGAAGGACTACCAATGGGATTACCACTATCACCGGTTATAGCCAACATCTACATGGAGTGGTTCGAAGCATTCGCCATCGAACAGGCCAAGAAGGATCCCCGCGTCTGGTTGAGTTACGTCGACGACACGTTCATAGTACGGAACCACGTAGTTGCAGAATTGGACGCCTTTCTAGAATATCTGAACAACGTGAGGCGCATCATCAAGTCCAGAAAGGAAAAATAATCTCAGAGCAAACTGCCGTTTCTCGACGTGGAGGTGAAGAGGACCAGAAATATATGGAAACATCAGTCTACAGGAAACCAACGCATACCTGAATGAACAATCTAATAATCATCAATCTACGAAGCAGGGAATCGCCAAGTCAATGATTGATTAGGCAATCAATCTCTGCAACACAAAAGAAAGTCTCGGCAAGGAGCTAAACAACAAAAGGAAGGGTCTTCAGAAGAATGGCTACTCGAAGAAGCTGGTGGATCAGACATTGGTCCGGACGAATCAAGGTAACACCAAGGAGATACTGGAACAACAAATTCTTACCATGTTCTACGTGAGAGGATTTCCACAGAGGATCAAGAGGATATACGGAAATACAACGTCAGAGTCTGTTTTCGATCAGGGAACACAATACGCAGCTAACGCACAAAAATTCGACCACCGAATATTAACAGCGACACCAACAACTGCGTTTACCGGCTACAATGTGAGTGCGGCAAATCCTACATCGAAGAAACCAAAAGACCATTGGAAGTGAGAATAGGCGAACACAAGAAAAACACACAACGAGAAGAAACAAAGAAATCAGGAATAGCGGAGCATGTTTGTAGAGTCCAGAAGAGAAAACTACCCGTTTAACTCCGGTTCTCTTGGTTCAATGAGAATTGTTAAAAGTGTACTACTGTTCGATTAGCGATTACTGCAAACCCCAACAATAATTCGATTTTTTGACAGAACCTTTATACTCTTTTTGACGTTAGAACATTCGTAACAAATTTGACAAATCTGTCTTGATAGACAATAGAAAAATAGTTTTTACAATTCGAAAGACAATACAGGGTGGTTTGGTACAAAATTTAAAAATAGATTTCGTAACATTCTCCCACCTGAGAAATATTATTATTCGTAATATTATTTCTCACATATCAAGTAATAAATCTGATAGGTTTTTTCGAAATTCTGCCACTACGCGTTTTTATAACGGAATCGGGTACTCTGCTTTTTGTCACTCCCGATTCGCCTGAATTATCTTGCGGAACACTATCATGATCGGATACTCTGCTTTTTGACACTCCCGATTCGCCCGAATTATCTTACGGAACACTATCATGATCGGATACTCTGCTTTTTGACACTCCCGATTCGCCCGAATTATCTTGCCGAACACTACCATGATCGGATACTCTCCTTTTTGAACTCACTCCCGCTCTATCATCTTCTTCAATTGGGAGACATGCCGGCTGGGATTCTTCTGCAACATTTTTCATTCGCGATTTCACAGACACATCTGGATCCAAGCATTCCGAAGGATACAGCTTCTGTACTGGTCGAAGCATTTGACCATTCTTAGTTTGAACACGAACCAGACGAACTACACCATCTTTCCCAGGTAAAATTTCAATGATTCGACCCATTGACCACTCAAGACGCTTCTGATTGTCGTTTCCTACCAGAACAATCTCACCAAGGAAGACACTTCGTGATGTTTTTTTCGATGCAATTTTCAGCGTTCCCAAATACTCATTTCTAAAACGTCGACGCAGATCATCTCCCAGTTTCTGTTTGTGTCTCATTTTACGACAGAGCGACTGTCTGTCTATTTGATCACAATCAGGCATACCATACCCATTACCGAGATCATTTAAAAACATAGCAGGAGTCAAGGCAACTAGATCTGCTGGATCGTTAGACACATAAGTGATTGGTCTACTATTTACTACAGCTTCACACTCGCAAACCAATGTTATCAAATCTCCATAGTTCAGGGAAGCCCTTCCCAACACTTTTCTGAGAAGAGTCTTTACAACACCAACTAAACGTTCCCAAAACCCACCCCACCATGCGGCTGTCGGAGGGTTGAAACGCAAAGTAATGCGCTGCGACAAACACTGTTCCGAAATTTTAGACCAGTCAAGTTTTTCAAAAGAATTTTCTAGACCAACGAAACATCTACCGTTGTCACTGTAAATTGTCTTAGGCCGACCTCTGCGAGCAACGAAACGTCTTAAAGCCAACATAAAAGCATTAGTTGACAGCGAAGTAGTTAGTTCGAGATGCACCGCACGATAAACGGCACAAGTAAAAAGACAAATATAAGCTTCATCTCCGTTTCAAAAACAAAGGTCCAGCACAGTCGATACCTGTTATCTCAAACAAATTGGCGAGTTAACAGTCAAATTTTTTGCGTTGAATTTCCTACACGTAAAGCATTTAGCAATTACAGATCGACTAGCACGACTGTTACGGTTTCATTTTGCACCGTAACACATTCTTTCTTGTTTTGGGAAGATACGCATAGTAGGCCTCGTCGATTGACCGCATACGCATCTATATACTACCTCACTTCCACATGATATCTTTATCACACTTTTTCGAGTTTCAGAGTACTTGTTAGCGCTTCAATTGCCTAAACGTAAACATTGCTTCAGTTCAAATGATTTGGCAACACCGTGTGCTGTCAGTCGATGAATATCCTACACATTTAAGGCATGGTCCAACGACTTCAGCGTTATTCGTAGTTACTACTGTTCCGTTACCCGAACAGAAGACCGTAATATATTCCTCTCTTCTACTGTTTACTCCATCGCAAACTCCTTAAAGTTATCATGTTCCTAGAACCTAATCACACTACTCCTTTTGTAACATTCGGTCATTTATGTGCAATAATATCAGAAATTGTCACCTGTCAGTTGTTTTGGTTCCGACAAGAGACCAGGACAAAACACTGGGACGTTGCGTCCTCATATAGTGTAGTCTGAGATCAGTTGGCAACAATGAATTTTACAAGTTGTCAGATGAATATGTAAATACCATCGGTCTAATTCCTATTGTCCAGATTTTACATGGAACCAAACATCAGATAACGATTTAATATCATAACACTCGTATTCTCACTATTGAGGCATCCCATGATTGTTTTTGTAACTTCCTGATGTTCTGCGGATCGCGGAACCCCTTCTTGTATTTTGACACTGTTGGCATGAAGGACATCTGACAGCTTCCGCAGTCATTGATATTGACATATTGATATTCTCAGAAAGGAGAGTTGAAGGCTGAGTTTTTTTTGAGAGTCTACCAAGTTTCTGCTCAACCAATTTCTTTTGGATTATCCATTGATATTTATTCAATCACATAACGGATTTGGGATATTCCATTTCTCAAGAGTTCTTCATTCGTCTGCGATTGTTTGCGCTGTGTATTTCAGGAAGAACTTCTTGTCTGCTCTGCAGGATTTATTTGGGTTAGGACTTGTGTTGCCACTCTCACTGGAATAAGAGATTGATTATCGAACGGCCGAACAAGCCATCAAGGTCGTATATTTACCCTCACGCTGAATTGAGGTTAGTAAGCTTATTGGTGGCCCCAACAATGGCACAAAGGCACCATCATTCCATATAAGTGTAAACAGAAGTCAGACTGGTGATGTTTGTTTTAGGGTCCTTCCGGCTCACTCCTTCTGCCTCACTTCTTCAAGCTCACGTCCTATTTATCGGCCAACGTTCAGGACTATCTTCGTGACCCTAATTTTGGTCTCTATTTACCACCTTCTGCACCCCTTTGTGTGGTGTCAGACCCCCAGTGTTCATGCAGCCACCATACAAAGACCGACCTGTCGACTAGGAAGATAGAGATTGGCACCGCTAGTTCAAGAGAGTCAGCGTTAAGCAATATCACGAAGTATCCCAGTATCAGATAAGTTCAGATATTAAGCGGAGACTGCCTATCAGGCTCATTCACATCAAGTATTTCATTGATAACTATAATGTACGCTATCAACGTGACGTCACATGAATAGCCCTATTACTTAGATCTAAGTGAAAAATATCAATTGAATTCACCCAAAGATAGTCACCTGAATATCCTCATTTGGGGTGTTGTGACAGAAATCTATTTGAATGCTGATTTCTGGTAGTTGAGTCAGTCTTCTATCTGCATAGTTGATATTGTTATACATTTACACATCTATTTGTTACTGGTGGTATAAGCCATATAAAGCTGTGTGGCACTGGTGTCTGTGGATTGTTGCTGGCCTCCTGTCCCTGAAGCGAGAGCTAAGAGTGATCATCCAACACCGAACTCAGATCAGATGATCTTTTCGCTGCTAGATGAGAATGCTGCGCCATCGAAACATCTGATACCACTCGTCCCTGAGTTCAATGTTAAAGCACCACACCAACCATCACAGCAGTAACAGAAACCCCACAAGAATCCACGTGTGGAAACAAAAAAAGGAAATGAAGTTAAGATAAATATTAGCAAAAGACAGAGATAGCCAATTGTCCACTTCAATTGGGGTGAGATATAGCTCTACCAGGCTGAAAGTGGCTAAACCACAAGAAAACCCCGACACAAAAATTCGGAGATCCTCCTGAATTTGATACCGCGAACAAGTCCTCAGTCTCGACGAATCCAAGGAGCTCAGGATCCCCCAGTAGTGCCGCACGACCGCTCTTAGGCGAGCTTCACACGTTGACCGGCCTAGGCCTCCACGCTAGCGCACACGACACCCCCCAAGTTCACCCTTCCATGGATTCTGCTTGACGAGACAAGCTGTCGGACTGAACTATGCTCGCGCCCACCACACCAGGTCTCCTACAGACAAAAAAAAATGGGGGAGGCATTGAAATGCATGATACCAAACCGCCTTAAAATTTGGTACCCTAGCAGACACAACATTCAATACAAATGAATGGGAGGTTAAAAACCCAGATAGAAACCACCTCCAAGTTTGCTATCCAACTCATTCAACCCTGACCATTGTGGAGTGGATTCAACCCATCGAACCGATGCCGCTATCTGAACTCCAGCCAAAACCCCTAAGACATCAAATGTGGTGACTACGTTTGCAAAACCGAAGTTGCATTGCGACCACATTGATATCCCAGATGAATCAGCGGAACTCCAACAACCGAACTGAATGCTGGACGATCTTGTGGTGGGTTCGTCTTGGCGAGTCAGTTCGGTTGTTGGAGTTCCGCTGATTCATCTGGGATATCAATGTGGTCGCAATGCAACTTCGGTTTTGCAAACGTAGTCACCACATTTGATGTCTTAGGGGTTTTGGCTGGAGTTTAGATAGCGGCATCGGTTCGATGGGTTGAATCCACTCCACAATGGTCAGGGTTGAATGAGTTGGATAGCAAACTTGGAGGTGGTTTCTATCTGGGTTTTTAACCTCCCATTCATTTGTATTGAATGTTGTGTCTGCTAGGGTACCAAATTTTAAGGCGGTTTGGTATCATGCATTTCAATGCCTTCCCCATTTTTTTTTGTCTGTAGGAGACCTGGTGTGGTGGGCGCGAGCATAGTTCAGTCCGACAGCTTGTCTCGTCAAGCAGAATCCATGGAAGGGTGAACTTGGGGGGTGTCGTGTGCGCTAGCGTAGAGGCCTAGGCCGGTCAACGTGTGAAGCTCACCTAAGAGCGGTCGTGCGGCACTACTGGGGGATCCTGAGCTCCTTGGATTCGTCGAGACTGAGGACTTGTTCGCGGTATCAAATTCAGGAGGATCTCCGAATTTTTGTGTCGGGGTTTTCTTGTGGTTTAGCCACTTTCAGCCTGGTAGAGCTATATCTCACCCCAATTGAAGTGGACAATTGGCTATCTCTGTCTTTTGCTAATATTTATCTTAACTTCATTTCCTTTTTTTGTTTCCACACGTGGATTCTTGTGGGGTTTCTGTTACTGCTGTGATGGTTGGTGTGGTGCTTTAACATTGAACTCAGGGACGAGTGGTATCAGATGTTTCGATGGCGCAGCATTCTCATCTAGCAGCGAAAAGATCATCTGATCTGAGTTCGGTGTTGGATGATCACTCTTAGCTCTCGCTTCAGGGACAGGAGGCCAGCAACAATCCACAGACACCAGTGCCACACAGCTTTATATGGCTTATACCACCAGTAACAAATAGATGTGTAAATGTATAACAATATCAACTATGCAGATAGAAGACTGACTCAACTACCAGAAATCAGCATTCAAATAGATTTCTGTCACAACACCCCAAATGAGGATATTCAGGTGACTATATTTGGGTGAATTCAATTGATATTTTTCACTTAGATCTAAGTAATAGGGCTATTCATGTGACGTCACGTTGATAGCGTACATTATAGTTATCAATGAAATACTTGATGTGAATGAGCCTGATAGGCAGTCTCCGCTTAATATCTAAACTTATCTGATACTGGGATACTTCGTGATATTGCTTAACGCTGACTCTCTTGAACTAGCGGTGCCAATCTCTATCTTCCTAGTCGACAGGTCGGTCTTTGTATGGTGGCTGCATGAACACTGGGGGTCTGACACCACACAAAGGGGTGCAGAAGGTGGTAAATAGAGACCAAAAGTAGGGTCACGAAGATAGTCCTGAACGTTGGCCGATAAATAGGACGTGAGCTTGAAGAAGTGAGGCAGAAGGAGTGAGCCGGAAGGACCCTAAAACAAACATCACCAGTCTGACTTCTGTTTACACTTATATGGAATGATGGTGCCTTTGTGCCATTGTTGGGGCCACCAATAAGCTTACTAACCTCAATTCAGCGTGAGGGTAAATATACGACCTTGATGGCTTGTTCGGCCGTTCGATAATCAATCTCTTATTCCAGTGAGAGTGGCAACACAAGTCCTAACCCAAATAAATCCTGCAGAGCAGACAAGAAGTTCTTCCTGAAATACACAGCGCAAACAATCGCAGACGAATGAAGAACTCTTGAGAAATGGAATATCCCAAATCCGTTATGTGATTGAATAAATATCAATGGATAATCCAAAAGAAATTGGTTAAGCAGAAACTTGGTAGACTCTCAAAAAAAACTCAGCCTTCAACTCTCCTTTCTGAGAATATCAATATGTCAATATCAATGACTGCGGAAGCTGTCAGATGTCCTTCATGCCAACAGTGTCAAAATACAAGAAGGGGTTCCGCGATCCGCAGAACATCAGGAAGTTACAAAAACAATCATGGGATGCCTCAATAGTGAGAATACGAGTGTTATGATATTAAATCGTTATCTGATGTTTGGTTCCATGTAAAATCTGGACAATAAGAATTAGACCGATGGTATTTACATATTCATCTGACAACTTGTAAAATTCATTGTTGCCAACTGATCTCAAACTACACTATATGAGGACGCAACGTCCCAGTGTTTTGTCCTGGTCTCTTGTCGGAACCAAAACAACTGACAGGTGACAATTTCTGATATTATTGCACATAAATGACCGAATGTTACAAAAGGAGTAGTGTGATTAGGTTCTAGGAACATAATAACTTTAAGGAGTTTGCGATGGAGTAAACAGTAGAAGAGAGGAATATATTACGGTCTTCTGTTCGGGTAACGGAACAGTAGTAACTACGAATAACGCTGAAGTCGTTGGACCATGCCTTAAATGTGTAGGATATTCATCGACTGACAGCACACGGTGTTGCCAAATCATTTAAACTGAAGCAATGTTTACGTTTAGGCAATTGAAGCGCTAACAAGTACTCTGAAACTCGAAAAAGTGTGATAAAGATATCATGTGGAAGTGAGGTAGTATATAGATGCGTATGCGATCAATCGACGAGGCCTACTATGCGTATCTTCCCAAAACAAGAAAGAATGTGTTACGGTGCAAAATGAAACGGTAACAAATCCCCCCTCTACTCGGAGAGGCATTAAAGTTCCCAGAACTTTGATGACGATTAATCGTAAGGCTTCCTATTACAAATATACAATTTTAACATTCAAAGTGTAAGTCAGACTGGTGAAGCAATATGAGCCAGAATTACCAAGATCTATCCACCAACTGTTGCACAACATACAATATTTACACACAGATAAAACAGTCAACACAGATAAAACAGTCAACAACACTGTGTTAAACTGTATTGGGTACACCTAGTACCCAATACCGCTCTCGAAGAATGCCCATCAATCCTTGAGTTCCTACATGACAAGACCGTACGTGCTCTTGAAAAATAATTTGATGAACTGTTAGATGTTTAGCAGGAAGTAAAATAGGAAAACGAAAACCTTCGGAGTCGGTACGAGATGATACTCTAGATTTAAGACGAATCAATCCATTTTCATCGCAGAAAGGAGAAAGACTAATAATGGTTTTATCCCTTTCTTTATCTGGAAAAGTTTCATCTTGAACAATTTTCAAAATGAAGATTTCGGCGGCGTTTATTTCCCCACAAGTCAGTGGTCCACAATTCCGGCTAGCCCTTTCAGTTTTAAGGTTGAATATAAATCTGAAGACAGCAGCCACCATCTTCACTGTTCGAAAGAATTCTGAGAAAACAGTTAAATGCCAAAAATCAGAGCAATCATTATCAAGAAGTGTAGTGATCAACTTTTTCTTACGCTCACTGTAGACTTCTTCTTCATTGCAGTTGACGGTGCCACTAGGCCACTTATATGGAATTTCATAGAGCCATGCCGGCCCCTTCCACCATCTCGAGCGGAGTACAAATTTTGGAGAACAACCACGTGATGGAAGATTTGCAGGATTGTGGATTCCAGGAATATGTCTCCATGCATCTGAAGGAGTTAAACTACGGATTACAGCAGTTCTATTCCACACAAATGTGGCCCATTTTTCTTTTCTTTGTATCCAGGAAATTACCGTAGACGAATCACTCCAGAAATGGCTCGTTATCTGATTGAATTCGAAATTATCTATGACATTTCTGAACAATCTTGGCCGATTGTCGCTGCAAGTAACTCTAGCCTTGGAATTGTCAAAATTTTTCCTTTCTTTTGTATAGGAGCCAATCTAGACTTGGCTGCTAGGAGGTGGACAGATACTTGTTGATTCTTAACAACACGTGAAAATATAACTGCTGAGTAGGCTGTGTAACTGGCATCACAGAACGTGTGAATGGAGCAAACAAAATCAGAAGTTGGACCAATATCTACCCATATACAAAAATTTTTCGCCCCTCTCCTTTGGTTGCGGCCAACCTCCCCTTCCCAGGTTCCCTGTTTTTTTCCCTTTCTTTTTCTTTCCTTTTTTTTTTGTCTTGTCCCCTTTTTTTCCCTTTTTTTCTTTTTTTTCCCTCTCCTCTTCCTCTTTTTCCTTCTTCCTCTTCTCACCCCAACCTCTCCCCTTTTTTCCCTCTCCCCCTCTTTTCTCCCCCTTCCCTCCCCTTACAAAATATTACCCCCTCCCCCCCCCCACCCCTACCCCCCCCCCCCCCCCCCCCCTCCCCCTCCCTTCTCTACCCATCTAGGTATAGTGATTTCCAATAGACTAGGTATTTCATGAAACCAGTTTCTAAATTTCATAGATGTGTCTTCATCTACAGGCTCGTCCCAAGTCAAGTTCTCATTCCACAATTCTTGTAACAACAATTTTGGAACTAATGTAGCAGGGCACACAAAGCCGATAGGATCAAAAACACGTTGAGCCATTGACAAAATTATTCTTTTGGTAATGTATTCTTTTTGTAAGTTCACCTCTTTCAGGCAACTTGGATTAATATTCAGTGTATCTCGTACTGGATCCCACATCAATCCCAATACTGACAAAGGTACTATATCTTCATTGTTGTAGTTATTCTGATCTCTAGTGAACTCCCACCCTCTCAAATCAAATTTACCCTCTGCCATAATCATAGTGGCTTCTTGCAAAAACATCTTGAGAATCAATTCATCGGGAACACTAGTGACACAGTTGTCGACATAAAATCCTTTATTTGCCAGCTTCAACATCACTTCACGGGAATATCTCGTGTCGCCGCTTTCAGTCCTTCTTAACATTTCTGCAAGGTGATGTTCAATGGTTGCTCCTAAGAGAAAAGGGCTGCTGTCAACGCCAAACACAACTCTACGATGTCGAAAGGTCAACTCATTTCCATCTTGATCAACCCACAAGAAGCGAAGGAAATCTCGTTCACTCTCGTGAAGACTAATTTGCAAAAATGCCTTACGGATATATGAAACTACTCCAAACTTGTGCTCTCTGAATTTAAGCAAAATTGACGGAATCGATTCGATAAAATTTTGGCCTTTTTCCACGCAATCATTCAAAGAAGGTTTGTCTTTTTCATGAGAAGACGCATCAAACACAGGTCGGATCTTTGTTGTAAGGCTATTTTCTTTCATGACTGGACTGTGAGGCAGATAATGAATGTTGTTTTTATCATGTTCGGATGGAATTATCTCAATTATTCCTTCCTCTAGCCTTTCTTTGAAGACTTGATCATAAGATCGAACAAGGTTTTGATTCTGTAATTTCTGAAGAGTATTGTGTAGTCTCATTTTGGCAAGGTGATAGTTTTTTGACAACGGCGGGTGACCAACAATCCAAGGTAACCGAACTTCATAACGACCTTCATTGTTAATCATCACGGTGTCTAAAAAAATATCTTTGGCGGCTGATACCAATTCCCCCCCGTGTTCTGTGCTTGCTTGGCTCTTCGATACCCAACACATCAAGATCCCACAAAAAACTGATGATAGAATCTTTCACTAGAAACGACAAGGATGAGCTGATCGAAGAGTTGGCTATGTTGTGCATTGGCGTTTTTCCAAGAAGTACCCAACCGAATAAAGTTTCATAGGCTACCAAACCATAGGATAATGAGTGACGATTTCCTGTGAATATTTGACCGACTGAATCAGCACCAATCAGAATCTCAATTGGTCGAGAAGGTCCAATATCTGACAACTCTATATTGAGATTTCTGAGCTCTTCAATCCATGGTCCAAAACAGACAGGCGAAACCTCACTGCATATCGATTTGAAGATCTTCTCTGCCAAAACGAGATAACATGGCTTCGATAATATGATGATAATTTTCTTTATCAATTGCTGGATAACTCTCTACTAGTTGCCTTGCTCTACTGAAAGGTACAGCTGCCTGAATCAAATAATAAATTTTATCGACTGCCTCGATATCTCTGGCTTCATGGATCTTCTTAGTTTGAGACCAGAATGGTAACTAGTTTCGAATATCACCATCAAATTTCTTAAATTCTATAAGAGGTAATTCAAAACGCCTACCTGTCATGCTGACATGGGAACATTCAGAATTTGCATCATCGATGTGTTCAACTTCATGGGTTACCTTTCTGAATATTTCCTCATATTGGAATTTCAGGGCAGCAAACTTCCTTTTGTATGAGTCGCAATTTGTCATGTCCGCCAATAAGTCATCCTCGGTAGCATCACTCTGCAGGAAGTCCTGATAAACTTTATTATCTGCTACTTGTAGGTCCTCCATCTTTGCTTGAAGCAGGTCGTAACATATCTATATCTGCTGATTATCGCGTGGGGTTGCTGACATTAACTTTTCGAGATCACTTGTTAGTAATGTAAATGATCTACGTAAAACAGAACGATGCTTTTTATTACCTTCCATTCTTTCACTTCGAAAAGAACAGCAAGTACTTGGAGGGTAATCTGAACAGTCTCGTTGACAATAGTCCTGTCACGGTCGCCAAATAAAATGTAGAGTCCAGAAAAGAAAACTACCCGTTTAACTCCGGTTCTCTTGGTTCAATGGAAATTGTCAAAAGTGTACTACTGTTCGCTCAGCGATTACTGCAAACCCCAACAATAATTCGATTTTTCGACAGAACCTTTTTACTCTGCATTGACGTTAGAACATTCGTAACAAAATTGATAAATCTGTCTTGATAGACAGTAGAAAAATAGTTTTCACAATTTGAAAGACAATACAGGGTGGTTTGGTACAAAATTTAAAAATAGATTTCGTAACAACAGCATTAAATGGTCTGAAGCCGAGGTCACCTCAGCAACGACGCATTCAGTCACCCCAACGTGGAGATCCAGAATGTGTGGAGGCCGCTTATTCAAGGCATGGACCGACTTTGGCTCGATGAGGGTGAATCGTGCGCCAATACATCCATTTCCTGCTGAAAATCGAGCAGCACACTTCTAGCAGTAGCACCCGCTCGCCTCCTTGTTAATACTGCCCTTTCCCATACCATAGGGAAACTAGGACTTTATAACCGACCACAACTCGAAATATTGTCAGTCATCACCCGAAGACGATTGCGGATACCAGCAATCGGAACGTCGTGAGTACACTCAACTTGAAACTTGGTTTCAACATTGATACTATTTCATTCATTCCTTTATTAACATTTTCTGACTAGTATTTCGCTATTTCGTATTCGATATCTCAATTTTATTGTCACAATATTATTCCATTTATTTCTTTATCAAACAATTTTTTACTCATGTTTCATATTCGATTTCTCAATTTTTTGTAACAAAATTATTTTCTATTATCAATAAATCCCTCATTTCATTCTTTAACAAAAAATCCATATCAACCTTCCGTTTGAGATTTGATTTTCTCACTTGATTTGTATTTTTATGCTTTCGTTTTCAGCAACAGGTTTCAATAGAATTAATAATATAGACAATGAAAGTCCGAACCATTACCATCCAGCAAAGAACATTGCCAACCACATACAAGCAATTCCTGCCTGAATTTGATAAGTGTTGGGTTGTCTCCTGGTTACTACTGATATAAACCGAACACAGGGATTTTGCAGTTTTTGTACAATCAATTCATCAGACTTCAGTAGGCCAGGCTATTATATCAGCATGATTCAACTGCGAAAGGACTCAAATTTCACATATTTCCCTCAAACCAGCGGTTAGTACTACCCTTTTAGGGTAGGTTAGTTTAAGGCTAATATTACCTCGTTGGTTCACGTGACCTGAGAACCTCATAGAGTTATCCAAATACGAACCTATATTCTTAACTTCGCCTTTCAAAGCAAGGTCCATACGGTCGACGACAATATTAACATTTCTTTCTGGATACTCTACACGAGCCAGCGTTCGACCGAACAGAAGACATAGAAGCATTTATGGTGAGGCAATATTTCTTAGAGAGTTCAAGGAGAGACTCCAAATTTTTTGTTTATTACAATGCGAGCGTTTTTGTAATTTCATCTTATAACGTTTTTATTGTGAGATGAATTATTGTTCGCGTGATAAGTGGTCCATTGACTCAATTAGATTTTTTTTCAGTACTGAAAAAGAACTCATCTGGAGGCCATCCAAAAATCAATACATGAAAAACAATCATTTTGGAATGATTTTCCCTGTAGATAAGTTTAGTAGTGCTGCAATTGTAGTAACCACACAAGCAGAGTAGTAAATACAAGAAATTTGATAGAATAATATTCAATGAAACGTTCACAACCAGAAGAAATTGATCGGTATCCCAATGTACATGACCGAGGAAGGGTAAACATCTGATGGACTCCGAAAAGTTGCTGGGTTAATTATAAAACAGTTCCTCTCGAATGAAATACGTTTTATAAGTCAGCTGAAAACTGAAGTCTGCGTATTAAAAACATAGAGGAACTGATATTCATGAAACACTTAACAAAACCCCTATTGCGAAACACCTCCACCATATTTCCGGGCCATTTGAATGAATTTTCAGGAAAAATTTCTCGAAATACTCCATATGAAACTATTGAACACTGTTTTTACAAATTTTAATAGTCAGTCAGTTCCTCGTTTACACATCTAGCAAAAATATAGATTCTCCTTGAACGCATTCAACTTTTGAATTCTCAATATTCTAGAACCACTACAGAGCGGAATCAAGGTTCATCTCAGCTACTGAAGATTGCTTCATTCAGCCAGATTTTTGTTTGGTTATTCATGACGGTTTTTTCGGTACAAAAATGCCTTATTACTCTCATCCAGGATCAATCCGATCAAAAAAAATTAATTTTCGACCACTGGCTGAGCTTGATTTCATTTTCATCATGTTAACTGTTTTGTCGTGTATGTATTTCAGTAATCATTGTCAATTCTTTATACATGGTAAACATTTCTCTATGTACTGATATTGACTATGAGAATGTGAATTTTGAAATTTTTCATGAAGATAATAGTGACAGCATAAAAGTTTCATAGTTTTCATTGCCCTAGAAAAACAACTATATTTCCCATATCGTATTCGAACAATTAAGCATTCGCCTTCAGTGTCATGCTAAAACTTCATCCTCGTGCGATATAATCATCATTATCCCCATTACTTTTACAAATGATAATTAATTTTGATGTAAAATTTTGAGTCACCGTTGGCCTTTCTCATAGTTATGTTTTAAGGGGGGCGTATTCATCATTTCATTCGGTCAAATATATTACCTAGAAATGGAATCTCATTTTTGATCTATTACTGGTAGAGACTCTCCAGAATCGAAATATCCACCTTTCAATATTCCTTGCAACTTCACGCATGGGGCAAAATAGATGAAATATCAGTCGCCTGAATCGGATGCAATGAGACATCTTAAATTGAGGCAGCGTCACGTACCATTGAGAATACACAGTTGCCGACTGATTGACCTGTTGTTGGCAACCTTGGTTTGGTTATTTCGTCGTCCTTTCTATACAATCAGCGGCGATAATTCCACAATTCAAAGCTCATCAGCGACACATTTCATCCTTGATAGAAAGTTCTTGTTCTGTGGCGGGATTCGCGTTCACGCCATTCGCACAACTCTGTCAGAGGATATAGTCCAGGATCTGAAGATAGTTGAGCATTATGGTGGTTTGAAATCAATTTTTTCCATAACATTTTGATCACTTGCCAATACACGGTTATCCTGGATATTTCCTTTCAGAAAGCCTATTTTGATGTAATTAAAATTGGAGTAGCTAGCACTGAAAGTCTGGTACAAGTGACAAGAAAATTTCAGAATTTACAAATGCTACAATATCATATATAGAGTGAGAACTCTACACCAAATCAAACATCAGAAAATTAAATAATTTCCAGAAATATTTTTATACGGAGTGGTTCACAAAACGTCATGTTTCACTGAACCCCAGGATATTGAATTATTTCCGATATAATTTCATTTGTGCCTTGAAAAAAATATTCGACAGTATAACCAATCAAACGCACTTTCGTTTGGTCATGACATATGATATCAGCTTAATAATCAGTTGGAATTTTTTTCATATTTAACCGATACCACGCCGGAATTATATGCTCAAGTGCAGCACTCTAACCCTTGAGGAACAAGGGTTGCTTGGAGCGACTATTGTGATGATCGCCGAGCGATAATAGCGCGACGATAATCGCTGGCGTTGATCGCAAGCCGGAGCGTTTTGCTTACAGCGAGTTTTCTGTCGGCAGAACCTGAAAAATAAGTGGCATCAAATTGTGGTCATTCGTCTGTAGGCTGTTATAGACATAGTGAGCCTCAGGATGAGTGTAACAGATAGACAAAAGGAAAAATTGATTATGAAATACGTTTTGCTGGATGAAATTGACGATGAAGATACGTTAGAAATGTTGAATTTACCAAGACTAAACATCCTATCTTCATAACAAGAATGAATTGAAGATACTTCAAAGTAATGATAACGAATTTTTCAGACCTTCCAAACTCCAGTTTGGGATTTCGGTTAGTTGAATTGAAGAAAATATTGGGAAGTTGTCAATGTACTGCAATAGTCACCGAATAGCTTACCATAATTGTTCATAGCGATTATATATGCTCTAGGACCAGAAGCCCGCGATGAACGCCAGCGGCTATAACGATAGTCGCCCGAAAAAAACGAAACAATACGAAACATATTTGCAGTGCTCAGCGATTGTCGTTGCGTAACTATCGCTCTGCGATCCTTGCAAGAGTCGCTCCAAGCAAAACGTACCTTTAATTTCCAGTTGAAATCATCCATGTTGCCAGGCCCCCATCTCTAGTGAATTTTTTTTGGTACCTTTTTTATAGTTGATAGGAGTGCATGAAGAGAGAGAGAGAGTATGGGTAGTCGTTGCTGACTAGTTAGGACTAGATAATAGTGAGGCTTTGTAGCAAACAAAAGAGTACCCTTCAAAACAGATCTAAGCTTTCGGAAATGTAGTCCTTATTTGAACATTCTTCAATATCATTGTCTCTAACACTTTCAACGTTTACTTCAGAGTTCCTCACCTCTCTCCTATCCATATTCAAGTTAGAGCGGGGAATGATATCGACAACTCTGGTTTCATCTTGAGACAAATCATCATTTTCTGGGATAGTGAATTTTTTAATTCGATCTATATGGCGTTTCCATATTATTCCTTCCACCGTTTTTATCATGAAGGTTCTATTCCCCAAAACACTAAGAATAATTTTTTCGCACCATTTGTCACCACCTTGTCGGATATCACGAGACCAAATACGGTCATTTGCCTTGAAATCATCATTTCGTATTCCCTTAAAATATTTTTTCTGTTTATTTTGATTATCGATTACGTTTTTCTCCACATATGGAATCATTAAATCAAACTTGCACCGAAGTTTTTTACCTAACAACAATTTGGTAGGTGATTCCCCTGTTGTTGTGTGCGGAAAAATTTCTATAATGAAACAGAAAACGGTTCAATATAAGGTTAAAATCAATATTGCCCTGATCGTGAGCAGATTTCAAAATAGCTTTTTTCAATATTTTGACGGCACTTTCCCCTTGCCCATTTGAGGATGGATGGTAAGGAACACCTGTTATATGTTGAATACCACTATCGATGAGAAATTGCTGAAATGAATCTGACATGAAAGTTGTTGCATTATCGGTACAAATTTGGTGAGGCAAACTAAATCTTGCAAAAATTTCTCAGAAAATTTTAATCGTTGTGTGAGCAGTTATGTTACTCATCTCAAAACATTCTATCCACTTTGTTGTGGCGTCTTCTATGAATTTTTTCCGAAAATTGGGCCGAAAAATTGATTGATAGCCAAATAGAAAATGTCGCGGAATCATGTGAAGCTTGCTCTGTGCATGGTAATAATCCGCCCAAATCAAGTTTGATTACTTGGGACTGGCCCAAAGAGCAAGACTTCATTTAGAATTTTTCGGCCCAATTTTCGGAAAAAAATTTATAGTCATAGAAGACGCCACAACAAAGTGGATAGAATGTTTTGAGATGAGTAACATAACTGCTCACACAACGATTAAAATTTTCTGAGAAATTTTTGCAAGATTTGGTATCTTGCAAAAATTTCTAGGAGTATCTTCTTTCAATGTTAGACTTATGGAAAATTTATTAAAAGTACCTATATCTTCGAAAACATTTGCGTACTTTCTTTTCAACTCAATACTTTTTTCTGAAATATTCATTACTTTTCCTTCAAAATTTTCTATTCTACATTCAACGAACTGTAATTTTGAAATTCCCAAATTGAGCATATTCAAGCCATTTCGACCAATGAGTGGTGGACCACCATTTTTTATAATATAAGTTTAAGAATGTAGCTTTTGTTTTCGAAAATCACCCTGAAATTCACATATCCTATCGGTCCGAATGTCATACCAATATAATCTTTCAATTTCAAATTTTTTTTATGTATTTAAACTTTCTGATATGGCTGATTGAACAAATCCCGAATCAGTTTAAAGATTCAAAGGAACTTTCTCCACAAGTAACTTAATATAGGTTGGTTTCACATTACCACTATTATCAAAAGAACAACTCAATAAATTGAAAATTGACTCTTTTCGAGAGATCGATTCTGAACTGTCATTCATAGGCTCTTCAGAATCGATTAAAAAATGAAGTTGTTTATTGCATTGAGGTGCCAAATGTCCTCTTCTACCGCATTTGTGACAACTACAAGTTCTATAAGAACATTCACTTGCTAAATGATTCGTTCGCCCACACTCGATTACTGTGTGACGAAAAGAATTTTGTTTTCTGCTTACCGAACGATTCTTGATGTTCTTGCTACCTTGTGTTGAACTACATGCATTGAACTTGTTTTGAGGAACAGCTACCTCCGAACTCCTTTTTGGATAGATCCACTCATTGAAATTCACGGGCTCCATTTTGACAGTTGTCTGCGATGACATTTCCCTCAATTTATGTTCTTCTAGTGCTGACTCTTTCGACAAAGCAAGTTTGACCACCTTCTTGAAATCAACTGAAGCATCAGAAGCATCTTCCTCAAATAATCGGTCCATAATTTTCATATCATTCATTCCCAGCACAAAAATATCTCTCATTACCGTATTTAATTCTGTTCCGAACTTGCAAGTACTGGCTAGGCTTTTTATTCTTGCCTCCCAATCAGCCACGCTTTCAATTACCTCTCGTTTGGCAGTATAAAGTTTCAGTCGTTCTGCAAAGTATGACTTGACAGGAGAAAAATGTTCAGTCAGCAAATCGACTAGATTTTCATAGCTTTTGGTGTCGGGCAAATCTGGTACACATAAGTTTCTTACCAACACACACGCTTCTTCGCTCAATGTGTTCAGTAGTATAGCTTTTCTGCGTTCTTCCTTTGTAATATTAGTCGCTATGAAATATTGATTGAGCCTCTCCTTGAATACCGAAAAATTAGAAATCTTGGGATCAAATATACTCAGCGTTCCGAGAAGTCCAACAAATGTCTACGACTCTGTCTGCGACATTATCGAAGCCCCAAATAACAGGAAAATATCCGCGTGATAACGAAAACCCTCGTCGCCAATGTTATGTATGTTATTAATATAAATTACACAACAACTTATTAAGAAATAATTCAACTCGGCTAACTGACATTATAATTATTTATTAACTGTCAAAATCCTGTTTATGGACATATCACTAGGAAACAACATTATATAGGGTGAAATATACATAACAAATATATTTAATATTTATTAAATATATAATATAAATAATATTTGAAGCTAAAGATTGAAACCTGTTGGCCTGTGTCGAAAGAGTTTATGGATTGTGTCGATTATTTTTGTGATTCAATGAAAAAAGTTATGAGAAATTGATATGAAAATTCAAAAAATGTTTCATGTTTCATATTGTTTTCGATTGGTGACACCTTTCTCCCAAGAGTTTGGAATTGTTAATCATGACGTTGATACCGGCAATCTTGTTCCCTGAACGAGTTCATATAGGTTTATACTGGATGTCTGCTAAATTCTCTACTGTTGTCTGTCCATTTATATCGTTGCCTCCTATGATCGAGAACCCCACTTTCGCATATAAGTACGTTGCGAGATGTCTCTCAATTCATTTCAGTTTGAAATAGAAAATAATATGGAGCCAGCGGATGGCCTAAGATCCTCCTCACGCAGTAAACTTCAATTCTGGTAAAATTTTCCTTCTTGCTCAAACACCCTCACTTGTTGGCCCAGAAGATAGAGCTTTATGCAAACAAATTCTCCATACCAGTGAATTACGGAAACAATATAAAAAAAATCGTTATGTGAATTATTCTGGTCGCTAACCGCGTTCCTGTACTTTAATTGTTATATGACTCAAAGTTGGCTATATTTATAGATTTCTCTCATAGTTCTGAAGGTTTGCAGATTAACAGCCGATTGCACCGACTTTTTCATATGGCACCATTGACAAAAGGGCTCTTTAAGATAGGTGAGGGTTCATCAATGGGTGTTCAATAGTCTTTTTAACTTTGGTGCAATCGCTGCAGTGCGTTAAGTGACCAACAATAGCCCATTAGCTTAATGCTTCCATAAGAAAAAGTCGGTGCAATCGGCTGTGAGTCAAAAATTCCACGAAAACAAAAAGTAATTCTGTATCGAGGTCGGCTTGCTGCAAATCGGACAACCCCAACTACTTTTCCGAAAACTAATAAACCTCTACTCGAAGACCAACTCTGCAGGAGGAAATTTACTGTTAATTTGTATGCGGGATTCGAGTCGGTGTGTAACGTTTCAGAAAGGGATATTAAACAAAGAGTTTTGAAGGAAACGCGTCCTGCAGTATTGGAACACAAAGTAGTGATTTAAAATTAATGTGTTCGCCTTGAGCCGAAGCCGCTGCTGCTGTCTACTCGAGTATTACGTGTAAAATACTAGAGTTTTGACTTTCCAATTAGTTGAGGCAATTGCATGCGCCCGGTTTTCTTTCTGCGGTACTGGACCTACCGATACTCAGAGGCGTTTCTTCCGTTTCGTTATGACGAGTTCAGATCAGTCGTATTGAAAAATAGCCAGACAATTATCCATTTCATTAAATAGATAGATAGATAGATAGATAGATAGATAGATAGATAGATAGATTTATTGAAGTTTTCAATTTAGACAATTGATAAAACTCAAGTCAGAAATGATCACATTAACAACACAAATGTATCTTAATATTAATATAAATGAAAATAGAAGTACGTGGTATAGGTAAATACAGTGGGTGTATAAAAATCACAGGCAAAACAAATATATATCACAGATATGGATTAATGAGAGAAAAGTAATATTGAAGTTACTAGGGAGCCTAAATTTAATACAAACTGAGAATTGGTATTTGTCCAAGAATTCTTGTAACGAGTATGGCTCAATGTCACACAACAGATCGAAAACACATTTTTTGAAAGTTTGTCTTGTCCGTTCTCTGATAATCAAGGGTAAATGGTTGTAAAATTTAATTGATGCGTTATGCGGCCCATTCTCTGTATTTTTCAATCTATGTTTAGGAACAATATAATTGGATTTCTGTCTGGTGGAATACTCATGTCTATATTTGTCATCTTCAAAATTCGATTTGTTGTCGTGTACAAAAAGTTCACAAACATAAATGTATATAGCATATACAGTAAGCATTTTTTTACCCTTGAAGATACCACGACAAGTTTCTCTGTAATTCATATTGAACATTATTTTCAAGATACGTTTTTGCATAAGGAATACACGTTCCAGTTGTGTACTCCCTCCCCATACTAAAATTCCATATTTCAGCAGAGGATAAACAGTCCCATAATATGCCGTTTTGAGTGCATCTATTTGCAAGTGACTTCTCAATAATCTTATTGCATAACACTTACTTGCTAGTTTTTTTGCAAGATAGTCAATATGTACTTCATAATTCAGTTTATCATCTATATGGATCCCCAACATTTTTGTACTTGTTGAAATAGCTAGTCTGTCACTACTGAGCTGCAAATACTCCGGAATAGTAATATTTTTGTGAACAGTTTTGAACAATATACAGTCTGTTTTAGATGTGTTTAAAAATAACTTGTTATTATTGATTATGTACCTATATCTGCTTTTATGACAGATTATTTCATTTGCCCGATTGGTTTGCAAGCTGGCGAAGTCACATCTTGTTGGGCATAATTGTAAGGGAATGATGAAGGTCAGAAAGAACTCACTAATTCCTTGGAAAATTATAAATCCTTGTCAGATTGAAAGCTGAAGCATGCCTTCAATTCTGAGGAATAGGTGATAATTGACGGTATTTCTCTAGCTCTCAAGATTTTAAATAACTACATTTATCACACAACTTTGGATCCCCTTAAAATGAGTTTGACTCGACTGGATCCGATCCATCCAATACAGTTTTCGGATTGGATTACACCACTTAAGTCAATTCTTTAAAATATGGGATTGAACCTAATCGATCGCCTTGAAGAGAAGTGAAATTATGAGATAAATGGTTTGAAATTAATAAATATCAGGTGAAAATAGAAAACTTGAGATTATTTGTTCATTGTCTCAATTGTTAATCATGAATTATCTTTCCCAAAGAGGAGGGTAAAGTAGTAAAGAGAAGATATTTAGTCCAAAGAAGACAGCAGTTTTGTATTCAACTTGATTAGCAGAACACAAGGAATTTGATATCATGACATTTGACATATTGCTGTCGAGTTAGGTTTTCTAAATCGGATTGAAGCATAGGATTACAAGATCCACTCATATACTGCGACATAAACTGAAGGGTGAATCGACTCGACAACCTTTTCAAGGTTCACAAAATTACATTATCTGGAGATATATCCAATATATATTTCTCTCACTCAAGACTTGATTCGAAAGCAAATATTCTCGAGAATATATGTTGTATTCTTTCGATGGAGTCGGTTGGTACTCTACTGATAAAAATTACCATCTTCAGTGCACGGAGAGCACTGAAATATATCTGATGGCTGAAATTCAATTGAAAATGAAAAAAGAATTCTCAGATCCTTTATCACATCTTAGCTCACTAGTTCAGTACCCCGATCATATACTAATGAATGAATGTAAAATTTAAAAAAACATAGTTGAAACCGAAGTTGAAATCAGAAACTTCATTAGGCTGAGCGTACCATAAATAAATGCAAAATCTTCAGCAGTCCTGATAACATATTTTTCTGAAAGTATCAGAATTAGATCCCAAATTGTGTGTTTTTTTTTTTTTTCATTATAATATTATTTTATGATATTATGTTTTGTTCTCAACTGAACCACATCGGAATTTGAGAAGTCTCTAACTTCTTCACAGGTTTTCAACTATTCACAGCCGTATAATAGGATACTACAAAATATATCGGGAGTCATGTCAGTAACTTCACAACGAGTTTTAAGAACAGTTTTTTTTAATAGCAGCCATGGCATCATAAATAACTATGTTATTACTATTGCGAAAAATGTAATGAAAAACTTCTCTCTACGAATCATCGCACTTGTTTACTTGAATTTCGTATGCATTCTATTGTGATATGAAAATAAAGATTATCTATTTTCTCATATCCCATTTATGTAGTGAGTTTCGACTGACAATCGAGAGTGACTGGTGAGTAATGAATACTGCCAGAAAAAATAATATCGACTAGCCTGACTTCTTCAAGATGGTCACAATGGGGAAGTATCAAATGTAGAAAAATATTGCGATTGTTCGGAATTATTTCGAGAGAGGTTATTGAATCTAAGGGGAGCGAATGATATTCTTGCAGGAGATTTATCATTGTCCAATACGCCTAAGCTAAAATTGAAACTATACCAAATAACATTAGAAGCATTTATAATTCCAACAAAGAACTATTTAAGTTATAATACCGATTCATCAGTACCTCAACGATGTTAGGAATGTTGGTGATCTTCATAAACTGCACTATCCGAAGTACGGGGCATTAAAAAAATCTAAAATAATATGCTGATTAGTGGTGCATCAATGAATTAAAATCTATTCGGCCTCCATCAGTGGCACATAAGTTCCTCTAGCATTGAAATCTTGCTTTATTGCAATCAAAATATCATCACCAACACACAGTTCAATCCACCCTAATATTTTCAATCAGAACTTACTGAAGAACCTAGTAGGCATTCGTTGTTTTATTCTTATAGGATTATGAAATCCGTAATTTGAATATACCCCGTTATTGAATTAACTGAGGAGCCACCCTCCTTCGTCATTAGTACAGGCCACAACCACAACCTTCTGGCCTCAAAAAATCTAATAAAATGTTAACGAGTTTTCGTATTCACGTTATTCTTCCGGATCCGTTCTAATGTAAGCAGGGACAAAACAGGAAGTCTGCCGAGCTGGACACGCAAAATGTTCCTCTGCCTTTTCTCTCTAATAAGAAAAAAAATTGCAGGGGTGGAATGGGGAAATATTGGGTTTTATATAGAAGCTGATACTTTCTGAATAATATTCCGTTTAGATTGTCTTATACCCTTTTCACAGGATATAATGATTTTGTTGAATATTTCTTGTACGCTGCATCTGGAACTGGTGTAACATGTATAATTTCCATTGTAGTTCTGGAGACTTCATTTACATTCCATAGCATATAAACAAACTGAATATTAATCAATCACTTCAATCATATCAACATTCAATCACCTCGCACCAGAAGAACAGTAATTATTGTGAGTAATACATCTTTTCAATACTAAAATGATGACTTTATTCACAATAAAAATCGAGAATGATATTCAAAAGTAAAAATTACAGTTCGAATGATAAACATAAAACATTTGTTGATGAGGAGAATATATTCAAGGATTAATTGATGTCATCTAGTGGAGAGAAACCAGCTATCGAAACGTCTTTTCAACAGAGTTGATTGAATAGACAATGGAAGTTAGAACCAATACCACTCAGCAAGGAACATCGTCCACGAGCAGGCAAAAAGACACTTCATTTCAAATTCCCCGAGAGGGTAACTGATCCATAACTCCCAATCAAAACACCCCTTTTGCATAAAGGTACGATATTTTTTTCTCAAGCTATGGGGGAAAAGTCAAAATTCAACTTTCAAACAAGTAGTCTTATAGTTGGATATGAAATTATTTTTATCTACCCCTAGTGGCAGTTGTCATCAATTTACAATACGTAAGTAATTGAGGCATCACGTTACAGCTTTTATCTACACCCGTACTCTAATAATACACCTATATGCCCACAACCCGTTTTATAACGAAATCCATTACGATACAGATTTTTAATTACGATACAGATTTTCAACCAATAGACACCCATCATTTTTCAATCGGGCATGATGTGCATGCTCTGCATTTGACGTTTGTCAAGTCAAAATCGGTATAGGTATTGAATTTTTGAAGAATATAGCCACTTAGATAATCATAACAAAATGTCTGATACTAGCGATATGGGAGAATCACCTTCGACACCTTCACCGGCAGAAATACAGTTAGAATGATTAAATTTTTCATTTGACAAATGCATGATTCATTTCTTTAGTTTTTCGAACAAATTTTATGAGAGCTCTCCGTAGGCGAGCGTTCTAAGGCCGGGGACACACGGTCCGGGTAAACCCCCGTCCGAGTTTTGTCCGGGCTCCGGATGATCCAGAAGTACATTGTGAAAATTAGTGAAGAACACACGGAACCCGGACGGGCTTTTGCCCGTCCGATAGCAAAGACACCCGGATGCTTTCTCAACTGATCATCCGAGACCCGGCCGGGCGTTCACCCGTCTGACAGTTGGCGGGACATTGTGTCAGATAGGCGGGAACACACGGTCCGGGCGAACACGTGTAGTCAGTGTTGTGACCGTCGTGGTGTGCGCATTCTCGAGTTGGTGGTTTGGTGCTTGGTTGTGATACACTCATATATTGGAGAGTTGATAATGACGACGGATATAGACGTGGATAAACTTATATCGCTAGTGCAGGAAAGACCCCAAGTTTGAGACAGAACGTTGGAAGAATATAAAGATAGAAATAAGACAAGGCAAAATTGGATTGTTGTCTGCTCTGCAATATATCCTTTTTACGTCTGTGACGCAGTAAACAAATCACGACAAGTGGAATGAAATCTCCCGGACGGGATGTAGTGTGTTCTGTTCATCGAAATATCGTCCGTCCGGCCAATCGCCCGTCCGGGCAGTCACCCGGACCGTGTGTCCCCGGCCTAAGGCGCTGAGATTATGTTAGCTAGTTGGACTAGTTGGAAGAGACATGGGTTCGATTTCGGCCTCGAGTAATCTGTTTTTTTTTAATTTTGATCTTCTCTTCATTTCTCATCGTTTTATTTTAATACCATCAATTACAATTTTGTAGAATTTTTCAAAGAAATTCGTTTAATTAGTATCATTGTGTGCAATACAAATATAAATATAATATCTGTAGTATTTCACTATTTATCGGGTGAAGATAAAATAGGGTATGCAACTCTCATGTAATGGTTATTGATACACTCGCATCAACCATACAAAACTCACCTTCGGCTCTTTTCATATCCCGGTTGATGCTTGTGTATTAATAACCATCATTACATGATCGTTGCATTATATACTATCAGGATTGTGGGAGTCGATATTTGCAGTGGGCACGGGGATAAGGCCAATTAGCTGCACTCGCGATTTACCGCAATAGGCTGAAGCGTCTTGCTCACAATTTTTCGCATGTGCGTTATTAGCACATATCTCCACGCTACGTAGTATAGTGATAAATACTGGGTACATGGTTACTACCAGCAGATGTAACATTCTCATCTCATTTCTCGACAATGTTAATAATCCCTTTTCCAGATTCCAAAAGCTCAATATTAGACATCAGGTTTCAATATTTAGAATTCAGCAGACAAGTAACTACAATTCTACAAAACCTACAGTATGAAATCATGATTTAAAAAAAATCCGAACAAGTTATTGTTATTGTCTATTCTTCATCTGTGAATTTATAGCCTCGAACCAAAAAACACTAATCCGACCCTGCCTTTATCGACGTAGCCTGGACGAGAAGAATGGTCAGCCTCATCAAAACATAACGAAGTCTTTTCTCCAGGCCAAATCACATTATAACTAATTGAAGTGGACCCGGTAAAAAGAGCCCTGCCTCTTATGCGGACCTCTCGAAAGCCCACTACGCTAAAAAGCCCGGCCGTATGGGAATAAAGCATTTGACAGAGTTAATGTAAAAGTCAACTTTGTGCTTGTATGGACAGAGGGTGCTTTGAGCGGGGATAGTTTGTTGTGGTTTTCATTTTGTCCTTGGTAATGGTATGGAAACCGTGATAGTTTTATTCTTTAAGAATTATGCCATCGATGTGGACAGAGGACTAGGCTATTTCGTTGTTAACTACTATCACCAAGCTTTATATGAATTATGTGCTTTCCTTACCTTCAGTGGCATGCTCGTCACTCTTAACAATAATCAGAAATGATAATCAGACTGTTCAGTACTGTTCTAGAAAATTCCTCAAGGATCGCGAATGAGTCTTTAAGCTCCTCACTTTTTTCAAAAATACTTCAGAATGTTGGGTGTAATTCCAGTGAATACAAATTACTCAGAGTTACTACTTTACTTTCTTATCATTGGTTATTTTGCGTAAAATTCCAAACTCACTGAACGTTTTCAACAGTCAACTTAGAATTTTCTCTGCCAATGATGTTATGAGAGAAAAAATAAATCACGTGAGTATTACTTAACATTCTTTGCAAAAAGCAAATTCTATAGTTTTCTGAATGGCCCTGAGGAATTTCAGATAATCCATAATTGACATAGTGAAAATCTTAAATCAGCCTCTTAATTATACTACTGACCTTGGCCTCATAGATATCGTGCGAGAAAAACACAAACAGGATTTCTGGGTCAAAAGTACAGTCTTCATTGATATCACCCTGATATGGTGAAGCATTAGGACAAGCTTGCCTATTACACAAGTCGAAAGCTAAAGAGCACTGCAGCTCTACTTTCCTGCATCCACATCGCACACCCATTCTTGCAGTTTTATAATATTGTGTTGAACAATTCCTCGGAGCTGGTGGATTCATTGTTATAACAAGTTCTAGGAATTCATCATGCATTACCCAACCCTAATTCTGGGATTCTAAATCATGTCCTAACCAAGCCTGAACTTCATGATGAAGACGGTTGGAATGTTGGTGAGCTGCTGCACTCGTTGGTGGAAGATTTAAAAACTGCACAGGTTTATTCAGTTTTGTTAACTCGATAAACTGTGCATAGCGAAGACGATTGATATAGACCTTCGATCTTGAGATATCTTTAGTCGCGGACACCCTACGATGTGTAGGTTTTGATACAAATTTCAACGTGTCGAAATAAAGGTTAATAAAAGTTAATAGCTGACTATCACTCAAACCGAGGTGAAACTCTTATTTTCCTGTTTCCTAAGCATTTTTGCTGCCACTGAACTAGCCATTGGAGTGGCGAAAAAAAGGGGTTTGGAGGAGATGAACTACCCTTACTGTAAGACACTTATTGATAGAAAAAAAAATCTTCTCGGTTCGAATAGTACCCTTGATATACGGAGAACTATGAAAAAAAAATATTAGAATTTTCGAATAACGTTTCGGGAAACACCTCCCTTAGCAAGGAATTCCTAAGCTCTGTTGAATGAGAAAAGTTCGATAGGTCTCCAGAAACTCAATGAGAGGCTAGGTAACAACACCATCGGGTCAATCGCGATGGAACTGATAAAGGCAAACCGATTGAATAATAGACAAGCAATGACCGTCGGAAATGAATAGGATCGCGATTATTTACCGACTTTTTTTGTGGTGTTCTAGAGACGTGAGCTAAACCATAGGTATGCTTTACCAAAAAATAAGAATTAACTATCTCTGGCCGGATTCTGTTATCGATTTCCATACATAGATCGGTATTTCAGAATTTATGAATAGCGATAGAACAATATATTAGTCGAATTCCCACTGTTATCAATGATGAATCGTTTAAAAGATATATATATATATATATATATATATATATATATATATATATATATATATATATATATATATAATGTTAATCATACAGACACTAATACATCTATCGTTCAAATATTTTCCGGCTTTATATATATATATATATAATACTGACTCAATGCCTAAATAGGACCTGTTAGTTGTGTTATTTGATATGTTGATATAGGTTAAATTATACTTAGTGACATATAATCTGATAATTCCGATGTACATCTTAACATTCTGTGTCTGTAGTTTGTATAGTATTATAGTTTCAATCATAGAAATTTTAATGATTGGGTTCAAGCTATCGGATATTATTTTGTTCATCGTTTTGACAGCAATAATCTCAGAAAGTAATTACTGAAGTCTTTTCCACCGAAACTCATTGAATGGCGTGTATTCTCAAAAGCACGAGGCAGATGGCGTTAAATAGGTTGGATGTCATGGCAGCCGTCATTTAACTTATTTTTTATTGATATGATATCAAAGTGATTAACACTTCTTATATCAATAAAGGGTCAAATCATTCTGAAGGTTCAGCAAAAGCAAACAATATGTGAAGTAACGAAATATCATGCACATATTTCGCGGTTCGAACCCAAATTCCATTAGCATCTTGGGAAAAAAAATTGTAGGAACGACCTAGAAATTTTCTCTCCTGATGTTGGTAACTTGACTTCAGAGTTCGAATAAGAATTATTACATGAGAAGATTGTATTTTGTATTCCCCCGTCGACCATATGGAAGTTGATCATTACCTAAGAAATTCATCGTAAATTCAACTCCTGGAACGTACCCCGTACATCGAAAACAAAGATTCCAAAATAATCATTGGGATTGATGCCAGAATAGAAGTATCAATCAAGATCCGTTTGATTGCGCCCACCGCCACTAAATAGACCAACAGAATTATGGGGACCTAATTCATTAGGGAGAGGCACCGTCGGGGCAGATTCAGGTAATGAAATTACAGTTGTACGAATGTCATTACATAAGTGTAAGCACGCTCACTATTAGCTAATAAAATCGATCCTGGCGGCGTAATCTCCCTAAAACCCAGGGCCCCAACTAAAGCCGGCCGGCTAAATTGAACGAATGCCAGCAGTTGACTTTAGACCATTCTGCTATAATTACTTTTTCCTATTAGGTTTGATGGCGTAAATCATGCTTCTGTGCCGTGCAGCTCCAATTGAATTAAACGAGAATTATTTTGATGGGATATTGCAGGAGTCTGGATAGAATGGACATCGTCTGAGATTTGATGGAAGCTTTCGAGCTCGGACCGTGGTGGTTGGATAGCCAGTCGTGATGAGTTCAGGTCGGAATTTTATGTGCTTGGAACAAAAGATAATTCAATCACATTACTATTCAATTCGATCGAGTTCAGTTTCGACTGGAAAATTTCATATATTGATATTGTAATAAACGATGCATATTGGAAATTATGAAGCGTACAGATTTTCGGGACCTCCAAGGATCAGACTTGTAATTTTCACAGATGTTAACATAAAAACAATAAGATTGTTTTTATAAGTACGAACAGATCTCTAATATTTATTACAATTACTTTACAATACCACCCTTTATGAACAGATATTGAATTCCAGGCGGCTCTCTGGTCTCACTACGAGTGTTCTACGAAAAGAATAACTGGAAATTGGAGAATACGTTGAAGATTATAGTAAAAAAAAAACCTTAACAGAATAATCAAAAGAATTATATAGAATTATAACTAAACTTGTTACTGACCGTAATAATTTATATGAAAGATCTCGAAGACAGAGGATCAATTAGGATTTTACGCCTAGGTGATTTGAAAGTGAACCCCGAGTTTTCAGGTATGGTTTTCTCGTGGTAAAAATACAGAGGTAGACAGGACTAACCGTATCTTCTTTGAAGTTCGAAACAGCAAAGAAGCGTCCAAATAATTTAGCATAATAAACATGTAGAACACCCCCTGTAGTATTGAGGCATATATTTCTCAGGCGGGCTGCGTGATATCAACCTTGTATTAAAAATCCTTTGTTGGGATGAATGTGTCTCTATTGGCTAACATCTCCGTTATGTAAGTTATGGAAAATAAGCCTGGGAAAAAAAACGATGCTATAAATCAAGACGAATAGAAGCTTACCGCAGTTTTTTCGTCTTTCTTCGTTTCGATTGACCATCCATCGATATTGTGAGTACAGAGTTTCAATGTAACTTTTTATTTATTTTCTTATATCATTTCTGGTTAAACTTCTTGCTTGATCTATACTGTAACCAATATCATTTTCAACATTCAGCTCTCATTCATCTATAATGAATTTTCTCGTATTGACAAATTATCTATTCTCAAATTTGTTAGCAAATGTCTAGTTTCCGATTGAATAGAATAGAAGCAGTTATTATATCCTTATTGGAATTTGGTCAATAAATTCAACCATCCCTTGTGTTTTCTTGCTGATAAAAACCCTTTCTTCATCTCTTTGAATAATTTAATTCAAGTGAACCAGAAGTATAAATCAATGAACTCTATAAGAAATTCGTTCAATCTCGACTCGTGACCGGCTCTGTGAAAGGCTAAGATCCAGACTGGTGAGGTATTCAGCTGGTCGCTCATACAAGCGAGCAGCCGATTAGAGAAACTTTGATAAGTGGACTGATATTGATTGTTGAGAAGGATAATGTTGGTGGTCATTTCTTTCGATTGTATTATTGTTAACTCATATCATACCGCTCTGCTAAACCAATTTGACTTTCACTTCTGATGCATGAAAGGAACAATAGTTCAGATAGGGAGTCTCGTAAATTGGTATAATATGTCCAAGCAGTTGCATATGATCTGGGAACTGCTAGAGGTCTTCATTCAGACTTTTATTTGTACCCAACATGTAATATACTCTTTTTATGTTTTTTTTTTGTCGAACAGCCTCAAGAGTCCCCCTTGAAGATGGCTGGTGTTCTCAAGTGCCATAGTGTTCAGGGCTGAATTACTGATTTGAAGATACTCAGGAAATATACAGTACAGTACTAACTAGTCGCATGGTTCATCTGATCTGATAGACCGCATCTGCTATGATTTATGACTAAGCAACCAACATTAGCCTGAGGAGAAGTGGAAAAGAATAAGTTCCTACACCAAGCAGAATACTTCGGGTGAAAAGATTTCATTTCCAGGCGGTCGAATCGTATAACAGAAACAGAAACTACGAGTAAGTTTCTAAAATACTTCACATACCTAGACCAGACAGAAATCTTCATATTAATTCCCTTTTTTGAATACCACTAAGGTTCCAGCGGAACTTGTTTGCATTTCCAATACCCGAAGTCCACTACCATTGTCCATTTTGGATCGTACAGTTCTTTTCTCAATAATATTCTTTCAAATAAAAAAAAAATACATAAAAAATGAGTTCGAATAATTATACCAAGGAAGTTACTTACAGCGCCATCTAGCCGCAAATAGGTCGGGCGTTTCGTTTGTGGAATTGAATTGAAAATGTTTCGAGGAAATTTATTATTTAACAGTTTGTGTATTGGTACTGTATCTAGTTATATTCATGAAGCAAGCGATTGTTTCAGCTAATGTCATCCAGTGTCTCGTTTATCATTGAAAATGAGGGATAAAGGAAAAATTGTGCAATACCAGCAGAAATTACCTCACTAACATGGTTGGAAAAGCAAAAGTACAGTAGGCAACTCGAGGATAAGGCTAGTTACGTGAACTCGTGAATTGCCGCACTCGGCCAACGCCTCGTGCTCACAATTTTCAGCTCGTGCGTAATAGGCTACTTATGCTCCTCGTTACATTATATACTGTTATGTTATATGACCTCAGTATGGTATTTTATTGCCGTGGAGGCATACAGTTGAATTTGCAGCCATAGCACTCCTAGTATCTAGTTGAAATCGAAATGAATTATATATTTTGTGGTGAATAATTATAGTTTGATGTAACTAGGAACTAGTACAACATAAAAGTTGGTATATGTCACGGGTATAAATTGATGTACATGCCCTCGAGAAACTGAAAGCAGAGATCCTCTGGCCTGAGGGTTTCTAAGTCGCTCTCAGAGCATAAACATATACTTTATACTTTTGGTACACAACCAACTATTCCGATGTTGAAAGAGGCCGATACTTTCAATTATCAGAAACTTGTTTTCTACAAAACGGGCAGCATTGACATATTTGTGACCCAATATTTCTATAGTGGCAAATAGGTATATGTCCATGACGCCACTTTTACAGGAGAGCTGAAGATTCAAATTATAATAGCTATTTATGATATAAGTGTTGAAAGTGAGGTTATTATGTGAGTGAAAAAGTTTGAGAAAGAGCGTAGCGAGTTGAGTACCTAATTTCACGAACAAAATAAAACTTACTTCTATCACAAATATCATACAAATTTGTTTGTAGATCTGTCCGGTTTTCAAAATAAAATAGATGAATTTAATATTTCTATGGAAACACATCTTGACATCTCTTGTAAGTTAACTATTTTCATGTTATCGCATTTACTGTGTAGTGGCCGTGTCAGGTGACGACAAACTTGGTTACCAACAAACAATAGTGTTTACAGCTCACGCGTTTTATTTGAAGTCACATTTGAAGTTCTTGCTGGTGTTTGATGTCTTGCATAATCAAGAACAATAGTGAGGAATTGTGTGTTCCTGACGATATTGAAGAAGCTGCAGAAAGAGGTTCAATTGAAATGTTACCGAAAAAATCAGCTCATCAGTACGATATCGCATATTCTAAATACGTGTTGAAAATACTTTCTACAATAGTGTTGAAAATGTTTTAATTTTCATTCGATAATGAATTTATGAAAATGCTAGTTGAAACTCATACCATATTATATCTTATGCTACTGTATAGATGAAGCTTTAGCGATGCGGTTATGTGACAGTAAACAACTTTCTTTATCAGTGGGACACTCATTTCAACCCAAGTTAGACTCACACCTTCCCTTCCCCCTGCACGACGCCTTAGATTCCAGAGTATGCTTTCTAAACAATAAATCATTGCTTCTGTCTAAACTTACAAACAAACATGAATTTTTGTCAATATCACTATCAAATATTTCGAGTTTTTATGCAATACTGCCGTATGAATCCATGATTTTTGTATCTTAGAATACGAGTTTGTACGTAACACACCACAGCGACCTCTCGATTGTCGTTCTTCATGCTCATTATTGAACTCAACTAACAAAAATTTATGATTATTATATGAAGTAGCACACATCGCGTGAATTACATTGTGTATCATCCTGTTTCACTTTTGTGTTTTTGCTCTTTCAAAGGCAGGGCTTGAAAAATTGATCCAACATTATTCCATATGCAGCCGGCCTAATGTGATCTTGAACACTCGTAGGCAAATGGACCTCAGGTCAGCATATAAAGACGTTGGGTCTACCCACCTTTCTCCATATTCTCACACATCATCAAATCATGAAAAATATCGAAACCACGCGAGTCACCCGCGAGGATTAGTTAAAATTCCATTTGGGAATAAATTCGAAATACGGCCGTCATAAAATGATGATTACACATGAGATATTTATTTAAAAGTCTCTTACAAATGTGATTACATTTTAATATTGTATGACGGTGGCGATGCATGCGAAGGAAACTTTACAGCTCTATATCGAGATGAAAGGCGCTTTGAGAATGTCAGAGGCGGAGAGAAGATTAACTTTCTGTGGGCATCTGTAATTATTGTACTTGTTGAGAATGCCAATTCTTCTTAGGATTGAAGTGATGTCATATTTAGAGTCCCTGTAATGAGCATATTATAATTTCTTTTCAGCATTTTTTTTCCATAGGAAATATAATGATGAAAACGAACAAATATAAATCATCACATTTTACCAGAAAATGAACAAACGTAAGAGTCTCAGAGATGAAATGAATGAATAAATGAGAATAAATCTATGATCCGAACCCACTGGATATATTTTAATGTACTGATTGCATTTTTACATCTGAATTGTTTGCGGCCTGTCAACTTCTTCCATTTATATTTGAACGAATTGAATCTAATTTGCTATTAGGTTTGTTATATGAACCATATTAACCTGTAGTGTTCGTTACATCATGCTATAGAATTACCTAGCTCTCATTTTAAATTCCATCAACAGCCCTATATTTCGCAACATTAACGTCGTATGTGCTGGGTAATCTCACGTTGGAAGATAAGGCCTCGTTGATCCATTGCTCGCACAAGTTTCGACTTCTGAGGGCTGATGTTCGTCAGCTGGTTGATGGAAACGAACAATTTTAGAACAATTATGAACAAATATACGGGATGGTCCACCGCATTCGCCTCGATAGTTCTACGAGAAATGAAGAGAGATAGGGGAAAACTTCTCGCACAGTCATGAGGAGCATATTCCGAAATTATTTTGAAATATATGGGGTGACTCCAAAAAAAATTTCAAAGTTATACTTTTTCTAATGGAACACCCTACATTCTTTATATTTTCAGACACGGTAGACAAAAAAAGGTTAGTTACTATTATATTTCCCATACTGAAAACTGACCGTTTCTGAGAAATTTTAAGAAATTTAAACACATAAACCATAATTTAAAAGTTTGTTTCACCCTGTAACGTGTAACGAGCTCCTCGTGATGAATGTGCTGCTTGGCTCAAAAGTTAGAGTTAACTACTACCAAAGTGAATGTCGACACTTCATCGAATGATGCAAAGGTGTAGATCTCACTTCTGAGTCCAATTAATCCAATGGGAGAACCTCTTTTTCCTTATTTTCCCCATTCTGAAACAACATCAAAAAATTGACAACTGTTCCACCGATTTCTGTGTAAAGTAATTTATAATTACACATTGATAACTTTTATCTTACGACAAATTCGAGCTAAATGACGTCAACCTAAGCAGAAGAAACGTCCTTTTTTGTGTCAACCACTTCCATCGTTCATTCATATCCAGCTGTAGATGATTTGCATTCATCAGTTTTATCATTATCCTTTTTCACATTGAGAATAGAGATTTTTGATCATTGAACTAATATGAAAAATAATTTTTCGCCTTCCAAAGGTGAAAATTTCCAAACTGTTGCTATCAAATCCTAGACAACATAGCCGGGAAAACCAAACCCAATTTTGGGTTTTCCAATAATTCATTCGACTCCAAAGGTGAATAAAGCCCGTGCAGTATCTTCATTCCCACCTTTCGAGCATTTCTGCAATCTGGATATATTCTCGCTGTTACAGAAGCCACATATTTCAGTAGGTTCCCTGAAAATTATTATAAAATGTAACTGTTCAGTGGAATCTCCAGAGAAAGTTTGCAATTCCTTGCTTATCGATTGCCTTGCCAAGATTTTCTGCTGTTCGTTGAACCTCTCGTCCGAACTCCGAACATTTGATCGTTGATGCACCAATTTTCATTCCACTTTGAACTGTTGTTTTCCGTGAAAACATTCATATTTAGTACCACACCTTGACGGGAAGGAAGAAGAGCGGAGAGAAAGCTGATCAACCAATGCTTATCGACCGATGAATTCGTAATTGATTCATCAATAGTCGGACCAAACCGTGAGAGTAGTATGTCTACATACCAGTTACTCAAACGCAGGGCTCACTGTCGAAGTTAATATTGTACTTCTCCTGGTCTAATCGTCAGGGGTGAGATTAGCTAAATTGCTGTATTGATGGAGAAATGTATTTGGTCCTGATAAAGACTCCAGCATAAAATCATCTTTCGAACAATTCGTTCAGGCCAGTCTCAAATTTCCTACACAGTAGGTTTCGCCTGGCACCTGTCAGAAAACAACTTCTCCTAATCGTGGCTAATACCACGAAGGGCATTGAATTATATCCGACCGGTGTCAGTACAGGTTTCTTCACAGAAGAAAATCCTGCATTTGCTTTCGTCGATACAAATGAAGGAATTGATTTTCAATTATAGGAACGGACACACTTGCAGACCGGTTTCGGGCTATTTGGCCACTCGTCAGTACAAGACAGTGCCATCATCAACAGAAAATCCTTTATAGTATCAAGCCCCGACCAAAGCTGATGTGAACAACGTAATAACCTCAATGCCCTTCGTGGTATTAGCCAGGGAAGTAGTTGTTTTCTAACAGGTGACAGCCGAAACCTTCTGTGTAGGTAATTCGAGACTGGCCCGAACGAATTGTTCGAAAGATGATTTGATTTAACGCCAGTGTCGAATGTTTTTTCCAGCTAAGAGTCAAAACGTCGAGCATTTCGACAACTCGCACACGGATTAATACCCGAATTGACTATTTTCAATACTTCAGAACTCCCTTTCAATTATCATATTGATAATCAATATCAGATATAGATATTTTTTTCGACATTTATGAAAAACTCAAAGGAAATAGACTATGTTGAATTCAATATTTTATTTTTGACGACGACATCTTCCGGAAATTTCAAAAATTATTAGTACCCAAAAAGTTATTATTATGTCAATTGTTGAAAAAAAGAACAAAAATAATTCGGTCTTGTGAGACTCGAACTCACAACTATAAAGTGGGCCGTTTCAGAAGTTGTACCCCTTACCAACGAGGCGACTTTGATTGTACAATTTCAGTTAATTTTTGGTGGAGTGCTGTTAATGGATTCATCACTACAATTACTCATTCTTGTGAATTAATCTCTTACAGAAAGGACTGATAACCTGATACTCACAACGAAATTGATGACAGATTGACAGTAACGAAATTTTGGAATTCGCAAAGGAAGCCGTGATTTCGAAGATGAAATGTTATACATAAATACGAAGGAAAAATCCAAATATCACATCCATTTTTGCGGATAATTTTTGTTTTTTTGGAGATAATTCGATAAAATTATTGATTTTTGAAAGTATTTTCTTGCAATATTTCCATAATTTGGTTGACAGATCAGAATTATGACGTTTCTACTGTCCCTTGGTAACCAAGTATTTTGGTCTCTGTAATGTGGTGAAATTCATATCCTACCTTATGTGGGTATGAAATCATAACGATTCAGTTGACTGGATTCGCCTACTCATCCATTCAGGAAACTAAACGTAAGGAAATGAGCATATTTACAGAAAGGACTATAGATAACAATAGATTTCACCACTAACGCTTGGATTATTTTGGAAAATTTTTCGAGATCACGAATATTTTGAAAATTGATAATTTCCTTGGAATATTCGTGAGCAAGGAAAAATTTCCAATGAAAATATCACACAAACAGTTTTCGACCAATGGAATCCTTATTTTGTTTTGCGTTACTTTGGCAATTTTTTCCCGCATGGGTAACCTACAGCGAATAATAGTGACAAGCAGAGCATATTTTGTTGACATAACATGACATTTTTCCACTTTGAGCGGTGGTGAACAAAATGGAACGTTCGCATAGGGCACTAGAACAATTCAGCAGATTGATGAAAATACAATAATTTTCCACATCTTTATTCACGAGCCACTGACACGGTAGTAGTAGAATTAAATGTGATTGAACAAGGCAATTTCGATTCGATCTGTGATGTGTTCCAAAGCCTATCTTGACAAACTTTGACATGCTAAAAAATGAATTTCAAATAATGATTCGTTGGAGTTCAATATGGTGTGAAATTTCCTTACCGAATAGCACGCGTGCTTGGATAGTAGTTTTTTCTTGCTCACGAATATTTTGAGAAAATTATCCCTCGTCTTCGGCTCGGGATAATTTTCAGAATATTCGTGAGCTCGAAAAAATTGCCGGGAATAATTCAAGCACTAGTCATATTACAAGAAATATCTCACCGAGTTCGACGCCTTTCCCAAAAAAATACTGATTCTGCTGTTTTATGTACTTTCAAGTCTTGTAATAAATTAAATTTTTTTAAGAAGCACATGAGCTCTCCGAGAACTTATTTGGCGCAGTTGTCTGTGGGATATCCGGAACACCGCGTATCGAACGTGAAGTTTTCGTTTTAACGATTGACTGGATATTTTGAACCTTGGTGATTCGTTGATTGGAAGTGTTTCATTGGCGGCTCTCTGAAAACAAAGAAACCGGATCTATCGCAGATACCAGTATCCACACACCATTGACGAGACATCGGAATTTGGGACAGCATAGCTCAAATTCACGGAGAAAACACACACATTGAAGACAAAATAGCAGATCTGTGGGTCATCTTCCAAAATTTGAATATTGATAACACTTCAACTGAATCTTTACCCAATTCTGAACCTAATATGGCCCTACAACAAGAACAATTTAAACCTGAATACCTCAACTGCATTCCTGAATTTGACGGAAACCTTAATGAAATATATATATATATATACATATATATATATATATATATATATATATATATATATATATATATATATATATATATATATATATATATATAAAAGGGACAAAAATCGTTCATGATCAGGAATTTGTAACGTGTTTTGAAACTTGTAAAAATTTACTGATAAACGAACCAATACTGCAATACCCGGAGTTCTCGAAACCATTCAACTTGGCTACGGATGCAAGTAATGTAGACTTGGGAGCAGTTCTCTCACAAAGACCGATTGGGCGAGATTTGCCCATTGCCTACGCATATCGTACTCTTAATGATTCCGAAAAAAATTATTCAGTCATAGAGAAAGAGCTTTTGGTTATTGTTTGGGCCACTAAGTATTTAAGGCCCTATATTTCTGGCAGAAAGTTCAATATCATGACCGATCATAAGCCACTGCAATGGCTATTCTCGTTGAAAGACCCCAATTCCAAATTGACTCGTTGGCGCATCAAATTGGACGAATATAACTATAAAATCATATATAAGAAGGGTACCCTGAATACTAATGCAGACGCATTATCGAGAATCGAAATACACACTAAAGAGACAGACTCCTGTCGGAATCAAATTGACGAAATTTCGGAAGAAACCAACAAATATAACGAAAGGCAATCAGAGCTTTTCACAAATCCCAATTGACTTATATACCGAAACCATCGCCCTACCACCAGAAAACACCAGAAATGACGTAGACAAAATTTTGACCCAAGTTCAACCAGACCCTGAACTCCAAAACAGTGAACCTCCCGATGACATAAAATAAACCCCAAATAACAGAAATAGTGAACTCGACGGACAAGAGGACCAAAATGAAAATATAAATAATACTGATCAAACCGTTCATTCTAACGCCGAGCAGAACCCGACTTCTGGAATATCCAAAATAGAAAGGGTGGTAAATAATGGAATGAATGAAATAATGATCAGCTCAGTATAACACTCTCCTAGCAAACCAAAAATTAAAATTCTTTTCGGAAAAAAGAAGCGAATTCACCTTCATTATTCAAAAAACAACACCAAGAGAGAGATGATCGATTGTTAAAACCTATATCACCTATATTTTGACGATCCTGACCTTCACGAACCATTCACAAGAGTCCTTAAACTCTTTTTCAAATGGTCTTTCCCAGAACTGAAGAAATGCACTGAAAAACCCACTGATATTATCGACAAAGATAACCTGCGTGAAATTATCCAAAATTACCATGAAGGAAAAACAAACCACCGAGGAATTGGACGAAACTCTTCAACGTATCAAAGAAAGGTATTATTGGCCATTCATGAAAAATTTGATACAAACATTCATAAACGAATGCGAATTATGCAGTACGAAAGACTCCCTGTAAAAATTAAGATGAATGTTACTCCTACTTCCACCAAACCATTTGAAATCGTACATATAGATACTTTCACATTAGAACAGAATGAATTTGTTACAATCATAGACAGCTTTTCAAAATACGCACAGGCATATCATCTAAATTCCCTCTCTAGTACAGAAATAGTAGATCACCTAATTCAATTTTTTTCACACCACATTTTTGTTCCCCAAATCACCCCAATCGAGCATATGGACAATCATTCTCTATAGATCTGCAATCGTATTGATTGGGCTTGTTATATATAAGAAAACCCAGTCAAAGCATTGTTCATCGAAGAAGATGGAAAACGACAAGCCACTAGTGGGCCTTTCAGAAGTTCAAATCCCTCGACCTCCGGATTTGAGTCTTCAGGAGGAGGAAATATCTCACCAAGTTCGACGCCTTTCCCGCAGCGTATCGTCTTCTCAACAAGATGTTAACATAATTCTTTGTGTTCAAATCAGTTGCAATTCAGTTCTTGAACAATTCACATTGTTTTTATGTACTTTCAAGTCTTGTAATAAATTATAAATTGAATTTTTCGAAAAAGCACTTGAGCTTTCCAAGAACTTATTTCAAGTGATAAGTGAAGTACGCGAGGTATTCCGAAAAAAAAATTCACACCCTACTCAGTTCGAACGTACGTTGGTTTACAATGCAAGCTACCACCACCTGCCAGCTGGTTTTCTTGTCAACCATTTCAATACACATGTACGACAAAAAAAGATGCACATTTCACAAACCAACCAATTTTTAAACCTAATCACGATGACGACTTGAACATGTGTCTCTTAGTTCAGCATTTATCATTCAAAATAGTTAGCAGTATCCCCAATTCCACCTATAGTAAATATATCCCATTTCAGGTTTACCATATTCGAAAAATTATAAATTTTCTGGGAACTTTGGGTAGAATGAGTGACACGGGAACATATCAACGCCGTGAAAATCCACTAATGCAATGAAACAAGAAGGCCTCACAAGATCAGTACTCAGAGCAACACAATAATAGAGATAGTGAAGTAGCTCGTGAATGAAGATGTGGCTCAATAATGCTAATTGCTCTAGTGTCGAATTTGGACGTTACATTTTGTTAACTTCTGATCAAGTGACATGACATGTCAAAAAAAATATTATTCTTTGCTCACGTCAAAAAATTTTCACTATAACCCGCTCCAATGGTTCTGGTTTTCAGATCGTTCTCTTGTGTTGTAGAATTTATATTCACATCCGTACCCCCACCGATTGAATTGGATTGAAACTATTTGCTGCTGGATAGGTTACGTTTTTGTATATCTTTGATACCTATATTGTGCATGCAATGTTTTCTTCTCTTCTCCATAGCATTCAGGAAGTATTCCATTATCCTGTCTCTCGCTTCTTTGTATAGGCATTATTTACTTGGTCTTTTTAGTTGTAGACTCGAAGGACCATATGTTTCGAGCTTTTTCTCTTTTCAATTCAGAACAGGATCGACAAAACCAGTAGATGAATAAAGATTTCAATTTTTTTAATCTGTTTTCGAACAATCTGCATTCTAGTAACTTTTCTATCGATGGCATTGAAAACCGAGAAAACACGCAGATTGGGAACAATTGAAATAAAATTAACAAAAGGAAATATCATTAATTTTATGGAGAAGGAAGTTTTGAGAAAGAAATTTTTGGTTTTTCCTTTTTCTAGACAATGCAAAAACTACAAAAACATTATGAAGGAAGTAACATCGAATATTCAAACATTTTCCGTTGATTTGTGTAAAACACAGAGGAGTAGCTGTTCTAGTTAGACTCTTTCTCCCTTATTGTGAATGACTAAAAGGTATATGAATGATTAAATGTTTCCCGAATATTTGATGTTCGCTAAATATTTGATGTCACTTCTTTTATGGCAGTTTTGTATTCTTCCTGTATTAACTTGAAGGAGAAAAAGCTAAATATCACTTCCTCAATATAAGGTCTTTCGTCCACGACGCGACCGATAATCGAAACAATACAATAGACGTAGATCACACTTAAAGTATGATTTTATGATGCACAGAGAATCATATTTCAAGCGATTGTGGATCGTATCGATGTCATAATCAAATTTTTCATGAACAAAAATACTATGAATATTTTCTAAAGACAAAATCAAAAGTACTACACTATTGGAATTAGAAGAGACAGAGCTTTTTATACGGGGACAATGTTGTACCAACTCGAATAAATTACTATATTCAATATTAACAGTATCATACGAAGTATTGAAAAATGAAATGTTCTTCATTATCATTATGTTGGCACAATTTTTAAATGAATCATCAAGAGTCTCATCATTCTTCGTGGAGATTTTAAAATGTATTGACGTGATACAATATCATACATAATAGCAGAGAGCCGAGAAGTGGGCATTACGATATTTAAAGTTCAGCTGTGACAGGTTGATCCTTCATAACATCTCACTGTCATATAGGCCGCGTTCCGTTTCCAAATATTGTTACCATTAGCTGTTCCGTTGTACTGGTTACTACAGTTACTACTATCCCGAGTTAACAGTCTGATCAACAAGACAGGGAAACGGAACACGGCCATAGTTCTCGCATTCAAATATTATTCAATCTATTCATTCATGGGAATCGATATAGCAACGAAAAACCATTCAGGTTCGGACTATTCAAACCAGTTCATCTGAAAGACGAGGAATAAAAAGCAATATAGAATTGAGGTACTAACTTTTGAAGGCCGTTTTTCTGAAATAGACGTACGGCGAGAATCACTTTCTTTTAAGTTCTGTTTAATGTTATTATTTTGTTGAGGATGGATTCTTTCTTTTAGTTTTTTTTTGGTTCTCAACCTACCACAATCTGAATTAATTCTCAGTTTATCAGATAGTGGTAGGTTAAGAACCCAAAAAAATAGAAGAAACACTTTCTTTCCTCTTTAAGGCATTTCAACGCATGCCAAGTAACAGCTGTTATATTATTCAACACGCTGTTTCGTCAATTGCATTTATTTCGAAATCATGTATGATAGTGGAAAATACAGGTAATCGATTCCAAAATGATCAGTTCATCGAATGATTCAGAAAACAAAGTCAATAAATTTACTTATCCGAAGGTATCGATGTCCTGTGGAGTACATTTTGTATTAATTGAAATAGTAATGGCTTCATATTATAACCCAGTAAACACAAGGACATCGAATAAACGTCCAATTGATATCCGAAACGTACGTCAAGGATATCCAGTGGATGTACTCTAGTGGACGACGGATGTACATGGATATCCATAGGCCACTGAGTTGTACGTCCAACGGATATCCATTTTTGCATTAACATAGACATATTTTGGATGATAATTGTACGAAAATGAACAAACAATGGACAATAAATGAATGTGTTGAGGCCTTGGACCATCGAGGGTAATAAACTGGAAATGCATTTCATATGGACCTTTGGAAAGTTAAATGCATCAGTTATGGACATGAACCGAATCTTTCGCTGACTTGAATTGAACATAGACTGGATATATGATGCACACAATTCGGACATGTATGGGACCTATAATGGAAAAACTCGACATGTGGTGGACTTGTCTATAGATGTCAATAGAAACATTCGGTGCGAGTCCTTTTCATATGCGTAGAAGAATATCCATTATTTGATCGATGAAAGACATTCCTTCCCTAATATCACAAGTATATTCCTATAATGTTTGAAGGATGTCCACGTGCGACAACAAATATGTTCCGAGAATGTCGCAAAAAGTCGCGGAATATCTCGGGGACATTCCCGGTAAAGACGATGTGGGCAAATTGTACATTCCGGGAATGTCTCACGGGGATATTGTCGGAACGTCCATGAATGTTCGTAGCCTATTCTGGGGCATCTCTATGCGTAGGACCCTTCTGAGGATGTTCAGGGAACATCTTGAGGAAATACATATAAGCCACCAATGGACATTCCTGGAATAAACTCTTTGTAGATATGAATTACCCCAACACCAAACTGATATTATTTGCACTCGACGCACGTTTCGCTAACAAGGGTAGAATCTTCAGAAGAAAATTGAAATCGAACAAAAATTTGGTGAAATGTATTTGGAAAAATTGATTTTTTGTTGCACTCATCTATTTTTCTACTGAGGCAACAGGTAAGTTCAAAACAGAATTTGAGTAAGTGTTTCTTACTTTTTCTTCTCAAAGTAAATGCAGAGAAAAGAAAATGCCAGAAATCGCTTCCTCAAAACTCCCTTCTACTAGTTTTTTCACTAAATATTGTTTTTTAATGAATTTAGAAAGTATTATGCCTGTAACTGATACAATGAACTCTTAACTTTTGCTATTATTGAATAGTCTTTCTGATTAGTTTGTTCAAATATTATTCAATATAAAAGTTAGAAATCATACATTATTGATATTCTTCACAAAAAAAATATTCCATATACCTGTTTACTTGATGTCGAAAAGAATAGATACACCTACTTGTGTTGAATCCACCATAAATTCAGGTCTTCCAGAACCAATTCAACGTTCTCTTGCTTTCAAGGTGTTAGTAGTTTTTTCATTACCCTATAATATTAGATCTAGTCTGTAGATACTATTACTAATGTAATGTTTCGCTTATCCGATGAATTGTTCATTTCACATATACTGTATTTCTCACAAACACCCGAGGTGAAGAACTTTGATCAGCTTGGTAGTGATATCCTCTTGAATACATTATGGTGTCACATAACTACAAACTAAGCATTACAACTGTTATTTCCACTGATTCGTTTACAGAAGAAAAGTGAGGTTGAGAATTGTAATAAGATATATACATAACTTTCAGGATGTGCTAGGTAGGAGATTGTACTTGAAAAAAAAAATCCGAATATCAAGCCCCTGTAATAGAAGAATACCTGAAAATGTCAAAACATACAGAAAAAAAGGCATAGACCACAATAGTTATAATTTGTTCAAGGCCCAAGTTAGTAGAACAATATATTCGATTTTTTGAATTTTTCTCTCAATACTGTTCAATAATAGTGTACCTTTTGTATCCATATTATGTATGTATAATTTTACAACTTTCAATTGACGATTCCTATATCACTTTTGTGATCTATGGTTAATAAATAAATTGAATTGAATTAACTTATTCATATACCTACATTCATTCCATATAAAGTGGACATTTTAAATGTTAAAACCCTTTCGAAATACCCGATCTCTATGAATCCAACTAAATTTATCAATCCTCCATTTTTGTTTTAATAAACTGGTCCGATTCTCTTCTTTTGTTCATTCTACCATCACCATTAGCTGCATTGTGTAACAATTCGGTGATTAAAGAATTGAGGTAATTATTTTTTATCATGTAGATTTTTCTATTCCAAAAAGTTCATATCACAGGGTCCTTTTTGGTATCGCTCACAACGAAACATATGAACGAATATCGTTAGAAGTGGAGGAAAAACTGTTAACTACAACACTTGCCGCCAGGATGAGGTACTGTCGGAAAATGATAACTAGTGCGTTCACCCACATGCAATTATCTCTGCCAAAAATCGGTGGACCCGGGATTTTTGTCCAGGTAAAACATATTTCCAGTTTCTTCTTGAATTTTTGACTCCTTGCATTGCTTCGTTATGTGTACTATTTCAGATCGATGAATCTACATTTGGGAAAGGAAGAATTGTGAAGGGACACTGGGTTCTGTGTTTGATTGCTGACTACTCAGAAGGTTTGAAGTTAATCGTTTGTCCTGCAAATCAAAGGGATGCCGATACCTTGATACCGATTATTCAGCAGCACGTAGAACGTGGGTCGATAATTCACACCGATATGTGGAAGGGTTACTCGAAACTTTCTGAGTGTGGGTACCGTCATAGTACTGTTAATCACAGTGTTGAATTTGTGGCTTCTGACGGTACCAACACTCAAAATTTTCAAGGGCCAGCATGTCCCTCAACAGTACCTCATCCTGGCGGCAAGTGTTGTAGTTGATAGTTTTTCCTCCACTTCTAACGATATTCGTTCCTATGTTTCGTTGTGAGCGAAACCAAAAAGGACCCTGTGATATGAACTTTTTGAAATAGAGAAACCTACATGATAGAAAATAATTACCTTGATTCTTTCTGAGGGGACAATCGGCTATTTTCAAACCATGTCCCTTGAAGGTACCCCTTCACGTACAGTTTTCCGTCAGTTTTAGACTGTCAGTCCATCAGTTCAGGCCGAAACTGAACGTGACGGGATGCAATAGTTTCCGCCTGTCTCAGTCCCGGCGCGGACTGAAGAAATCAAATCGAACAAATATTTAGGCGCGGCCTGAAACTCGGTACAGGCAAGAACGGAGCATGTAGGTGCGCTTCACTTGTCAGTTACCGATTAGCAAGAGTGCGACTATGGTATTTTAAGTGGACGAAAGCGAGTCGTGCGTAAACACTATCAGTTTCGTCCATAGCAGCTCAGTAGATAGTGCCTTCTGAAGTATATTTTAATTGCAATACATTATATTGTATAATAATAATAATAATAATAATAATAATAATAATAATAATAATAATAATGCGTGGCACACCCGGAGCATGCCGCCTTTTCCGCCCAAAATCTCAGGGATTATGTATCCCATCTTCGTGGCCGTGGCTATGTTCGTGCCCCACCGAGGCCGGTTGAGCAGGCGGTAGAAATACCGCCAGTGCGATTGGTGGAGGAGAGGGTGCGCCTGGAAGCACCGAGAACCCACAACATCGGGACCCGGAGGATGCTTCACAGAGTGAAGCCCCTCAGACCAGAACAACTGGCCCTAGTGGATGCAGAGGTTCGTAGTGCGCTTACAGAAGAGGCCGACATCTGGCAGATCAACTGTGCCGTGTATGACGCAGTTCAGGCTCTTTCTGGGAGAGAGGGAGGTGACAGATCCTTCGATCCCTCTAGGAAGCATGAACAGCGCATACACAAGATGGAGGCTAAGATCAAGTCGGCGAGACAACACGCGTCTCGTATCCAATGTGTGATGGACTACTTAGCGGCTAATAGACCATTTACGCACGCAGTGCGGCAAATCGCTGCAAAACTGCGGAGATCCCATCACACATTGAATCGAGGAGTGCTGCTCACCATCAAGCAGCATTGCCTTGAGAGGATACGAATGCTGGTGACTGCAAAAAAGTCACTAGTGAGGCGGGCGAGGGCTTTCTCAGAGAACAAACAGTTCCGCGAGAAACCCTCTCGCCTATTCCAATTGCCTCCGCGTGTTGTGGATAATCCGCCGGCCGCTGATCGGGTGGAATCCTTCTGGAAAGGTATCTACGAGCATCCGCAACCACTCAACCGAGACACTCCAGCCCTGACGCAGTTTGAAGCTTTCTGTAGGAGGCTTCAACAGCCTGAGCCCGAAATACTGCGTCAACCGATAACCACGGATGAAGTTCGGAGAGCCCTTGAGGGTTCGAAGAACTTTGCTGCTCCAGGCCCTGATGGCCTCAATAACTATTGGTGGAAAAAGTTACCGAGCACCCACCACCATTTGGCCAGAATATTCAGTTCTTGGCTGAACGGAGAGCAGCTGATTCCGGAATGGTTTGTCGAGGGGCGAACCGTGCTAATCCCGAAGAACGGAGATTTGTCGGATCCTAAGAATTACAGACCGATAGCATGCTTGAATACGTGTTACAAGATGTTTACACGCATCTTGTATATGCGTACTCTCCAAGCAGTTGACCCGGTGTTCGAACGGATATATGAGCAAAAAGGGTCGAAGAGGGGTTCCGCGGGCTGTAAGGAGAACCTGCTGATCGATAGATGTATCACGCAGGACTCCGTGCAGTATAAGCGGAATCTTTCTATGGCCTGGATCGACTATCGCAAGGCATTCGATACAACATCACATGAGTTGTTGTTGTACTTACTCGAATGCCTTGCGGTACCCGATCAAATAGTGAGATGCATCGAACAACTGATGCCGCTCTGGAGGACTCGCTTCACTATAAAATCAGGAGAAAGCAGGGTCCAAACAGAGCCGGTCATCATAAGAAGAGGTGTTTTTCAGGGAGATTCCCTCAGCCCTCTTCTCTTCTGCATCTCACTAATGCCATTATCCGTTGCGCTCAGGAAAACCCGGGGATATAACTGCGGCACCCCTGGAAACCGGAGGCATAAGGTCACCCATCTTTTCTATATGGATGACCTTAAGCTCTATGCTTCTGGAGAAAGGGACCTACAGCAGTCCCTCAGGGTGGTGCAGGAGTTCACGCATGCTGTCGGTATGGAATTCGGGATTGACAAATGTGCACTGGTTCATCTCAAAAGAGGACGATGCGAGGATTTCGCTGAGGATGCCCAACTCGTAGACGGAAGCATTCTACATCATTTGAATGCCGGAGAGACATACACCTATTTGGGTGTGGAACAACGCCACACCCAAGAGGTAGACTCGGTGAAAAATGCTCTCCGTGGCAAGTATAGGCAGAAACTACGGCAGATCTGGTCCTCAGAGCTGTCGGGCAAAAACAAAGTTTCTGCCACCAACATGCTTGCCATTCCGATTCTACTCTACTCCTTCGGAGTAGTCAAGTGGACTCAGGAAGAGTTGCGGCAACTTGACGTGAAGACTCGCAAAATGATGCATATGCACAGAAGCATGCATCCCAAATCGTCCGTTCCACGGTTATATCTCCTTCGACAACAAGGGGGCCGTGGACTTTTGAGTTTGGAGTGTCTTCACAACAGAATGGTACTGGATGGAGCCTGTAGAGTCATCAGGAGTTCGGATCCCTTACACTGCATGGTCCGAGATCATGAAAATGCAGGAATCGGAGCCTTTTTATTCAAGGCAGCAAGGCGCGCTGCTGATGAACTTGGTATAGTCTTCGACACCGAGCGGGTAAACCAACTCTCTGTCACCGAGTTGGAGCCCGCTCTGAGAAAAGCTCACATCAAGGCTGCAGAGAATGCTAAAATGCTGCAGCTGCATACAGACAAGCCCATGCATGGAGTCTTCTTTAAGAACATCGAGGGCCATGGCTTGTCTGTTAAGCTGACATTTGCCTTCCTCAGGTCAGGTGAGCTGAAGTCGGAGACTGAGGGGTTCATCATGGCGTGCCAAGACGGTGTCTTCAATACCCTTGTCTATCGGAGCCGCGTGATGGGTATAGAGGTCCCTGATACTAGATGCAGGGCCTGCCGACAGGCGCCCGAGACTTTGATGCATTTGCTGTCATCTTGTGCAGTTTATGCGGTCTCGGCCTATATCCATCGCCATAACGCGGCCTTACGAGTGCTGTACTATTTTCTTCGGCACTCGTATGAAATAGACAGGACACCGGTGCTGCCTTACGCTCCAGGGGATATTGAGTCCGTAGTGGAGAATGAAAGGTGTCGAATTTTTTGGAACTTTTCATTCCCCACCCTCAGGCAAATACAAGCCAATAAGCCTGATATAGTCCTCTTCGACCACCGAAGTAAGACGATATTCGTTATTGAGTTTTCGGCCCCTGCCGAAACGAATATCGTCCGAAAAGAGGAGGAAAAACGGACAAAGTACCAGGATTTACTTTACGAACTCCGCAGGCTCCACCCAGACTATTCTGTCAAGTTAGTGGTTCTGATTATAGGTGTTCTCGGTGGTTCCAGACCAACGCTACTCTCGGAGCTCAAGATCATACCGGCATGCCGTAATGCGGCAGAGATCTTGGCCGGCCGCATGCAGAAGGCCGTTATTCTCGGTTCGTTGCGTCTGCTCAGGACTCACGATTCTCGGAGCCAGTGACCACTTACCCCGCGGTGCGGGGAGTGGTCATTGGTTAATTTTACTAGCGCGTTCGCCCACTGGGTCGGAGCAGTGGGGAGTACGGACCCGACTAGGCTTGTTTAGACGACAGATACAATAATAATAATAATAAATAAGCAGGGGAGACTAAACAACATCTGAACAGTCTCTGGTGAGTAGCGCCACCACTTTCCTGAGCTTAGGATGCAAAATCGGACCGGCAGCTAATGCGCATCCGGGAGAGAAAAGCTTTTTCTCTCTGGTGCCGGCCGTGGGCCTGCTGGGCTAACCACCTTGCAGGCCCTCAACTCTGGTTCCTGTCACTAGAGGACAGGGCCCCCACAACCGACCCCATTCGGATAGGGGTCAAGGGCAAGGTGGAGGGGCCCAAACCGATGGACAGCCCAATGACGACTCTGGCAATGGACATGGACAACGTTTTGAGTGGACCGACGGACTGAGAGACGACCTGATGCGGTGCTACGAGAGTAGTGAGCCCGCCCGAAGGGGATACATGGCGAGAATGCATGCACTGTGGTGCGTGGCACACCCGGAGCATGCCGCCTTTTCCGCCCAAAATCTCAGGGATTATGTATCCCATCTTCGTGGCCGTGGCTATGTTCGTGCCCCACCGAGGCCGGTTGAGCAGGCGGTAGAAATACCGCCAGTGCGATTGGTGGAGGAGAGGGTGCGCCTGGAAGCACCGAGAACCCACAACATCGGGACCCGGAGGATGCTTCACAGAGTGAAGCCCCTCAGGCCAGAACAACTGGCCCTAGTGGATGCAGAGGTTCGTAGTGCGCTTACAGAAGAGGCCGACATCTGGCAGATCAACTGTGCCGTGTATGACGCAGTTCAGGCTCTTTCTGGGAGAGAGGGAGGTGACAGATCCTTCGATCCCTCTAGGAAGCATGAACAGCGCATACACAAGATGGAGGCTAAGATCAAGTCGGCGAGACAACACGCGTCTCGTATCCAATGTGTGATGGACTACTTAGCGGCTAATAGACCATTTACGCACGCAGTGCGGCAAATCGCTGCAAAACTGCGGAGATCCCATCACACATTGAATCGAGGAGTGCTGCGCACCATCAAGCAGCATTGCCTTGAGAGGATACGAATGCTGGTGACTGCAAAAAAGTCACTAGTGAGGCGGGCGAGGGCTTTCTCAGAGAACAAACAGTTCCGCGAGAAACCCTCTCGCCTATTCCAATTGCCTCCGCGTGTTGTGGATAATCCGCCGGCCGCTGATCGGGTGGAATCCTTCTGGAAAGGTATCTACGAGCATCCGCAACCACTCAACCGAGACACTCCAGCCCTGACGCAGTTTGAAGCTTTCTGTAGGAGGCTTCAACAGCCTGAGCCCGAAATACTGCGTCAACCGATAACCACGGATGAAGTTCGGAGAGCCCTTGAGGGTTCGAAGAACTTTGCTGCTCCAGGCCCTGATGGCCTCAATAACTATTGGTGGAAAAAGTTACCGAGCACCCACCACCATTTGGCCAGAATATTCAGTTCTTGGCTGAACGGAGAGCAGCTGATTCCGGAATGGTTTGTCGAGGGGCGAACCGTGCTAATCCCGAAGAACGGAGATTTGTCGGATCCTAAGAATTACAGACCGATAGCATGCTTGAATACGTGTTACAAGATGTTTACACGCATCTTGTATATGCGTACTCTCCAAGCAGTTGACCCGGTGTTCGAACGGATATACGAGCAAAAAGGGTCGAAGAGGGGTTCCGCGGGCTGTAAGGAGAACCTGCTGATCGATAGATGTATCACGCAGGACTCCGTGCAGTATAAGCGGAATCTTTCTATGGCCTGGATCGACTATCGCAAGGCATTCGATACAACATCACATGAGTTGTTGTTGTACTTACTCGAATGCCTTGCGGTACCCGATCAAATAGTGAGATGCATCGAACAACTGATGCCGCTCTGGAGGACTCGCTTCACCATAAAATCAGGTGAAAGCAGGGTCCAAACAGAGCCGGTCATCATAAGAAGAGGTGTTTTTCAGGGAGATTCCCTCAGCCCTCTTCTCTTCTGCATCTCACTAATGCCATTATCCGTTGCGCTCAGGAAAACCCGGGGATATAACTGCGGCACCCCTGGAAACCGGAGGCATAAGGTCACCCATCTTTTCTATATGGATGACCTTAAGCTCTATGCTTCTGGAGAAAGGGACCTACAGCAGTCCCTCAGGGTGGTGCAGGAGTTCACGCATGCTGTCGGTATGGAATTCGGGATTGACAAATGTGCACTGGTTCATCTCAAAAGAGGACGATGCGAGGATTTCGCTGAGGATGCCCAACTCGTAGACGGAAGCATTCTACATCATTTGAATGCCGGAGAGACATACACCTATTTGGGTGTGGAACAACGCCACACCCAAGAGGTAGACTCGGTGAAAAATGCTCTCCGTGGCAAGTATAGGCAGAAACTACGGCAGATCTGGTCCTCAGAGCTGTCGGGCAAAAACAAAGTTTCTGCCACCAACATGCTCGCCATTCCGATTCTACTCTACTCCTTCGGAGTAGTCAAGTGGACTCAGGAAGAGTTGCGGCAACTTGACGTGAAGACTCGCAAAATGATGCATATGCACAGAAGCATGCATCCCAAATCGTCCGTTCCACGGTTATATCTCCTTCGACAACAAGGGGGCCGTGGACTTTTGAGTTTGGAGTGTCTTCACAACAGAATGGTACTGGATGGAGCCTGTAGAGTCATCAGGAGTTCGGATCCCCTACACTGCATGGTCCGAGATCATGAAAATGCAGGAATCGGAGCCTTTTTATTCAAGGCAGCAAGGCGCGCTGCTGATGAACTTGGTATAGTCTTCGACACCGAGCGGGTAAACCAACTCTCTGTCACCGAGTTGGAGCCCGCTCTGAGAAAAGCTCACATCAAGGCTGCAGAGAATGCTAAAATGCTGCAGCTGCATACAGACAAGCCCATGCATGGAGTCTTCTTTAAGAACATCGAGGGCCATGGCTTGTCTGTTAAGCTGACATTTGCCTTCCTCAGGTCAGGTGAGCTGAAGTCGGAGACTGAGGGGTTCATCATGGCGTGCCAAGACGGTGTCTTCAATACCCTTGTCTATCGGAGCCGCGTGATGGGTATAGAGGTCCCTGATACTAGATGCAGGGCCTGCCGACAGGCGCCCGAGACTTTGATGCATTTGCTGTCATCTTGTGCAGTTTATGCGGTCTCGGCCTATATCCATCGCCATAACGCGGCCTTACGAGTGCTGTACTATTTTCTTCGGCACTCGTATGAAATAGACAGGACACCGGTGCTGCCTTACGCTCCAGGGGATATTGAGTCCGTAGTGGAGAATGAAAGGTGTCGAATTTTTTGGAACTTTTCATTCCCCACCCTCAGGCAAATACAAGCCAATAAGCCTGATATAGTCCTCTTCGACCACCGAAGTAAGACGATATTCGTTATTGAGTTTTCGGCCCCTGCCGAAACGAATATCGTCCGAAAAGAGGAGGAAAAACGGACAAAGTACCAGGATTTACTTTACGAACTCCGCAGGCTCCACCCAGACTATTCTGTCAAGTTAGTGGTTCTGATTATAGGTGTTCTCGGTGGTTCCAGACCAACGCTACTCTCGGAGCTCAAGATCATACCGGCATGCCGTAATGCGGCAGAGATCTTGGCCGGCCGCATGCAGAAGGCCGTTATTCTCGGTTCGTTGCGTCTGCTCAGGACTCACGATTCTCGGAGCCAGTGACCACTTACCCCGCGGTGCGGGGAGTGGTCATTGGTTAATTTTACTAGCGCGTTCGCCCACTGGGTCGGAGCAGTGGGGAGTACGGACCCGACTAGGCTTGTTTAGACGACAGATACAATAATAATAATAATAAATAAGCAGGGGAGACTAAACAACATCTGAACAGTCTCTGGTGAGTAGCGCCACCACTTTCCTGAGCTTAGGATGCAAAATCGGACCGGCAGCTAATGCGCATCCGGGAGAGAAAAGCTTTTTCTCTCTGGTGCCGGCCGTGGGCCTGCTGGGCTAACCACCTTGCAGGCCCTCAACTCTGGTTCCTGTCACTAGAGGACAGGGCCCCCACAACCGACCCCATTCGGATAGGGGTCAAGGGCAAGGTGGAGGGGCCCAAACCGATGGACAGCCCAATGACGACTCTGGCAATGGACATGGACAACGTTTTGAGTGGACCGACGGACTGAGAGACGACCTGATGCGGTGCTACGAGAGTAGTGAGCCCGCCCGAAGGGGATACATGGCGAGAATGCATGCACTGTGGTGCGTGGCACACCCGGAGCATGCCGCCTTTTCCGCCCAAAATCTCAGGGATTATGTATCCCATCTTCGTGGCCGTGGCTATGTTCGTGCCCCACCGAGGCCGGTTGAGCAGGCGGTAGAAATACCGCCAGTGCGATTGGTGGAGGAGAGGGTGCGCCTGGAAGCACCGAGAACCCACAACATCGGGACCCGGAGGATGCTTCACAGAGTGAAGCCCCTCAGGCCAGAACAACTGGCCCTAGTGGATGCAGAGGTTCGTAGTGCGCTTACAGAAGAGGCCGACATCTGGCAGATCAACTGTGCCGTGTATGACGCAGTTCAGGCTCTTTCTGGGAGAGAGGGAGGTGACAGATCCTTCGACCCCTCTAGGAAGCATGAACAGCGCATACACAAGATGGAGGCTAAGATCAAGTCGGCGAGACAACACGCGTCTCGTATCCAATGTGTGATGGACTACTTAGCGGCTAATAGACCATTTACGCACGCAGTGCGGCAAATCGCTGCAAAACTGCGGAGATCCCATCACACATTGAATCGAGGAGTGCTGCTCACCATCAAGCAGCATTGCCTTGAGAGGATACGAATGCTGGTGACTGCAAAAAAGTCACTAGTGAGGCGGGCGAGGGCTTTCTCAGAGAACAAACAGTTCCGCGAGAAACCCTCTCGCCTATTCCAATTGCCTCCGCGTGTTGTGGATAATCCGCCGGCCGCTGATCGGGTGGAATCCTTCTGGAAAGGTATCTACGAGCATCCGCAACCACTCAACCGAGACACTCCAGCCCTGACGCAGTTTGAAGCTTTCTGTAGGAGGCTTCAACAGCCTGAGCCCGAAATACTGCGTCAACCGATAACCACGGATGAAGTTCGGAGAGCCCTTGAGGGTTCGAAGAACTTTGCTGCTCCAGGCCCTGATGGCCTCAATAACTATTGGTGGAAAAAGTTACCGAGCACCCACCACCATTTGGCCAGAATATTCAGTTCTTGGCTGAACGGAGAGCAGCTGATTCCGGAATGGTTTGTCGAGGGGCGAACCGTGCTAATCCCGAAGAACGGAGATTTGTCGGATCCTAAGAATTACAGACCGATAGCATGCTTGAATACGTGTTACAAGATGTTTACACGCATCTTGTATATGCGTACTCTCCAAGCAGTTGACCCGGTGTTCGAACGGATATATGAGCAAAAAGGGTCGAAGAGGGGTTCCGCGGGCTGTAAGGAGAACCTGCTGATCGATAGATGTATCACGCAGGACTCCGTGCAGTATAAGCGGAATCTTTCTATGGCCTGGATCGACTATCGCAAGGCATTCGATACAACATCACATGAGTTGTTGTTGTACTTACTCGAGTGCCTTGCGGTACCCGATCAAATAGTGAGATGCATCGAACAACTGATGCCGCTCTGGAGGACTCGCTTCACCATAACATCAGGTGAAAGCAGGGTCCAAACAGAGCCGGTCATCATAAGAAGAGGTGTTTTTCAGGGAGATTCCCTCAGCCCTCTTCTCTTCTGCATCTCACTAATGCCATTATCCGTTGCGCTCAGGAAAACCCGGGGATATAACTGCGGCACCCCTGGAAACCGGAGGCATAAGGTCACCCATCTTTTCTATATGGATGACCTTAAGCTCTATGCTTCTGGAGAAAGGGACCTACAGCAGTCCCTCAGGGTGGTGCAGGAGTTCACGCATGCTGTCGGTATGGAATTCGGGATTGACAAATGTGCACTGGTTCATCTCAAAAGAGGACGATGCGAGGATTTCGCTGAGGATGCCCAACTCGTAGACGGAAGCATTCTACATCATTTGAATGCCGGAGAGACATACACCTATTTGGGTGTGGAACAACGCCACACCCAAGAGGTAGACTCGGTGAAAAATGCTCTCCGTGGCAAGTATAGGCAGAAACTACGGCAGATCTGGTCCTCAGAGCTGTCGGGCAAAAACAAAGTTTCTGCCACCAACATGCTTGCCATTCCGATTCTACTCTACTCCTTCGGAGTAGTCAAGTGGACTCAGGAAGAGTTGCGGCAACTTGACGTGAAGACTCGCAAAATGATGCATATGCACAGAAGCATGCATCCCAAATCGTCCGTTCCACGGTTATATCTCCTTCGACAACAAGGGGGCCGTGGACTTTTGAGTTTGGAGTGTCTTCACAACAGAATGGTACTGGATGGAGCCTGTAGAGTCATCAGGAGTTCGGATCCCCTACACTGCATGGTCCGACATCACGAACATGCAGGAGTCGGAGCCTTTTTATTCAAGGCAGCAAGGCGCGCTGCTGATGAACTTGGTATAGTCTTCGACACCGAGCGGGTGAACCAACTCTCTGTCACCGAGTTGGAGCCCGCACGGTGAGAAGCTCACATCAAGGCTGCAGAGAATTCCAAAATGCTGCTGCTTCATACAGACAAGCCCATGCATGGAGTCTTCTTTAAGAACATCGAGGACCATGGCTTGTCTGTTAAGCTGACATTTGCCTTCCTCAGGTCAGGTGAGCTGAAGTCGGAGACTGAAGGGTTTATCATGGCGTGCCAAGACGGTGTCTTCAACACACTAGTCTACCGGAGCCGCGTGATGGGTATAGAGGTCCCTGATACTAGATGCAGGGCCTGCCGACAGGCGCCCGAGACTTTGATGCATTTGCTGTCATCTTGTGCAGTTTATGCGGTCTCGGCCTATATCCATCGCCATAACGCGGCCTTACGAGTGCTGTGCTATTTTCTTCGGCACTCGTATGAAATAGACAGGACACCGGAGCTGCCTTACGCTCCAGGGGATATTGAGTCCGTAGTGGAGAATGAAAGGTGTCGAATTTTTTGGAACTTTTCATTCCCCACCCTCAGGCAAATACAGGCCAATAAGCCTGATATAGTCCTCTTCGACCACCGAAGTAAGACGATATTCGTTATTGAGTTTTCGGCCCCTGCCGAAACGAATATCGTCCGAAAAGAGGAGGAAAAACGGACAAAGTACCAGGACTTACTTTACGAACTCCGCAGGCTCCACCCGGACTATTCTGTCAAGTTAGTGGTTCTGATTATAGGTGTTCTCGGTGGTTCCAGACCAACGCTACTCTCGGAGCTCAAGAACATACCGGCATGCCGTAATGCGGCAGAGATCTTGGCCGGCCGCATGCAGAAGGCCGTTATTCTCGGTTCGTTGCGTCTGCTCAGGACTCACGATTCTCGGAGCCAGTGACCACTTACCCCGCGGTGCGGGGAGTGGTCATTGGTTAATTTTACTAGCGCGTTCGCCCACTGGGTCGGAGCAGTGGGGAGTACGGACCCGACTAGATTTGTTTAAACGGAAAATAATAATAATAATTGCACAGAAGCATGCATCCCAAATCGTCCGTTCCACGGTTATACCTCCTTCGACAAGAAGGGGGCCGTGGACTTTTGAGTTTGGAGTGTCTTCATAACAGAATGGTACTGGATGGAGCCTGTAAAGTCATCAGGAGTTCGGATCCCCTAAACTGCATGGTCCGAGATCATGAACATGCAGGAATCGGAGCCTTTTTATTCAAGGCAGCAAGGCGCGCTGCTGATGAACTTGATATAGTCTTCGACACCGAGCGGGTAAACCAACTCTCTGTCACCGAGTTGGAGCCCGCACGGAGAAAAGCTCACATCAAGGCTGCAGAGAATGCCAAAATGCTGCAGCTGCATACAGACAAGCCCATGCATGGAGTCTTCTTCAAGAACATCGAGGACCATGGCTTGTCTGTTAAGCTGACATTTGCCTTCCTCAGGTCAGGTGAGCTGAAGTCGGAGACTGAAGGGTTTATCATGGCGTGCCAAGACGGTGTCTTCAACACCCTAGTCTACCGGAGCCGCGTGATGGGTATAGAGGTCCCTGATACTAGATGCAGGGCCTGCCGACAGGCGCCCGAGACTTTGATGCATTTGCTGTCATCTTGTGCAGTTTATGCGGTCTCGGCCTATATCCATCGCCATAACGCGGCCTTACGAGTGCTGTACTATTTTCTTCGGCACTCGTATGAAATAGACAGGACACCGGTACTGCCTTATGCTCCAGGGGATATTGAGTCCGTTGTGGAGAATGAAAGGTGTCGAATTTTTTGGAACTTTTCATTCCCCACCCTCAGGCAAATACAAGCCAATAAGCCTGATATAGTCCTCTTCGACCACCGAAGTAAGACGATATTCGTTATTGAGTTTTCGGCCCCTGCCGAAACGAATATCGTCCGAAAAGAGGAGAAAAAACGGACAAAGTACCAGGATTTACTTTACGAACTCCGCAGGCTCCACCCGGACTATTCTGTCAAGTTAGTGGTTCTGATTATAGGTGTTCTCGGTGGTTCCAGACCAACGCTACTCTCGGAGCTCAAGATCATACCGTCATGCCGTAATGCGGCAGAGATCTTGGCCGGCCGCATGCAGAAGGCCGTTATTCTCGGTTCGTTGCGTCTGCTCAGGACTCATGATTCTCGGAGCCAGTGACCACTTACCCCGCGGTGTGGGGAGTGGTCATTGGTTAATTATACTAGCGCGTCCGCCCACTGGGTCGGAGCAGTGGGAAGTACGGACCCGACTAGGTTTGTTTTGACGAAATAATAATTGCTGATTTGAGATGACACCTCCTCAGTCAATTGATTTCGTAACAGATTTCATAGAAATTTATAGAGGATATCCATGTTTATAGGGAATTGAACGTTTACAATATGCTAACAAGCATTTGAGGGAGAAGGCTTATGAAAAATTTATTGAATTTTGCTGAACGGTTGTACCTTTTTACCCTTCGAGTTACATGTTCTGTTTCGTCGGCTTCTGCTAACAGGCTAACAAGGCAATGGCTTTTCTTTTGTGCAAGCTCATTATTACAAAGCGCATCCGGTTTCTTTCAGTGAGCAAATGAATTTTCACGTTGATGCCACCTTTTCTCAACATCCACTGACAGTTTTGGACTGAACGTGAAGGCCCTTGGCATACCATCAGTCCAGGAGCGCAGGCCTAGCCGTCAGTCCTGGCGCACAGGCCACGACTGTACGTGAAGGGGTACCTGCCACTGTTACGTCCGGTCTACATTTTTTCTGTTTGTAACAACGGTACATTCCTTAATCCGTTTTCTCAAAGTAATAATGAGAAAATGGTTCCGCTGGGTCTTTGTGGCCTTTGCTTTTTTGTCTACAAAGAGGTGCTGGTGGTATCAAACCATGAAGAATCGCGAATTCATACGCTTCTTGTCGATTTCTTGGTAGAGACAACTCGCTGATGATTGACGTTTTCAAAATGACACTCCACTGACAGTTTCTAATGGAAATATTCATAAGTAACTTGATTTAACGAACTGAACTGAACTAATCAAGCTGAACCTTATTGCTGAAATTGTTTCGGTAGAGACGAATTAACTGTTTATACCAATTGTGTGTTATTCATTTAGGAATAGATTATATATTACAATCACTGTCAAACCATAGAATAATTCAAAATATTAGATCCAGAACACAAGATATAACACGAGTCGGTTTGCGAAATGTCGGCCGGACCCGCTTGTCTTCATGTTACTCCTCCTTTTTCTCCAAGTGATATTAGATCAGAACACAAGATACAACGCGAGCAAAGCGAGCTGGTCCGGCCAACATTTTGCAAATCTTACTTCATGCTACTACTTTCTCCTTTTCCGCAAATTTATACAAAAACTCTTGATCATTTAGAGTAGGCGGCCTGTGGGGCAAGGGATTGCTTGCATAACTGATTCCAGTTGAATTATTACTAGCCCAACTTGGCAACCGCGCATTTCCGCAAAACGGGAATGGCATTTATGTTTACTCTTCACCCTAACAACGGTTATCATGGTAACACTTTTTCCCTAACTAATTTCAGCTAAACTAAATCAGGCAACTTGGCAACCACGCATTTCCGCACCATAGGAACCGGGTTTTTGTATTCTCGTTACCATAACAACGGTTGCCGTGGCAACAGTTTTTTTTTAACTGCTTTCAGCTAAACGAAAGTTGAGCCCAGTAATTTTCTGGCAACATTGGTATTTCTATTTTCCTTGGATTCTTTCATGAAATATTTCTTCTGACTCCATCTGAATTATTCGCATATATTATTGAAAACCAACTGAGAACTCTGAACTTACCCCATACTACTCAGTTCTTCAGATTTGTGTAGTTATTCCAACAAACTTCTCTCATTTTGCTCGAACCATAACTATGCATAATAGAAGCCAATTTATCATTGAACATGAAGTATTTGTGTCGCAAAATTATTTTTCATCAATTATTAGGGCCATACTCATCAGCTAAAACAGAAAAAAATATCAAAAATAGATCACAAAAGAACTTGAATATATTATGCTGGAAAGAAAATAGTTCATTAGTGTATACTGAGGGCAATGTTTCTACTCACACCGATTTTGAGATTTTCCAAAGCACTCATCTCTTTGTTCTCATCGAATTTAATCAATTCTTCATTTCGAAAAATGTTCCTTTAGGCCAAGAGCCAGAGCAAAAAAAGTAGGTTCATAATGCAATGTTCTACAGAATTGATTTTCTTGTTGGAAAATGTTTGGGGGTGTCCCCTGAATATAAATTCAAGTTGGCGGGACAGGGGGGGTTGAGCTTCAGCCGCCATCTTGGAAAACACGTTTTATCAAATATCTCGTGAACCGTGCATCGTACGACAAAAACAGTGGGGATCATTTTCGTAGATAATAAAATTCTCTTCAACTTTTATTCGAAACTTTTTTCCGTATAGTGCATAGGTTTTCATTTATAGCGCGCCAAACTTTTCCCAGCATGGTTATTGCTAAATATATAGTTAACGGTTGATGAAACAGTATAAATGGCAGTATTTTGGCGCGCCATGAATAAAAACCTATGCTTTATACAAAAAAAAGTTTCAAATAAAAGTTGAAGAGAATTTCATTATCTACAAAAACGATCTACTGTTTGTATCGTACGATGCACGGTTCACGAGATATTCGATAAAACGTGTTTTCCGAGATGGCGGCTGAAGCTCAACCCCCCGTCCCGCCAACTTGAATTTACATTCAGGGGACACCCCCGAACATTTTTCAACAAGAATATCAATTCTGTAGAAGATTGCAGAAAAAAAGTACCTGGCTCTTGGCCTACTTCATCTAGACGTTTACTGTTGGCACAAATGAAAGACTTCTGTACTCGATATCAAAATAGGTACACCGGTCACCAACATTTTCCAAATATTCCACCAAGATCAAATATACTCTTTGTTAACTTCATTCCCAACAATAATTTCAACAATAAAACAACTACAAAACTACCACAAAATTGATAGACAAGACTACTTCGTCGCATCACAGAGGTTGAGCAAAAAACAAATAACAATTGACAATATTGTCAGGTCACGCTTCGCGGGAAATTCAAATAGTCGTGCGTTCCTTCTATGGTCGGGGTCAGTGAATTGGCCAACGATTGCCAACGAATCTTTGCCAAAATAATATGTTCCTGGAATGATTTTGTGTGTATGGTCCGGGAACATTTTCAGTGGAACTTTCCGGGCATATTCCATAGAAGGCTGTGAATCGTAATTAATATGGAGCATAAATGGAACGTTCCGGGAACAACGTGTGTTATTATGGACGTCTGTTCCACGTTCATTTTTATATAGACCTGTAAAGGGCCCTTCATGAATATCCACGGATTTCATGTCCATAGTGAGATATCCGTCATTTGCTGGGTGAAGGATATCCAGTGGATGTTCATTTTGAGTCCATGAACGTACAGACCAGTAATGGACATTTCATGGATATCCATTGGATGTCCGCTTCATGTACAGGTCCACATAGACTAATTAATAATGGACTTTTTATGGATATCCATCGGATATCCTGTGATTACTGGGATGAATTAGGGAAGCATATCGGAATGATATCGATGGAAATAGTGAATAGTTGAACAAATAAAGATTATTTTCTGCTTATCGTTTTAGAAAGCTTATCCAGAATCCAGTTTCCAGAGATTGGCAAAGAATGGAATCGAAATTGGTTAGGTATGTACTTGAAAGCGCGTTTTCATTCTATAATAATTAATAAATATATCTGAACTTTTGTTCTCTTCTTCAGAATTTCAATTTCTATTGCCCTTTTATAATGAATTGATTTTGGAAGTTGCAACGTTCAGACACCAATGAAAAATTCAATTCTTCAAATGAAAATCGGCATATTCGCAAGGAAAATTTCAATTTGAAACATGCCTATATGAGGCTTGGTAATAATGAGTTCGTGGTTTTTCCAGAAGAGGTCACTGAGTTTTCAGCCCCACGAGTACGCCTCTGGTTCCCAATGAACTCAGAGTCCGTCGAGGACAATTTGGGTCTACTGTTTCCTTCTGCTGTCAACAATTGCATCCGCCAATGCAGCGAAGTATTCAAATGAACGCATCCTCTACAACCGAAACTGCAAATGAAGATATTGAGCGAGCTGAATATAACACTAATGTAGACAATGGGTGCGCTAAATGTGGCGTAATTATAACCTATTCGAAGGTAATGTTTAGCTATGTTTCAGTTATTAGCGTCATCGCACGAACAGAGTTTAATTGAAAGACAACGACCGAAGCGGAAACTGGATTCTTGAGCGGGAATATTTCTAAATGAATCTCCCTAATATCTTGTAATTTGCAGTTTGGTACTGGAGTGGTATGACTGTCGTCCTTCCTGAGTAACACTCCCGTCGTAGTTGACAGAGAGTGAGAAAAAAACTTTCCGCAGAATTAAAAATATGTCACCATCGACCAAGGAAATCACAATTGGAAGAGATACTCTTTAATAATTTGAAGAGGTCGTCTGATAGCTGACCTTTCCCGTATGTGTTGTATATCCGAAAGAGCCATGATACACTTGAAATATATCGAATGAAGATGAAGAATATATAACGAAAATGAAAACTATTTGATTCCTCTCTAGCTATTGATAATTACTAGATCGACTCACGTTGCGGTGACAATTGTGATATTGTTTAACATATTGAGAATTTGCCTAAAGTTGGGGTGTCAATTATAATGAAATAGAATAAAACAAGGTTATAGAATTTTGTCAGAAATTGTAACTATGCCCATTTGTTTACCTTTAACCTGTATTTATCCCTTTTTAGTTAGTTAACCTCTTTTTATAGCTCAGTCCGACGCCAATGAACAAGATGAACTCCTCCACAGTGGTGTGGTTTCTGTGGAATGCAGAGCTGCTTCTTGAAGTCATATACTGTAATTCAAAGAAAGAACCAAATAAAATGTTTTCAAATCATCATGGAATTTTCTTATATTTGAATTCCTTGACCTAAGAGAAACTTAACTTATAGATAAATGAACTAATTAAAACATAAATAATGAAATTTCGACAAATAATCTGTTCGGTGCAGTTCCGAAATAGTTGTGGAGCATAAAGTGAAAGATTAATAAAAAAACGAAAACAACCTAAGTGTTTTTACCGCAGAAAATAGTCTGTTTGGTTATATCGTGACGATGAATAGCAAAATAAAGTTCTGGAGGTCTGTTACGGGATGATTTTGTCTCACCCAAGGAGGTACCACGAACGCAATGAAATTCGAACAATATTTTACTAACCTTTGAAACCTTTTTACTAACCTTTGAAACTTTGAAACTCCCATTGACAACTATGATATTGTTATATGACTGCTTGTGTATCGAATGAAATATAAGTTCTCGACCATTATTAACGGCACGAATCGTTCCTTTTCAGAAATCATTCGCAATCTAGAGATGTTTCCGCTTCTTACCAAGGGTTATGTAGGTAAACTGATACGGTGTATTGATATTCTTGTGGTAGTATTAGGAGTGACCAAGTAGATTTCACTACGAAAAGAATATGTGACTTGATGGATTTCGTACCAAGCTTGGCTCGCACATTTCTTTTTGTGGCTTAATAGTTGAGCTCTTGATTGTACCTGCAAGGATTAAACACTGATATGCCAGGAGAATTGCTTATAATATTAACCACTTGTTGAAATGTTATAATTATCGATTAGTTTCGTTTACCATCTGTAGCTGTCAGGTTATAAATAGTGACAGATCTTCTCATTCTCGAATTGCGTTTGCAATCAGTGTTGCCAACTTTGACATCGAAGATAGTTACAGTGGTCAGACATGTTTCATTCAATTTCGAGTATTAAGTAGTTCAAGGGACGAATAGGAGTTTCAAAAATCGATATAGGACAGTTTCTGTTAGACATCTTGCAAATTGTTCATTTCATTAGTTTTATTGTTTGTGGCAGTAGCGACTTCTTACGGAAATATTCGGATGCTGTCATGGGAAGCTACCATTATCGAGCATTTTGGGTCACAGACGCGGTGAAGGTCATGTTTGCGTACATCTTCCGGTTTGTCTGACAATTAGTGCCAAAGATGGCGTGACATTATTTATACTTTGCATAGAGAAGTAAATATCGACTACAGCAGATATATTGAGGGATAAGGGCGAAAATCGATGCACGAGGATATTATTGGCAGATGAAGGGCAAAAGGCACAGCGGAGATAGACATTTTGAACGTTTCGACAAGGGTCATTTTTCGCTTACACGTGAACCCAACCGATCGTATCTTTTGTCGTGAGGATTGAATTATATTTCTCTATCCACAAGGACTGGTGGGATTAAAGACAAGGAGTACTAGAGGTGGTGAATATTTTGGATTCATCCAAAAACCCGTCGAGGGGATTAAATATTCACGTGATCAGCCATTCTTCAACAAGCCCAATACCATTCAAAAGGTAGGCAAATTCCTCGTGCTAAACACTCTTTGCATCCCTGACCAGATCAAGGAAGTATGCTATGTGAGATTCTTCTTTTTAGGGCTTTTTCGTATGGGATATGGAATTTTGAATTAGCTGGTGATCCTTTTTCGTATGGGTTATGGAATTTTGAAATAGCTGGGGACCCTTTTTGTATGAGACATGGAATTTTGAAGTAGCTGTTCTCCTTCGTATATATGAAACTTTGAAGTAGGAGTTTTCGCCTGTCGAAGGCCTTTTAACGAAGATATACTATAAGATTTGATAGAACTCAACACCTGCCCCAATCTGCAGGCCAACTATAGGAGCACCCTGAAATAGCCAAGGCATACTCGCAGCCAGCGTTGGATGGGCCCCAAGTATAGTATATGGCAATAAAACATAAGCATATCGCTATTATTCCAAGATATAGTTATCATATACCCTTCAGGTATTTTTCCTGCGCTTATCGCTATTGATTGTACAGTATATTTTCATTAATTTATTTTCTTGGTCAAATATCATCGACTAGTGCACTGACCCTTCGAGCATATATTTCTTTTGTAAGCGGAGGTGATTACCAAGGTAGAGTATAATCCGGAATATTGATATAAATCATCATTAGTGGAAATTTGCCCTTGAAGCGGAGTGTGTACGTACAAGCAGAACGTTAACCCCCATTATAACGTTAACCCCTCATAAAAACCGAAGGAAAGAAAAGAGAAATCATTAAAGGTTTGTTGAAGAGTGAATGCCATTGTTTACTTTTACTGTAACCACCTCTTACTCACCCCACCGCCCGACTGAGCTAGCAAGTGAGCCACTTTCTTTTAGTGGAACACTATAAATTTTTTTGGTTATCCTTCACTGAAGCCTTTTTTTTTTTCAACTTCCCTCTTCAAGGGATCAGTCACGTAACAAATGGCGCCCAACGTGGGGCTCGAACCCACGACCCTGAAATTAAGAGTCTCATGCTCTACCGACTGAGCTAGCCGGTGAGCCACTTTCTTTTAGTGGAACACTATAAATTTTTTTGTTATCCTTCACTGAAGACTTATTTTTTTTCCAACTTCCCTCTTCAAGGGATCAGTCACGTAACAGGTCGATGATTGAAATAAACGCAGGGTTAGATATTTTCACTAGGAATGAATCAACAGGATATGAATTAGTTTGTGATACCTGGTTCTCTGCTACCGGCTATCTTACTGTAACTTGTAAAACTGTAGTTTCTGGTACGTACTGTTTGTATTTGCTATTATCTTAGCTGCTTGCTTTGCTTTTCCATCTAATTTTTCTTTCTTTTTTTTTTAACTCCTTCCAAATCTCTGGTTCTCGTGGTTTTTTTTTTCACTCCCCCTCCGTTGTTATCCACCCATTCGACTCATGGAGTCACTTTCACAGGCCACTTCTTATAAACTAATTCCCCTTAATACTATTTACAAATAAACATTATACCTATATTGAAATCTGTTCATCAATAGGTTCAGTACCGTATTGACGTGAATTTTTGAGTTTATTATATTTGTAATGTGCTATTTATTGACCATGTGAATGTGTTTTATTATTAGGGCTATTGCCTTTTTATGCAGCAGTTTTGAATAATAAGAAATATGTTATAAGCTATAAGAAGTTCAACCTTCTCTTTTCAATAGAAATGTTCATGCAGTTGTCATAAGAGAGTTGGATAATTTCAATCTCTCAACCCTAAAGCGTATTACTTAAAATAGTTGCATAAATCTGGTGTGATGGTTAAGTTGAAATACTCTGTGATTTTCATGTTCAAATATCTCGAAATTCCGAATGGTTATTCTCTCCAAATCAGGCTAGTCAGGTCAGTTGAATTTGTAATAGGGCCCAATTTATACATCCTAGAAGTAATAAGTAATAAGCTTTAAATAATAAGAGATGGAAATTTTAGACTTTTTTAAGACAAGGGCATACTTAAAGGATTCCTTTGGAAAGTGAAGGTTGAACTTCTTATAGCTTATTACATATTTCTTATAACTTAAAATTGCATACTTGTCATCAAAACGTTGGATAATTTCCATCTCTTATTACTTAAAGCTTATTACTTAAAACTAAAAAAAAAAATTGTTCTAAAATTGTTCGTTCCGTTAACCAGCTGACGAACGTCAACCCTCAAAAGTCGAAACTTGTGCGAGCAATGGATCAACGAGGCCTTACCTTTTAACGTGCGATTACCCAGCAACTTGCTGCATAAATTCGGTGTTTTCTCGAAAAATTATGTATCACTAATTTATAAAACTTGGAAAATCGAAGCGATTGACAGAATAATTATGAGAAATAAAACCTAACTTTTGCTGATTAGGCATTCCAGATACTTGTCAAATGGTGCGCCTTAGGTGCTTTTCTATCCTTTATTAAGAAGCATTTGAATAAAGGAAGATGCAAATACACGAATTTTACACTGGTTTTGCCGATAAATGTCATAACTAGTAAAAACAGAAACTAATCGAATTGTTAATTGTCTGCTACCCATACATCACGTGATCTAATGCCTAATTGGTTCTGATGATTTCCATTGGTTCGGTGAATATTCTTATGTATGATGTCAACAAACCTGAGGTCCAAGTTTTGAGTCTTGTGAATACATTTTTATTCGAATAGAGCGATATGGACTAGATGTGTCGAAATGCGACAACACAAATTCGTATACGAATTTATCTCAAAACTAGAGGCCCTGAAATGAGCTTATTTCGTGAACTTCGTTTGTAAAAACAAGCTGATTTGACGGATATTTTGAAATATCAAACTTCAACTGTGTCAATGGGAAAAGTGATCATGACGTTGTTTTTATCCTAATCTAAAAGTTGAAAATTGGGAACTCGCAAGGTCACATTTTTTAGGATTGAAACAAAAAAACTGAAACAGTTGTATTAATAGTCTTAAGCAGAGTTCGAACACTGGAATATCATTGGCTATTTTTTAGTTACACCCTTTTCTATTCGAACAAATTTCGTACCTACATGAATAGAGTTTATGGGAAGATAATTTCGTACCTACATGAATAGAGTTTATGGGAAGATACACAATCAACGTATTATTGGTATTAAAACTGAGACACTTAGGTGATAGGACTGGAACAATGACAGAGATGTATACATTGTCCCTAATTCACGCATTCTCAACTCGCAAGCTAAGGTGTTTTCTAGCATTCAATCGTATTCGAGGACGTATTCAAAAACAATTTGTCACTAATTACAAGTGTCGCCAGAATGCAAGAGTTATTTAATCAGTTCAAACAATCAACTAGCTCTGATCAAACAACTTCAAATCAAATATTTAATTCAAATAAACGGCAAACGAGTAAAACTTCTCGACTTTCGCCCCTGAAAAATAAAACAGAAAGCATACATAACCTCACAAAATAGACTAATACGTTTCAAAACCAATGTAATTTCAGTTTTGAATCATCTTGAATGAGTTTCAAATCATATTTTATGTGACGTCACCGTTTCAACGCCAGAATTAATGTATTTGCATCACAGTCGAATACGTTTTGAATTTTGAATACATGAGCGCCAGAAAACGCCTCTAATTTAGCTTGCTCAGTTTGCATCCTTGTTCCATTTGAACATCCCTCCAATCCACGGATAAAAGAGTATACGGCCGTTCAATGCCACGTCATTGTTATTTATATGTCACTGGGTAACCAATCAGAAAACATGATTTGAGCCGGGCTAAAGTTTAAAAACTACACCGGCTGACAATCATAGCAAAATAGCAATGCTATTTTTGCAAAATAGCTCTGCGAGAATCCAAAAAATAACGGTATTTTCATCAACATGAATGGTCAAATTGTTTGAAAAACCATGAAACCATAAACGATGAACAAATCATTGAAAATTTTTCAGAATCATTCGTTTCAATAATCAACGACAAAAGAAAGTACAAAACAATAATGAAAACCGCTGAAAATCGAAAAACATCACTCAAAATATGCGATTTCATTAGTTAAAAAAATCAAAGACACGTAAAATCGATTGTTCTTGGTAGTGCCAGGCATATTCCAATAAAACAAAATTGAAAAAAGCGGGCGGTTGCTGATAAAACCGAATTGAAACGCAAAAAAGCGGTTGCGAGAAGGGCGATTTTCAAACGCTGCTGCCGCCATGTTGACCTCTGTTTGGAGAAGGCAGCACTGCTTTTTCATATAGTCCTACCCCTCACCTGTCTTGAGAAACAATCACAATACAGGAAACTTATCATTGCAGAAAACTAAACAAAAAATTTTTTAATTTTTTTCGTTAATTTTTTTCTATATCGTTGCCCCATTTTGGACATGGCAGCAGGGCCTTTTTGTGTTCTCCTATTGATGAACAAACGAATTATATATATATGACTTCTGGGAGCTATATCATTATAGGTTTAGTGTCGTGGCCTCTTAGACTATAGTCACAAGCATAAGCAAAATGCATATTGGGAAGCAAAATTCATTTTGCGCATGTCTCTGACCAGTTTCTAATCGGTCAAATGTGTTGTTGGAACAAACCTATTTGAAACCTCATTTGGAAAGAAATTAATTTGAATATTAAAACAAGCACAAGTGTTGCAAAGTCTAAATAGTTTCATGGGTTTTCAAACAATGACAATATTTTAAGAGTTTTTAATTTTTCAGTTGTATTCATTGAATACAAAATTAGCCTCATGTTATATTCATCAAAAATAGCGAAAAAATCATTTTTGTCCTAAATTTGGTATATAGTCATAAAAATGCAAAAGAAACAATCTTTTCAAATAACTTTTTTTGAAATTCAGTCAAGAAAATACTATTTCTCATTTTTTTTAAATGTCATTTTTGACAGGAAACGAATGTGTTCATGATATTTTTGGTCTAATTCGAAACAAAAACCATACCAAAGTTCAATTTCATATAAGTGTACCATTAAAAAATTTCCATATATTGCCGACTTTAATGTTGTCACTGTCGAACAAATTTTGAAAACAGGCCATTTCTAGATGGAGTCCCAATGATTAGGAAAACCTTTCATTTACATTATTTTTCTACCCTAACTACCTACTGAATAAACGGCATTGAAATCGTTTCCAGTTTGAATACGAAAGCAAACATCTTTCTTAGTTCTCAAGTGAAATGTAGGTATAGATAAGCAGTTATCTTGGATTTTGGAATCTTGACAATGTCATCATAATATCCAACTTCAAAAACCCTCGCATATCAATTTTCAATAGAATCGGACTATAAACACAATTCGTCCACCATCTTGTTTTGAATTTTTACACCGACCCGGCCTCCGACAGCTATATTGAATTTCTTAATTTTGGTAAAAATCAATTTCAACAAAAAAAAATTATAATGCATTTTTATCGGAATTATGAACACCTACGAAATTTTAAGTTAATAGGACAACTAGAAAAGGCTTAAAATTCAGTTGCAATATTTGACCCAAACAAACATTGAAGTTGAATAATATCATGTAAAAATTGTATGCATCTTTTTTTACAAACTTATAGGTACCCGTTACTAAAATAAAGTTCGTAAACCTTCCTACATACTATTGCAAATCATCTAATGTTTCCGAAATGATCAAATTGTGAGATCGCTAACGAAAACTGCAAAAAATTCCTTATAAGTTTCACATGGTTTCACGTTCCACCTAGGTGGCGTACCAGTACAGTGGCTTAAATCACGTCTTCTCGAAAGGTTCTCTAGATGTCACGCGCGATTGCATCAAACCATTATTCCACAGGGACTGACTAACTATCTAGTCTTCAAACAATGTCTTTATCCATATTTTGTACCACCAATAGTTGCATTTCAATTAATTTTTCCTCAATTTCCCAGTTTACATTTATGAAATTATTTGATTCAGCTAGTTTCTTCCCAACAAATGATATACAGTTGCCTGTAAGATCTTCACATATATGTGAAGATCTTACAGGCAACTGTATATTATTTGTTTAATATGAATTTTCATCAAGTAACGGCCACTTCCATTCAGTTCCTTCCCATTTATCTCAACTAAATTTTTTTTTGGCATTTTAACCATTACATTCAAAATTTCAAGATCATTTCCTAAATTATTTTCATTAATTAGTGATGCTTCAGAACCTGTATCAATAAGAATTTTTATTATTTTATCTCCTATTCAATGTCATTAAATTATTCATTTGTTCTTGTTTTCCATTATCATTTGAGTAAATATATTCCATGGGATGTTCATAACTTGGTTGTTCCAACTTCCTATATGGTTTGTTTATTGAAAATTTGTAGAATTTTCCCCATTCCTCTCCTCTTGTACATGACTTGAATTTCCTGAGTCATTATGTACTTTTTGTCTCTGTTCGTTATCAGAGTGTCTTTCTGAAGTACTTGACCTTCTCTGAAAGTGTACTTAACTTGTACATTCGTCATTCTGCCCTTCATAACATGAATTTCTCCTACCTTCCCTATTGTATTCATTTTGTCCAGAATAGTTATTTTTTCTACTTTCCCTCCTATATTCATATCTGTTTTGTTGGTTGTAACCTTGATTTTGAGTTCTATAATCATTGTTATTATGTTGATTATAGTATCTATTTTGATAATTATCCCTATTATTATTATTGTAATTGTTCATATTATAATCCCTGCTATTTTGATTTCCCATGTAGCAGTTATCTCTACCTAAAATTATTTTTTCCTTAATCATTATATTTTCTTTTTCAATACTAGGAATTTTGTTATTTGAACTTAATTCTTGTAAATCTAGCTTTTTATTTATATTTCCTATTTCCACTTGTATTTTGATTAGCAATTTCCAATTCCATATCTCTTATTTGTTTATTGTTTTGTTCTACTGGATTACTTTTATTACCCATTACCCCATTTTTTTCATTATGAAATTGTGTATTTTGTTGTTCAACCTTCCTTTCAAAATCCTTACATATATTGATAATTTCCTTCTATTTTCCTCATTTTTTTTAAATATTCTTCCATTTTCTCTTTTCTACCTTCCATACTTTCCTTCATACTTTCCAAATTTTCTTTTATACTTTCTTCCATTCTTTTCATATTTTCTTTTGCTCTCTCTTCCATTCTTTCTATATTGTCTTTTGCTCTCTCTTCCATTCTTTCTATGTTCTCAGACATACCTCCTATATTACCCGGTATAAATTCCATTAACATTTTAATTTTTCCATCCATTCTACTTTCCATCTGATTCTCTCTCTCTTTTCCTACTCCTTTACATTTGAAATTCACAATTTTACATTTCTCCTTTTTTTTTGAACACATAACAATATAAATACATATATATTCGAAATTTGGACTGTTCTGCTATTGGTTTTTGATTCAGGATGATGATCTTAACGTGTTCTTCTCCCAGTTGAAAACACCATTATTGAAAAGCAGTATAATTTCATCTCACGAAGTATAACTGTCGATGTTCCGAAATTTTGTTTCAGAATAGAGAAAGCCTCACTGGAAGTATTGTATGCGTAGAATCTTCAGAAATCTTGATGAATTTCAGGTCTGTTGTAGTTGTTCCACCTCTTCATATAATCCTGTACCTCAAATGATTTTCAGGATACATGAACTTTGTTTGTATTTTTATAGTATGTATCTCATTCTTTTCAGTAAAAGAGATCATTCCATTTTAAGTTGTCGTCAATGTCAGGATTTTTATTATACGACTCATTGTTATTACTCTCTGTTTATTTTTGGGTAGCATATTTTCTTGACCCCTGAAACTTACTTAAAAAGTTCTAGTGTAGTTGAAAGATAATAGTATATTATGCAACGATCATCTAATTATGGTTATTATTCATGAGCATTTACCGGGATGCAAAACGAGCCGAAGGTTAGTTTCGTATTGTTTATGCGAGTGCAGTAATAACAATTACATGAGAGTTGCATACGCTATTTTTCTTACATACGATAAATAATGATGAACTAAAAATATTATATTTACCTATATTTGTATTGTGGCTCCCACTGATCGGGAGGTGGAAGGAATACATTTATTTTATATACACGAAAGGGAAGCCCTGTAATGTTCGGAGAACGCGTGAATCAAGGGACAGGAGTTACATTCAATTTGAATTTTTGAAGTTTCTATGTTCCAAAGTTCAGTTGTTCTATTGAATAAAGACACACAACAAAGGGGTGAGCATTCTGTACTGTCGGGTCATCCGTGTAGATCATTATGAAACGGATTATGAGAATATAAGTGTATTATTATTGTACCGGTGTGAAAGTCCATTATCAAACCAGTTTTTCATTCAGGAGATTCCTTTTTAGACAGTACCAGTTGTCGGCTAGGAATAAACGACGGTGTAGGATTATATCTCAATTTTTTCTTGAATTGCATTCAGCTGGCAGATAGATGATAAAAATCCATATTCAAAACAGTATACTACAGTTTTCTGTACGTTTTTTACTGATAATGAGGTCACAAAACTGCGACACGAGTTTAACTCTATAAAACCTTTGTCAATCAGGATACGCTTGAGAAAAATATTGTATAGCAAAACAAGTGTCGCTGTTCTCTGAACCCATGTTACCGAAAATCGTACAGTTTTTCTCTGCTAGAGATTGAGGTATGTGATGATTAGGATTGGCCTTCATGGAGTACTATTATGCATCAAAATTTAATTTTTGCTTCCGATATTTTGAGTAACTTCTACAAAAATTATTAAAGCTTGTCTTGACCTACGGTATCGAATAATAATTATGGTAGACCAATAAAAACCAAAATGGTTTACCTTATTCATTTGGAAGGTTAGAATTTCAGAAAGTGTGATTGAAAAACAATTGTTTGGTATCATCACTGCACGCCTGAAGGAGGTAGGTACCTACAATGTAGTGAATGCTTTGGGAAACGTTTAGTGAACATAACACAACTAACAGTTGATTGCACCGACTTTTTCTTAAGGGAGTATCAAGCTAATGGGCCATTTGAGGTCATTTAACTCACTGCACCAAAGTTTAAGAGATTATTAAACATCCATTAATGAACTCTCACCTATCTTAAAGAGTCCGTTTGTTGATGGTCTCATAAGAAATAATCGGTGCAATTGGCTGTTAGTGTTTTTTAATAACGTTCTCATGAATGTTCATCAAGTTTGATAGACAAGGTAATGGATAAATAACTCTATATAAAAAAATTTTTGGTTATGTTTGGTAATACCAATGGATATAGAAAATATTTACTAATTGTCTACAAAATAGCAATAAACGATAAATATAGATGAAATAAAAGTTCTTGGAAGTGTATTTCGAAAGTTCACTTGGTGTTTGTGCAAGAAAATGAATGTTTATCCGTGAGTTGGAAAATGTTGGTTATAAATGTTGTTTTCGATCACGGATGTGACATATTCATGGTGGAATACTAAGGAATGTTCTCTTAGGATTGGTTTATAGGGAAAATACCTTGGAAAATACTGTTAGCTGTAACGTCTGGTTTCTTCAAAATTCCCTGTCCTGGATTTTTCCCGTGTGAGTCTGATTGACAGGTGAGGTTGTATCCTCAACTCCAATTATACTTTATTTTGTTCTTCTATACTGGATTTGACTTGCTTTCATCGATTTTCTTCCACAATTTACTAATTTTAGGAAGCCGACACCAAATTTTACTTTTGAGTTTTTCGCTAAAAAACAATTTCCTCTATCAATAACTCCTCGTTTCTAAGTGATCCTCACCTCACTCTTACATCATAGTTCATTCCTTTGAATTTTTCTATAAACACATTTTTCCCACACTTTTTTCGAAAACTTATCCTATTTCTCAGCTACCATGTACAACAAACTCTTAAAATCTACTTATAACCTATTTTCTATACGGTAAAATTCCGTTAATCGGGCTCCGCCTCAAAAATTATAAGCATTTTTCCATTTTTCACTACAAAACTCTAAAATGTAAATCGTCAAAAGGATTTCTATGACAATTTACATTTTAGAGTTTTGTAGTGAAAAATGCTCATATTTCTGTTGGAAGGTGATGAAGAAGGATATATAGAATGTGTATAATGTGCTGATAGAAAGAAGGAGGAATTTCGAGCGGATTGGCTGAGAAACAAACATAGGCGTAAAACCCCGATTTCCTGTCTTTGTGGGGCCGTATCTCCGAAACTAGTTGAGTGCCCACGAAATTTCATTTGAATTTTCTGTTCAGGAGGCCAAAATACGTAAGTTCCACCAAAAAAAATTTATTTTTGAGCCCGATTAACGGAATTTTACCTTCTATACAATCAGGCATTTCAGGTAGGTACTTGTCAACATCTTGTCAAATGACGAAATGAACCAATAAGGCGACATAACGTTATCTAGAATGCCTAATGGTTCAACTCACAATTTTATTTTTGTTATAATTCCTCAGAAAACTGCAGATGCACTTTTCTTTTCATCTTTGTCAAAAATTCGGTATCCGTTTCCTCAAAGTGTTTGCCATGAAAGTCCAGATCTGTGTTATAGGATCTATGTGATAGGATTCTATGACACCTGAGCTTTTTTTTATTCTTTTAGTGTTGCTCAATTTTCCAAAATTATTGATTGAATCTTCAATATGCTATAGTTTTACATTTCGATCGACAAATGTATCGTTCTTTCAGAAAAAATTTGGCTGTTAGCTGTTGGTTTTGTGTAACACTAAGGGCCAGTTTTTCAATACAAGGATAGATAAATTATGTGTCAGATAGATGAAAGAAATGAGAGGATGCGCGTGAGTAATGTTTGACAGTGATAAGGATGGAAAATGTTGGTTATTTTTATCTGTTAGATATCTGGCATTGAAAAACCGGTCCTAAGAAATGTATCAAAACAACCTTGCTTCGGAAACTATGATTTCTGTCATTCTGGAAGGATTTTCTTGGTTACTTTGTATGTATACTTGAGAATGAGATACTCAAGAATTCAGGTGAAATGTTTAGCCTTTTCTGGTAATAAATTCCAAGAATTACTTTCATAACAATATATCCGTCAGCTACTGCAAAAATTCATCCCACAATAGTATTATATTAGTTAAGAGTTGAAAGTATTCTTGAATAATTAAGGATTAAATTTCTCAGCTGTAACGAAATTCAATCCTTATTTTACGAGAAGCCACGTTCGATGCATCGTCATCGGATCCATACAGTACAGGGTTTTGGAGCAGCATATTTTGTGGTATGCTGTATAGAACATCGGAAGATAGAGGACTGTTCGTGCAGTTCTTCTAGAAAGGAAATGGAAGCGGTTTGTGCCGTTCTTTCGAAACTTTACTCGTTTAAGCGAACATTGCTGTACAATGTTCATGGCATATTCCAACCCAAATTCGAAGCAGAAATAAGCGAGGTGGAAACTTACTCATGTGATAACAATCCAAGGAAAGTCTACAGATGCATGAGATCGAGGTGAGTATATCTTTTCTCTAGACTATTCGTGCAGATTTTCCATATATCAAATGAATGCGGTTTGTGCCGTTCATCCGAAAATTTGCTCGTTCAAAAGAATATTGCTATACAATGTTCATGATATTTTCTAACCTGAATTCGATTCAGATATAAGCGAGGAGGAAATTGAATCATATAAGAGTGAATACCCAGATGCATCAGATCAAGGCGAGCATATATGATTTGAAAAAATCAAAAAAACAAAAATTTTTTATCTCCACATAAATATTTATATCTATAAATTGGTATGCTTTTTCGATGCACGGTTCCCCCAAAGCAAATTTCAAAGGAAATTCCCGATAGTGCAACTATTTCAAACCCGTCCTTAATTATGAGCGATAATTAGAACAGAACTAATCTAAGGAGACACTCGTCCGCTATAACACATGGTTTCAGTTTGATTAAAAGCTGTCGTTGTCCGAAAAACGAAAAACCCACGCCAGTATCATATTCCCCTCTTAATTAACGTTGTAAAACCGGGCAAGAGAGTACTCATTAGAGCCCTGTCGCCCAGGCTCGCATAATGAATCTTGACAAGGCACTTTTTATTAGGGCTGCTTTTAACTAGATCTCAAATTAATTTAATTAAAATTATTCTATCCTTTCATAACAATACAGGGACACAAGTGCAATTTTCGTCTCAGTTTTGTTGCTTTTTAATTGCCCCTTTTAATTAATGAATTATGTATGGTCGTATTCTTATGTATCTTCTGAAACGGCCGGAAAAAAATTTGAAGCACGGCCATTGTTCTTCGGAGCGCACTAATGAAGGACTAACGAAGAGTTTTTTGCTTTTTGTTTTTTTCGTGTTGTGGTTGATGGTTAGTTACGTGGTCGCGTTTGAAGTACATGTTTCGATTGAATAACAAGAAGAATCGATAGTTGACCGTGTTTTTCTTGCTGTTCGGAAACAATTTCGTCATATGTATTCAGGTTGCTAACAGAGAAAGAGATCAAGCAGATCATTCGATTTGAACCAACTAAATACACCTTCAAGTTTGTTTAAAAAAAATGAATGGAATCAACAATCTGCATGGAGATCTTGTTTTAAAATGTATCGTCCAAAGGGTTATGTGGGTAGATATCTATTTATGTGGAGATAGGCCAACCCCTTGTAACTTATTGAATACTTCAGAAAGGGTTACTTTTACAACTGGGGCGTTGAAGCAGGAAGAGCTTCTCTAATCATTGTCTGATCCATCCATATAGGTACTTGATGTTCAATCAGTCGTCGTTCGTTTTGTGTTCGTTTCTTTGAATGTCTGCGTCTGAATGTATACATATTTTGGAAAACTCAGACTTGAAGTGCTCAGCTCCCCTCCTCTTTGACTTTCAGCTACCACAGAACAGAAGAGTATTATTGACATGGTGCATAAAAATTTCTCAAAGGAAAATAACTCCTTTATTGGGAAGTAATGTCAAACAGAAATGTCAGGATTTCCTTGCAAACGTTTTCGAATCATTTAATCCTTGCATTTCCCGAAATATATTCCCCAGCTTCATTTTGTTAAAATTTTGCCTCTTTTCGGATAATTGAAATATTCTAAAGATTTTGAAAATGATTTCAAATCATCACTCAAGACCCATGACATTGGAAAAATATCAGGGTAGCTGCTCACTGCGAGTAAGTGAGTTTTCTGGTATAATTTCGCGCAGAACTGGACCCCAACACAAAATTACGTGTTCTTTGACAATCCTGATATCGCGTTTGTTTCTTAGTTATAGGGGGAGGGGGTTAACTTGGAACTCTTTGTTTCCGTATCATCATGGATTATGGCGATAACCAATCATAATAAAAAAATCCATCATTTGTGCGGTAATTACACCATACAAAATATGTGACTACTCAAATTTACTTCTCGCTTCCTATTATCCAGTGAGGGGCAGACCAAATTCTTTGTCGTCATTTTGAGAAGGTATTCCTTTCCTTACGAAAGGAATTAAATTGCCAATGAATCTCTGGCACTGGCATCACCAAGAAGTCATTGGAGAACAATTCAAATTGAGCTTTTACTGTGAATTTCAAGCACATTAACTTCAACTGCCAATATTTTTGGAACCAACTTTTGGAAAAGTGTGAGGTAACCTCTTTCATTTGGGAGGATTCTCAAAATTAAATTTTCATATAGCTTTGATTCTTATCCTAGGTCAACGAAATCTCACTGCCTCAATGAGAAAGGAATACCAACGATATAAGGAAACTTAAAAACTTATTCTCCTGAAAGGAATTTGGTGTATACGATAGATGTTTGACTGTCTTCCGCAGATTTCACAAAAGTTTTCTTTTGTCGTGAACTTTCCCGGATACATGAAGCTTTTATGAAGTTCATATAATATTAATGACAACGTGTCTGATTTTTGACGTTTTTCACACATTCATTAAACGGTGCTGGAAGTGATATCAAAGTGGATCCGTATGAGAGGTCCTACCAGGAGAATAACCCCATCTTCAGACGTTACCGCTTTATATTTTTGAACAGTTATCTGAGGAATACTCTTCCCAAATGAAATTTCTTCAAGGTAATGTTATTTTTATCGTAGCAATAAATGCAGCTTTATGTTCTTCAAAGTTCAAGTGTATTGAAGTTTATATAGAACATAGTGAGCACAGTGTTTTAAAAATATCGTATCTTGAATGTCATTCAGAATGCAATGAGTGTTCTGCTATTTCAACTGGTCTGAACTTATCCTCATTTCCATAACAACATATATATGAAAAATAACACTCATGATTAGATATAATGTAAATTGGTTTCACTTGAACAGATGTACAAGCATGACTCATGAGAAAAATATTGTCTACTGAGATTGTGGGCCGGGGTAAATATTATCTCAAGAAACAAATTAACAATCGTCGAGACTTGTATTCAGTATTTGCAAGCATTATTATAATCAATTTCATATTCCAGGGCGAGTAAGAACCAGTACTTCATTCATTTTTCGAAACTAATGTGAGTTGGAAGTCATCGAAAATATTGAAGATTCATTAGAGAGCTTTCAGATCTTTTCGATCGGTACTGAATTAGTGTGTAAGACCGTGTCAGGGTAAGCTTCTTCCATATAACTACGTTGGTGAGTATATATTCCTTCCTAAATTTACTTGAGCAGAATTACAAAAAGTGCCAAAAAATTTTTTTGAGATCGCTTACTTCTCGATGAACCAATGGTCAGTTCCCAAACTGAAAGTAGATTAGAAATAAGCATATATACGAATGAATAGGACTGAATGATCATTTGATATTTTCATATTTCTTGATAATAGTAGTGAAAGGCATAAATAACAGTAAACTTTTGTTTTTTTTTTTTTTGAGAAAATAATGAATTTCCTTTGAATGAGTAGGCGCAGATTGTTGTGTGCCCGGCTAGTGATCGAGAGGTCATTCGATCCCCCAACGGGTGGAGATTTTTCTCCTGGGAAGTTATCTTCATTATATTGGGGGATAAATGACTCTGCGATGTTTTACGATTGGTGAATCTGCGAATAACCGTACTGCCTCTGAAGTATGACGATGGTTTTTGTATAAGAAGGCGTACTCGCTGAAGGACTCCGGTAAGAACAGTTTTTCTTGAGCTCAATTCATTGACAGCAAACTGATAATTCATATTTGATATGGTTATATCATAAATTGAATTTACTATTCCATATCTTTTGAATCCAGTGAATATTCCTCCATAAATTCCATGCGAATTGTACGTCACCCTAAACAAGTCTTCATTCCTGTTTCTTGGTTAAAAAAATAAATTGCGAATACGACTCTGCACAGCATATCGTAATCCCCCTCGTATATCATTGACGTTAATAACCTAAGTGCTCGGAGCGCTGACTGTTCATCAACTAATTTACCTTCCGATAATGGAAACCTATTTTGAAATAAATTTAATTCCCCTTAATGCGTTAATGTAAGCTTCATTTTTCAGGATTTAATAATTAATGGCAAAATTAGTGCTTTGTGCTTTTGTAATATCAATCCTACCATTAATGGATCCATCATGCTTTATAACACTGAAATGTAATTACCATTTTAATTCAACTTGCATCTATTCGATGAAGGATGGTTTGTCAGAGTTTGTTGAAATGGTATGAATAATATCGGTTGCCAATAAAAAATTGTAGATTCCAACATTTGAATGATTGTCATTTTTTAATTTTGTTCCAAGATTGTCCCTCAATCATCACTCTGTGTACTTATCACATCTTTTCCCGTTCTTGAATCTTCATTTTCGTGAACATTCCTTCTCAATTCTTGTAATACAAATACACTAATTTTTCTTTTTGTCAAAGTATTCGATCAGGATCCTGCTTGGTGAAACTTCTCAATGGCGATATTGTGAATCTATTTTCAGCGGAAATCGTACAGGAAACTGCAAGTAGCGTTTTGTTTACCCTTCAGTCACTGAAATTAGTGAATAGTATGAAATAAAGTTGACTTCTCAGGGTGAAAACACCATTGAGAAGGCTATTTTTGATAAAACAGCTTTTTTTTTGGAAATCCGTCTAGATCATGTAGAGATTGCTATCGGATATACAAAAAAAGCCTCGGAGCAATAACTTCTTACAACCAAATGAATTCTTAAAATACCAGTGTATTCAGTTTATACTCAGTTTTTTTATGAATGACAAACGAAAATGCTCCAACATTTCACAAAGCCATATTCCCTAGACACGACAGATTTCTCCTTGACTGGTAATTGCGGTAATTCAAAAACTTTTTTTTGTGAATCTGACCTCATCGCTTGGAATAATTTTTCAATTCATTTTCCCATGGAAATGTTGCAAAACTTATAAATTCGGGCAACACTACATCGGAGTAATTACACATTTAGCGTATCGACAACTGATCTCCTATGTAATGTAAAAAAGACTTTTTTCAACTTTATTAAGCGATTATCAGGAATGAATACATGGAAAACTCACTCGAAAAGCACACATCGACCAGATATGCTCGGAACTAGGCGGTTCAACTCATGCTGTATAAAACTTTAAAGATACCATATCTACAGAAGTCATATAGTCATGGCTCGATTCAGCCAAGACTATAAAAAATATGGTTTAATTTTTTGGGGCACCGAAAAGGCATCCGATTGAATCATCTGAAGTTTATTGTTTGTTTATTGTTTATTGATACACACAAAATAGAGAGATACAGAAAATAAGAATAAAAATACTGCTGAATAGACAGATCTAAAGACAGTAGTTCCTAGTACATAAAGTATAGATTGTGTACAAAAATAGCACCTAAGTGACTCAACACTTGTGTTGTGCTATAGACTAATATTAGTAATATAGAATTTCAATTGTGTTCAGAGAGTATGGAAACAAATTAGCGGTAGTGTATCTATTGTTCTAATATTTTGATAAATTCAAAGTGATTTTCGAAAATAAATTTTTTTGATTCTCTCGAGAAGGTTTTATGATTCTTAATACGTTTCATCTTTAGGGGTAGAATATTACAAATTTTAGGTAGTGTGTGATTCAAAAATCGATGACAAACATTTTTATTGAATTTTGGAGTGGGTAGCAATTCGTTTGTTGTACTTCTAGTAATATAAACTGTGGGAACATAATTAAAAAAAGATTTGTTTTTAAATGCGTATATGCATAAACTATGAAAGTGTAATGTTCGAATATTACTGAGATCCTCTGAATATATAAGATTGGTGTGAAATGATCTTTTTTTCTTCAAGATTATTTTCAAAATGTAGTTCTGCACTACGTTCAGTTTTTGCAAAGAAGTCTTATACATTGCTCCCCACACCAGAATACCATAACGAAAAAGTGATTCAGCTAGGGATTTGTAAATTAATATAAGTATATTTTTCGATAGAAACTTTCGTAGTTGGTAAAATTTATATATTAGCTTCCTCACTTTTTTTGTCAGATAATCTACATACCTAATTGTTCCATTTCAGATTTTTGTCAGTAATTATGCCCAAGTACTTGACCTCGTTTACTTCCTTAATTTCCTCCCTCATAGGTACCTGGAATTTTAACACTGGAGAAATAAGGTCTATTTTTTGATGTTATAGAGGAAGCAAGATAGTGGGTTTTACTAGCGTTTAATGAAAGACGATACATACTCAACCATTTATATATTTTTTCCATGCTTAACTGGACAGAATTTTTCGTGTCAGACCATGTATTTTCGTTGAAAATAACAACCGTATCATCCGCGTATGATATAATTCTTGCTTTTACTTTCAAACAGAGTAGAGAATTTATGTAGACTTGAAAAAGTATTGGGCCAAGAACGGTGCCTTGGGGAACCCCTGTTCTTATGGTCATTGATTCACTTACTGTGTCGGTAATTTTGGCACATTGTTCCCGATCAGTCAAATAGTTGCGAAAGACATCTAACACTACTCCACGTATACCAGAACGTTCCAGTACGTTGAGAAGCACTTCATGATCAACGGTGTCAAATGCCTTTGCCAAGTCTAGAAACACTGCAATGCATTTTTTGTTTTCATCAAGTCCCTCTGTAATACTTCTGATAACATTGTACATGGCATCAGTAGTAGCTATACCAACACGGAAACCATACTGGTAATCATGTATAATTTTGTTTTCATCAAAAAATTGTACTAGCCGAGTTTTAAGACATTTCTCAAAGAACTTACCAAAACTATTTATTACGCTGATAGGTCTGTAATTTCTAATTTTGGTTTTGTCAGCAGTTTTATGAATTGGTGTGATTATAGAAGACTTGAACTGAGTAGGTACATGTCCTTTTTGGATGATCAGGTTGAATAAATGTTTAAGGGGTTGCAATATATATATAGGTGGCTCTGTTTAATTACTTCAGTAGTTATTCCGTCGACGCCAGGGGAAGTGTTATTTTTCAATGTAGATATATGCTCTATCAATTCATTTTCTGTTATTGGGTTGAGAAACATGGAATTGGGATTTATTTCAATATTTTCATCAATTGTTAATGTAGTATCAATGTCTTTAACCATATTTAAACCGACATTACTAAAATAATTGTTACAATAATTTGCCATTACTTTGTTGTCACTAAATACAACACCATTATCATCAGCAATCTGTAAGATATTTTTGTTATTGTTTTTTTCATTGGTGGCTTCTGATATTAGTTGGTACATTTTTTTAGGTTATTTTTATTGATTTCGGTTTGTTTGAAATAATAGTTATTTTTATTTTTATTCAGTAGTTTATTCAGTTTATTTCTGTAAGTTTTATATTCTTGTTCCAATTCGTACGAGAAGTGTTTGTTTAGTTGATTCTTTAGTTTGTCCCTATTTCTAATTGACACAATTAGGCCTTCAGTTATCCATGGTTTTATTTTTATGTGTTTTTTGTGCCATGATTTTATACTTTTAGAGTTCTCAATAGCATTATTGAATCTATTCAAGAAGAGATCAGTTCCGAGTTGAGGGTCCCTTTTACTTAATACTACATCCCAGGTCTCATTCTGTAATAGGTTTTGTAATTTTTTAAAATCGATTTTTATTACAAAGCTTTCTCTGTTTTCTGAAATTTTTGTTTTTTCTAAATTGTACTCTACATTTAATGATACTGGATAATGATCTGTAATGTTGTACTTAAGAATATATGAATTATAAATAAATTTTTTGTTATTGTTAGGTTTTTTAATGAAAATGTGATCTATGCATGATCTAGTTTCAGGAGTAATTCTTGTAGGATTCAGTATGTATGGCACAAATCCATATTTAGCTAGTACAGAAAGATATCTATTTACGCAAATATCGTTTTCGTTCAATAAATTAATATTGATGTCACCAATAAGAACCTCCATTTTATTGGTCTGATTTTTGTCCAGATATGAGTCAAGTTCATCAATAAACGAGATCAGGTTAGTTGGGTTAGGCCTGTATAGAGCAATTATTTTACAGGATACGTTATCAATTGCTAAATTTATTGTACTTAATGAGACACCACATATAGTCAATTTATGATTGGAAATATTATAGTTAAGGTTTGATTTAATTAAAATCAAGACACCATCATTTTTATTGAAATCACCATCATTATGTATTGTTGTATAACCCGGTATATTGAGGTTACTCACCGATACATTTTTAAAACATTCACTTAAAACAAAAACTTCACTAGTTAAATTATATGTTTCAATGAGTGCCAGAAACTCATCGAAGTTTTTGTTAGCACTTCGGATATTAAAGTGTGTAATGTTGAGTAGTTTACGTTTAGACAATAAAAAATTTTCAGGTTCTACGTATTCCCCCAGATGGTCTTGTTCTAGTAATCTTAAATTTTCTAAGACGGTATCTTGATCCACTAGTACCATTAACTACTATAGTCAATTTTACTTTTTGCCAAGTTGATATGGAACTGTGGAGTTGGACAATTAATGTCTGTCGAATGATGATCAACATTAATCTTCAGTTTGTACTTATCATTAGATTTGATACAATTGGCACATGTTTTTTTTATTTTTGGGCAGTCTTTTTGTTCATGCTCTTCATTACATAAAGGACAGATCAGTTGGTTAGGGCAATTTTGTTTTTTATGATAGAACTCTTGACACTGGAAACAGCGTGGAACTGTAAGATCTTCAAAAACTGGGTAGCGTTCCCAACCGATAAATATCTTCTTCAATCGCATTAGTTGTCGAAAAGACGAAGGCGAGCATTCTCCAAAGATTGTTGACTGGTTATCTCTACCTTTTTTGATAAATGTTATCTTGATTTCGTCTAGGGCTTCGTTTTGTTGTAGAATTGAGTTTTCAATTTCTTCTTTCGATAGATTTTGTTGAAACATTGGTATTTTAATCCTTGGTTTCTTCATTTTTGATTTTTCTATATTATACCTATTTTCCATTTTATTTTTAACTTCATTCTCCAAAACTTCAAGATCTATTTTGTTTTTGCATTTAATAACAACTGAACCAGATTTCGTAGATTTCAAACTTCTGATACCAATTTTTAATTTGGATGGAAGTAACAATTTGTTTAGCCAAATGTCAGTTTACCTACACAATATGTTAATGATCTAACACCTGTCAGAAAACAAATGCTTCAATTGCTAATATGGAGGGTGTTCAATTATATCCGGGATTATTCGCAGGAGAAATTCTTACATATATGCTTCTGGTGATATAACTGCTGGAATAATTTTAAAGTATTGGAACAGGTAAACTTGTAAAAGGGTTTTAGTTTTTAGCCCATCGTTAGTGCTTCGTAGTTCTCATTAAAAACTCGATGTCGACGATTTCCCAATTTCCCACAATCAAAAATCAAAATACCTTCAGATTTTCATACCTCGAGCAAGTTGAAGCAAACGACAACAAAATAGGGCATCATCACGGCATCTGCCTATAGACGAGGTACCGAGAAAGAGCTTATGCAAATCGCCCAATTCCTCGTATTAGGACCTAATTTCTACAAATATTAGTCAGTGGACAGATTTGAAGACTGGCTAAATCATCTAAACGAACAATTCGTCGAGCTCAGTCTCAGCTTGACCATATAGTAGGTTACTGTCAGAAAACTTGACTTGCGTATCTGATAGCACTATATCATATCCGACATATTATGCAAACATAATTGAACGCCATCCATGGTATCAGCCAGGAGAGTGGTTGTTTTCTGACATATAAAGATTTTCCAAGTGTGCTCGCAGGCTAATATTTGTGAAATCATCCGATGTATGAATAAATCTTCTGTTTGTGGGCCATTATATGAAAAATACAATATTCTCCTATTATAAAGTCTCCACATTCTGAATCTCATTCAATTCATCAGGAACCGCGAAAATTGTTTGGTAAAGAACTATGGTAAACATTATAACCAAATTGGAGATAGGCATAATTCGTACCAACCATTCTCTCATTCGAGTGTAGCACAGACTTTCCCAAAGTAACTAGGCTTCAATGAAGTTCAATTCATTTTCCGGACGGAACAAAAACAAACAATACTGAGGAATCAACTTCACCCATTTCTACTCGATAATTGCTTCTATATTGTCGATGAATTCTTTGAAATCAATTTGTCACATTGATGTTGAAAGCCAAGTCGCATTGTATTTGGCATATTGTGTATTTGATTTCATTGTATACTTTCACTTGAAAATAATGCATTTCAATATAATTTCAGACAATTCAACAACAAATCATTTTACACTCATTTCGTATTATGACTATTTTAATATTTCATGTGTACATGGTTGGGTGTGTAAAAAATACAGTGATGAATGATTTTTTTTTGCTTCCATTGCATTCATAGTCATGTTTCATAATATTTCTTACATAAAAATGTATTCCATTCGTGACATAGGTCTTTGTGAATTGAACTCCTTGGTGTGATGTTCTCTTGAGTTCATTAGTAGTCTCCACATAATCAAAGTGAATTGTCCAGAAAAAAAACAGGCATTTACTTGGTAACATATTTCAAACTAGCCCACGTATGCATGTAGGGAATGAGCTAGCTCTGAAGCCTTTGCGGCTGAAACATGCGCAGATTGAAACTCATCAATAATGGTATCTCATTGCTTCTTGCAGACTTCGCACTAGCATAAAATATGTTCATTAATTTTTTGTCTCATTTCATAAAGGTCCGCATAACAACCAGTTGTCACGTTGACAGCAACTGGGATTATCTCACCAATAATTTTCCAACAAATGCAACACGATTCCTCAAGAACAAACCTACCATTACAAAGCTATTACACCGACTTCGAAATCTGATGATACGCCATAAGAGATGTAATATTCATGCAATAACCGCACTCCATGCGCACATAAATGAAAAATGATACGGTTAAACACTACGTTTAGTGCGACGTAGTTGCGTGAGGAGGCGCTTCGTGTAACACGCGGTAGTTCACATAGTCCGCCTGCGAAGCCGTTTCATAATTCAGTACGGCCATTAGTTATATTTTTATCGATCGTAGTCTGCGAGGAAAACCGTTCGTTTTCTCTCCACTCGATGGCTCTCATTTCTACTTCTCAAAATATGAAATCAATTCAATATTAGGTAGAGGACCAATATTTTTAAAATAAGAAAGCAAAACACCTTGAATACCTTTCGAAAGTTTCCAGTGCTACTCGATCATCTCATCAATCTCAAACTACCTTCCATCAGCCAAGTTGGCATCGGAGATCATTGGGAAATATGTCATTCTGGAGTAATGTTAGGTACAGCTTATCCAATTCACCTTGGCACAAACTTAGATACTTTCCAATTGCAGAGTGGTAGTGTAGACCATGACGAAACAGATAAAACCTTCTGGGAATGAATTTTGACACAGTGAACACATATAATAGGTGTTTTTTTTATCTTAGTATACTCCACAGAGATTGCTGGGCATTTATGCGTTCTCAGTTCGGTGCCAATATGCTTTGGACAAGCTGTACATGTATGTTTTTTTTTTGGCAACACTGTACGACACTATTGTTCAATTACTTAAGACAATCACCTCTCAACATACGCGATTTTTATTATTTACAATGCTGATATCCATTCAATGAAATGTTCTGGTTACATTGTCCACTTGTCAAGGAAGCAAATTTGGTCTACTATAGGAGTAATTTGAGTTTCTTCAAACTCGTAAAAATACTGTTTCCATCTGAAAAACATGAATCTTATTCACGTTGGAAATGAACATCACGAAAGTCTAATAAAACACAAAAATGGATTAAATTTGCGGACTCTACTTGGAATAAAAGAAAAGTTTGTTATAGAAATAATTTCGAGCGAATCATTTTTGTGTGCATGTATGTGAACTTTACGGAAAGGAAACGAGGTGAGGAAGTTGGTTTATTACTCTGCTCAAAATGGAATTTTGTTTTATTGCACACAATATAAGTTTTAACGAAGTAAACATTGTATGAAAGCAGTTATTCTTCTTAATCTTTTTGTTCATGTTTTTAATGCATTGTTAGATTAGAAAAAATGTTACTGCGAACTGAAGAATATCATATCGTTCTCGCTCTTTTATATATTGCTTTCATTCATGTACCGTGTAGGTACCAGTATTATTGTCGTAATCAAAAACGAATTGAAAAATAATGCTGCATCTTCGATAGATAAAAAAATATACACTCCGAAATTGATCTGAAAGAATATATTATAATCTTATGAAATGCAATAATCAAAATTTCCACTGAGAAACTCAGGTGTCCCGTACGATATCACTCCATCATTTCGATAAGGCAGATATCCATTATCACAATGAGTAACGTTTGTTTCAGTTTCAGTGGTGATTCTTGGTACAAAACAGCATTTATCTACACCCGTACTCTAATAATACACTTATATGTCCACAACCCGTTTTATGATGAATTCCATTACGATACAGATTTTCATTACGATACAGATTTTCATTACGATACAGATTTTCAACCAATAGAAACCCATTATTTTTCAATCAAGCATGATTTGCAAGCTTTGCATTGTGACGTTTGTCAAGTCAAAATCAATAGGTATTCAATTTTTGAAGAATTTAGTCAATTTTCGATAATCGTATGAAAATGTCTTACACCAGTGATATAGAAGAATTACCAGCGAGTCCTCCACAGATGTCTTAGACAAGAAAAAATACAATCAAAAGGATTATATTTTTCATTTGAAAAATGCAACACATGTTTTTATTTTCGACTCATGGCCGAGTGGTTAATCGCGCCGGCAGTGATCAGAAACGTCCGGGTTCAATTCCTGACCTCGGCAGAGATTAGTTTTCTTTTTTTTTTCCTTTTCATTTCTCATTGTTGTATTTTCCGTGGTTATACCATTAATTATAATTTTGTAGAATTTTCCAAAGAAATACGATTGATCACCTACTATTATTGAGTTTAATATAAATACCTAATAATATAATATTTTTAGTTCTCCATTATTTATTGGGTGTAGATAAAATAGCGTATGCAACTCTCATGCAATGGTTATTAATACACTCGCATAAACCATACGAAACTCAGCTTCGGCTCGGCTCGTCGTCGCAGCCAACGCAAATGACCGTTACTAAATATTATGTTGAATATGAGCCTCGTTGAAATGATAGAATAATATCACTCAGTACACCAAGGTCTGCTAGGTTTTCGAATTTAATTTTTTTTTCTGAGAGCGTTCATGGAATATAATTGTTTCGAAGACTATACTGTCTTCGAATACGTGAATTTTTTTGAATATTTTCCGAGCCCCATATTTTGAGATAATAAATAAAGCATGAAAAATATCATTTTTCACTCTTAGAGGAGGAAGGAGGAGGGGGAAAAAGAAACAAATTATGGTGAGTGTATGTTTCAGACTTGAATAACATCATTCGCAGCTAAAATGAAAATTTCGCCATTGAGGGCACTCTTAAACCAGGATAAAGCTACAAGAAAAATGTAAGGTGAAAGTAACAGGAATAACCAGTCTACTAGACTAGACCGAGTACAAAAGGCAGTGGCGGGCGCTCAGAGGGGTCTATTTTTGCTGGGTTTTTTTCTATTCCTGAACTATGTTGGGAATTCAAAAAATCCAATGATATGAATGGGGATGGAAGAATTGAGAATGTTATTTGAAGTGTGAATTTGCTTATAATTTCTGAACTGAATATGTTCTCAGAAAATCTTACTTCCTGAATTATCTAGAAGGAAATAATACCAATTATTTGATTTCAATTACTTTCCAAAATATATTAACCAAAATATGATCTCTATGTTTCATTATACTTGATTTTTCGCGCACTCAGTTATTTCTTCGTGTATCTATCCGTACAATGTTTATGATATTGGGAACACTTTCCATATACTGTCAAAATCTTTCACAAATATTTCATTCAGACCCTCTGGTTGAGAGAGCACAACAATCTTGAAATTCTTGAATAAATCCACCACTTACTTTATAGATTTATTTACACAAACAATTCGAATCTGGTCAAATCTTGCAAGTGGTCAGTTAACTAATTAACATCTGTACAATTAATTAACATACATTGATTGTTTTGCAAATTATTTGTTTACTTTATGTCTTGAAACATTCAAAAATGGGTATCGAATTCGGTTGATAAGTATTAGATTTTTTCAGAGTACGAAAATTATTATTTAATTGTCTTTTCACTGGTCGTCAGGCCAATGGTCGATCGGTATTCACACAGTTGCGTCAGACAAGTAACTCAACCAGGTCATGTATGAGTTCAGCTTTAACATTCGTATGTATCTTCAAACTGATGGAGTTTGATGGTTATGGATTTGAAATATGGGGTGTGATATCTAGAGCAATCGCGGAACTTCGTAGAATTTCAAATTTTGAATTTTTTACTGGAATATCGAATAAAATCGAGAATCAGGAATTTTCATTATGATAGAACAATATTTTCAACTATTTTTTAAAATATCGCTTTGGCGCACAAGATAATTGACGACCCTTGCTCGCACAAGGCTCTGCCTTCTGGTCGCACTCGTGAGAGTGTTTGTTTCAGGGGAACATAAAAGAATAAAAATGAGTCTTCATCCGAATCGATTTCTCATATCATGTTTTCTATCTCCATCGGTAAATCAGTAGTTCATTAAAGAAGTTATCATGAGTCGCAAGAATAACAAGTGATGACTTCCAGGAGTGGAGTTATATGAAGACACACACATATTTTTTCAACTTTGGTTCATACAAAAAACCATCACACGTTTTTATGAACTCGTATGATCATGTGATATTGAACATTATTAATTGTTTCGTTGAATAGATCCTCCAGAGACGTAGAGTGTAGGTACTCACTGAAAACCAGATTCACCCTTTTCGAACAAATGAAAAATTGGGAATTATTCGATTTACTTCAATAATTGAAAAAAAAAACATTCTTTCCATACGGTCATTTTTCGAATATTATTCAAATCATGAATGAAATACAGGGAGCAAATTAATCAGCTGCAATAAATATATGACCTTGTTAATTATCCAAATTTGAATCAATATTGACCAAAGGAAGCTGCGATTTGTGAGAAACAGATTAATTTGTTGGGTTGGCTATTACGTCTTCGCATTTCTCTCAGAACTCATGCATGGCCTGGTCTGAGCCATTCCGTCTATACCACTTTATTGCCACTATATACAAAGTCTTTATTCCGGTATATCACTGTTCAGAAAACTTCGTTGTTCCCGAAGGTAACGGGCCTGCATTTCCATGGCTGCTGTCAAATATTGTGCTTGATACACGTACGGATTGTATTGCAGCAGCATGCCGGAATGCGATGGCCCTCCGCTATCTGTAACAAAAAAAAGAATTAATTGGACAAATGTACTACTGTTGAGGATTGAATTTACGAATCACAATTAACGAAATTGAAGAAGAAATACTATCTGGGCTATCAATTTCAAATGAATTTCCAAAATTAGTCTTTCTAAAATATCTCAATGAAAAGTGCAGTGTTTCAACAATGATGTTGTGAGCTTAGAATATATCTCTCTAAAAGTTATCTTCAATTCAATTGGCAATGTTTCTTCTCGAGTGATATTGGTTCGCACTTCCATTGTATATACATCATTGAAACCTTTTGACAAACGTATCAGATTTCAAAAACAATAAATCATTTTTTGATCTATTCGTTCAGGGCAGCCTCAACTAAGAAGACAATGGATTGATGAGCTAACATTTCTCATAAAACAACTTTTTACCTGGATAATACTATGGAAGGCGTTGGATTATATCTGATAGGTGTCAGGGCTGGGTTTTTAACAGTATCAGTTTCCGCGTTTAGTATCAATAATACAAGTGCCGGAATCAATTTACAATTATTAGGACTAATACAGTAGCAGCCCTGTTTGGGATGTGTTGCGCCATCTGCCCCTAGATGAGGCATTTGAACCGAATATGTCTCTTTGATGAGTGGCAAATAAACCTGAAACTCATTTACAAGTGTGCCGGTATCAAATAATAAAAAATCAATTATGGCACTTGTATCACCAGGAGGATGTGCGAATGTGAATCCTGTGGGCACCGATCGGATATAGAACAACACCCTACGTGGTATAAGCCAGGAAAGTGGATGTTTTATCACAGGTGTTAGCCTAAGAACTTAGACACTGCCAGTCCTCAAGTATGCACATTGATTATGTCAGAATTCAAGAAAGTAAAATTCCAACAAGAGTTAATCGAATGAAGAAATGTAAACATCCGATAGTGTAAAAATGAATTCAAATCAGAAGACATCGAACAGAAGGCAATAATTTCAAAGATATAACCTGGATAATAACCAAATTGAAATCAAAGGTAATGAAATCCGAAAAAAAATTGAAATGAACCTTGATCAGAGAATGAAATAGAAAAAGTCTAACATTCAGAAAAAAATTATGAATGAGCAGTTATTGAATGAAAATAGTATTGGAATGAATATAGAAATGTTAACAGAGATAAGTGAATAGAATGAAATCATGAAGGAATAAAAAAAAGATTGAAACCAAGTTTCACGTTGAGGGGAGTCACAAATGTTCGATTATTGATATCTGCAATCGTCTTCTTCTTGGCGGCTACTTGAAACCAGCGGAACAGTATGAATGGCTTTTCGAAGATGACCAGTTGAAAATAAAAATTAACCTGTAACAAGTCTTAACCGTACTCTAATGGGAACTTTGACGTCCTGTATCAGTTGTAGGTCGAAACCGGTTCGATAGAAACAGTTCTTCGAGTATGGCACCACTTTTGCACGTCATCAAAAGTATAGCATCATTTTTTCGAAGCATATTCCCTTGTAAACTTTCAAAAAATTCAAATGCCATACTGTAACAAATGGTTCAGCATTATTTACAAAATGCGTTTTTGTGGCGGTTTGGCGGCTACTTGGAACCATCGGAACGGTATGGCATGATGCTTGCCGTGAATAACTTTTCATAAGTGACCAGTTAAAAAAAATAGCCTTCCGAAAAAATTGAAAATCAACGCGTTATAATTGGTATGGCAGCACTGAATAAGTATGGCATTACGCTTCCGCCCACTTTTTTTTTTATAAACTACCGGAAAATATTAGAATTATCGTGTAACAAAGCATTTGAAAATCCAAATTTAACCTACACGTTCGGTAGATCGCCAGGCGATTACGCCCCAACGGCCAGTGAGTTAGCCTCTATTTCTTCTTGTTCATTACACAATCAGACCCGTAGGGGGTCGCCATACCTGTAACAAATGACTAACTTTTTTGTGTTACATCTCCCGGTCTATATTCATCTTCGTGGATATTCGTTCACCTGAAAGCCCAGCTGAGCAGGCTTCCTGGCAAAATTAGTGTTCTCCGAAGTCCAAAAATTTCAGTTCAGAATAAATATCGAAATCTTCTCCTCTCTCTTCTGCTTCTTGATATGGAAATTTTACTGAGGGCAAATACATAGTTCACTCTACTGAAGAGAAAGAAAAAAACCTAGCCGATATGATTTTTGTGATTTTTGATGAGAACGATAAAATGTATATTTTCAATCTGTGAGATCACACAAAAGACGAGAGTATGTTCTGAAACGATCAGGTGATATTGGGAAGCAAAGAACAAAGCTAGAAATTCCTTCATCAATTCTCAACCATTCATGGTTGTCTGATAGGAACAGAGAAGAGCAACCTCAGAGCAAATATCTATGAGATGGGGGATCAGTCGCTAACTTTCGTGCTATTTCTCCGATATATAAGCCACTGCTTGGAGTGCCATTGACAGGATGTTTTAACATTTCCCGAATAGAATTCAATGCTATCTTTTTTGGATATCAGATCAGAATCTGAAAATCAAGTTGAGTTAACTAGAGTATATCTGGACAAAAAAAAGTTTTCGAGATATCCTTTCAGCAATCGTTTTCACGTGGTTTTGATGTCGAACTGGTTTCCATTCCAAGCATCGAGATAATTTGTCAAAAAGGAAAAATTTCTACGCGGAATGAACGTTATCAGTAGCAGGTTTAAGTTTTCGTTCAAATACCCTAACACCAAACTGATATTATTTGATCTAGAAGCGCATTTCCCTAACAAGGTTAGCATTTTCAGGAGAAATAATCATATTCTACTACTGATAGTTTCAGTTTTGTTCTCCTGAAGATGCTTACCTTGTGAGCAAAACGCGCGTCAATTCCATTAATATCGTTTTGTTCCTAGGGCATTTGATAACGAAAATTTCAACTGGTACCCTGTAGGTTCCAATCCCATCTTTTATGAGCAGTGGTATTGTGCAAGCAGGATATCTGACCGGTATCGATTCATATTATTGCACTTGGCGCCCAATTCCGACCAAACGATTCCAATGAATTTATTTGGAGAAATCCCACAATCCTTGTGCACAACAGCACGCTCATGGATGAACTCCCTCAAACTTTCAGTCATCACAGGAAGTGCGCTTAATTCCGGAAGTAGTTTTTCTATCTCGCTTCCACTCTGCCAGAAGGAAATTCTGCGTAGAAAAAACGGCCTTGCCGTGCTGCGGCCTCGCGAGGAGATTGAATGTGTTATTATATGTCTTGTAATGTAATTGATTTTGGTCGTTTCGCTTCATCGTTATTATCAAGGAGAAAATTTGATGGGTGTCACCATTGCTCACGTTATCGGTGGTATGAGATTTTTATCTATTTCTCTCAATTGATTCATAGGTATTGATTTTCAGAAAGTGATTTTTGGCTTTTCCTCATACAAGTTGACTTGAAAAAGAAATACGAATCGAGAGTCCAACAAAAACAGCTACTCCCCTGCTTATATGGCGCGACGGGTGCTGTAGAAGTTCTTTTTCTTGTCCAATTTGTAAACCACTCACTTGAAACCTGAATCAAACAGATACCATATATAGGATATTCCTAAAAAATAAATATTTGGAAAAAATCCATTCTCATTATCGAACCCAAATAAGCTAGTTCAGCTCAGAGAAAAATATTCCTTGAGCTCATCAGACTTCTTCGCGACTTGGTGCCGAGGTCTAAGTCTCCCTAACCTCCAGCTCTCATCTTGACAAAATGAAGACTGTCAAGAGTGTCAAGATGAGAACTGGGTGTTAAGGAGACTTAGACCTCGGAATCAGTTCGCAAAGAAGTCTTGAGAATGGCTCCAATGTGGGAGCCGAAACGTCGACAGACGAACGATTCCAGACGCGAACTTTCCCCTAGATGGTTGGTCTGAAATTGTTTTATCCGTTAACCAGCTGACGAACGTCAACCCTCAGAAGTGGAAACTTGTGTAAGCAAAGGTACATATAAAAATTAATTCGATATGATTGGTCGAAACCTATTCCTTAGTTTCTATCGTATTTTTTTAAAAACGGGTATATGTTTCTTGCTCTCTTCTATTTTGTATGTCTTACATTTTTTATAAACCAGCCTCAATTTTGATTCCCACCTCTCTAATACGTTCACCGCAAAAAGTGAAATGGAGAACCAAGGAGAACCGCATTACAGAATTGATAAGACATTTTTTATATCTCTGCTAGTTTTCGCAATGTATGTTCGAAGTAACTCACAACCATACTGCTCACGCTCTATATCGAACAGCTAGCAACCTACGGTGAGGTGGGGTGACCCATTATGTTTGTGAAAATATATTTAATATAAGAAGAATAAAAAAAATATATAATAATCACACTATGCTATACGAAAGGACATTGATATGAACATACGATCTTGACTGTTCGATATTTCACGCCGTACATTCACGAACACAGGAACGTCGATATTCCTTCTACTATTTCATGAAGTTGAAGGTTGATATATTCAGGAAATAATTTAATGTTCCGCCACTTTTTATGAAGATATTGACTCAATATTCTAGTGTTGAACAGTATTCGTCAGCAGCTTCAAAAGGATGTATCACAAGACCCGCCTTTCGATTTGATTTTCTTCCCAGATGACGCTGAGTCGCCGTATTTCATTCATCCTTTCATCTGACAATTAAACTCCAAAAAGAAGTATTCATTCATCAATTACATTATGCCAACTCCAATTTCTTAAACTTGACCCGTTCAAAAAATAAAAGAGGGAAGGAAATTGAAGAAAGCCACTGTATATAGTTTATAATTTTTTTTTCTCGTTTCTGTTGAGAAATATGTATTAATAACATTAAATTTACTATGCAAATATTATTTATTATGTATGAATATTTGTTCTGAACATGGTTTTCCTTTGTCCTCATTTTTCAGATTTGCACATTTTTTTTCACTTTTTTATTTGAGCTTTGAACATTGCAGTCCAACAGATTTTATGAAGATCCATTAACCTACCCTTGATTCCAAGGTATAAATCTCACGGCGCTCCACTAATATAGTATGCTGTATTTCTCTGTTATAGCAAAGGCAATATTATATTACTTTTTTGAGTTTCATATTCATCAGGACTAAATTATTTTCCCTCATAATCCGCGGTTGCCAAATGAGAGGAAACCTCTAATGTTACTTTGATTTTTCGCAAATTCGATTTGGATTCATGCGACTGTTTCAAATAGAACACCCAATATATTGATCACTTGCCGCATTCTACTTGAAATTACATTTTTGTTGATAGAAGCATGTTGTATGTTACCCCTAAGCGTTCTTTGATGATTTGCGTTTTTCAAATTTTTCTCACAGAATCGAAGGAATACGTGATCAACGTTTTGAATTTGGAACAAAAAAGGATAATTATTGTCACACTTGCAATTTAATACTTGGTCGAAATTTCTCTAACCCAATTCAATACATTTTGAGATTTTTTTTTCTCAGCTTCTCAAATAAATTTATGTCCTCTGGTAATTAATTCATCTCTTCATTCTTCATCTTTTGAGAATAAAATATGTTTTTTTTGATATTTCTGATATGAAACGGTCAAGAACACGAAGAGATACGTTATTCTATCAAAGCTAGAACAACTCGTTTTGTTGAATCAACTGGTCAGGTTAGATATTTTTTCAAGCAAGAGAAAGGTAGGAATTCGTTTGTTTTTTTTTCTGTTAACCAGCGGTAATATTCCATTTTTCTGGAGGATTTGTGAGGCAAGATCAATCACCATAATCAATTTCAACCGAACTATATTATTCTAAGGTGGAGAGATAGCCATGCAAATAACATCTGGTTTTTCGACACAGGCAAACAGTTGAAGGCACCTTACTATGTACGAAAAGAATGAGTTGAATGAAAATGACTGTTTTAATTTATTTATTTATTCAAATTTTTATATCACCCAACCAGATAAAACCACAGTGGTTCATCCTTTTATAGGGCGATACAGGGTAACAATATAGTATATCACTAGGCACCAAGTAGTTGAGCTAACAAGGTGTGAAATGGCAGAACAGTTCAGATGATACGTATAGATAGACGTTAGCATATGCAGGAGAAATATCCAGTTTTTTGAATGAGTTCTTTATATACAGCCAGACCAAAAGTTCAATGGAGGACCGCTAAACTGAAAATATACTTTCCCAACTGAAGTTGACAGGATCATCAGTTCGAAGAATATTGCAGGTTAGGAAACCGCTGGGTCTGATATGCCTGCGAGAAGAAGATCTCTGAAAGCGATTATGTCAGGAAGACCAAACTCCGTTGCACACATATTAGGCAAGTTTACAGACATTCTCAAACAACTCCTCCAGAAAATCTGAGAAGAAATACCAGAAGATGAAATATTATTGAAAGGTAATAACAGTTAATTGATGCACAATAGGACTTCGTTATTTCACCATCCAGCGGCTCAACTAGAACACCTGGATTACATAAAGGTTGGTTTCCATACCAGACTCAGTTGTCATTTATCTATTTCTCGAATCCATAGACAATTTACATGATAAGAGTATTTCCGAGAAAGCATAAAGTTCACTCAGAGATGTTTCTCCTGTTTGAAATATAACCGTCAAATATCGAGTTTCCACACCCCGCTACGCCTCTCGAAAGGAAACTGGAGCGAAAAATTATTAATACATCTTGGCGGGATTAAACCCGCCTAACACCTTTTCGGATGGTTAGTGTAAGTGCTGTTTCCGCAATTGTCTAGGTCCGGACGGCGCGCGCGAGATGAGATTCAAGTGTTTCGGATGAATATTAAAACGCAAAGGAATGCATCGAGATGGATTAGGCGGAGAGCTGCTCTCGGATTACTCGTTTCATTAAGTTGAGTGCCTCTCTGATATGCTGCTTGCCATGGGTTCTTCCGGAGCTCGGCAAAACTCTCCTTTCCGTCACTCACTACATTCCATTAGGGCCGCGCGCGCTCGGTAAAAGGGATGTCTTCATTTGAATCCGGCTGATGACGTAGGTACGCGGGTGTGTTTTGTTCGTCCTTGCTGTTATTGTAATTGATACGGATGTGCTTTGCTCGAATGGTTTGCTTTGCTTCGGAATCGAGATATGATATTGTAGGAATTGAGGTTCAGTATTCTCTATCTAGAAAGGTGTCGAATTGAAACCAATGATAATGATTCTGTGACTCTTATCGTTCAACAATATATTTCCTGAATTATTACTTGTTGGCTTCGAAAGGATGAGGTTAACCTTGTACGTTGATAACTTATCTCCCTTCTCACCGGAATCAAATTATATAAATTTCTCGCGCCGAGGGCCGCTATGCCTATCGGACCTAGTAATGTAGCTGAAATCCCACAACCACTTCGGTTCAAAATATATAAGCACTACCGTATTTCGGTTGAACTAGGTAGATATTAACACGAAGATACACTCGAAATATGAGGTCTTTCCCAATTCTGTATTGGATTATTTATTTCTGTTGAGTTTTGGAAACGCCCAAAGAACAGTGTAGAACAAATTCACAATCATCGCCTTTGAGTTAAATGAAGAATATTATTTTCTTCACATTATTCCATCGACCAACTGTTCCCCTACAAGCAACTCCATAAAACTTCCATATCTAAAATTTCCGTGATTTTGCTATCAGTAGTACTTATTGATTACGAAGATCCTAAGTGTCTACAGGATGAGTCGAAACTTATGTCTGAGTTTCACTCGTTTCCAAAATTAATTTATCTATGATATTCTTCTATAATGAAGTATTGGGAGAAATCCTGGAATAAGTTCACAATTCCTTTTGTTTTTGTACAATGTAGCAAAAAAAAGGTTGAAGGCTATGTAGTTGTACAAAGTTGAACACAAAGTGAATACACTACAACAAACCAACTAAAAGGAATCTGATTTTTGCTTGTTAGTAGTTGAAGTACTCTGATTTGTCAAAACTAGCACCCACCATTTTTTGTCAGAACATACATATTTTATATCATCATATTATCGTACTAGTATTCGAAAATAAAAAAATAACAGGCTGCCGATATAATCATCAAAATTGAATGTTTTTATATCATAGATTATCAAATGAAATGAGTGGCATCCACGACAAGCACTGTCAACATCAATATTCTTTTTCCGTTGAGCGCCTAGAAAGTACCCACTTCGTGGACGCTTTTTCTTTCAGAAAGTAGCGAATTTTCAGATCTACTTTATTATATTCATTGCATCATATCTGACCGTTGCTAGTGCAGGTTTCTTCATAGTAGAAAATTCTGCATTTGCTTTTGGCGATACAAATGAAGAAATTGATTTTCGATTATTGAGACGGACAAACTTGCAGTTCGGTTCAGGGCTATATGGCCACTCGCCAGGTAGTTTCATCATCAACATGAAGTCCATAACTTCTAATTGAAAATGAAACACCTTGACCAAAGCTGATGCAAACAACACGAAGTCATTGCGCCATCTACCCATGGACGAGGAATTCCAAAAACAAACCGATTTCACGCATTCCTTCCGCGAGGGAAATGCAATAACATTCGACATAGTCTATGTATATTCAAGTAGATATAATGAAAAATATAGTTCATTACACGTCCATAAATGCTTTTCCGCGCTTGCACGACTTGTCACAACTTGTCGCGCACGCACGAAAGAAGTCTTTTTTCCCGTCTTCTAATTAAATATATTACTCATGTATGATTTATATTCGAGCTGTCTGTGATTCAACAAGATCTCAGTAGAAGTAGCAAAAATTTATGGACATGATATTCAATGTATTTTGTAAAGAAAAATTTTTGCAGTAAAAATCGAATGATTTTGTTACTAGCCATTGCTATATTGATAATTGCCATTAGAAAGCACGTAGGAGAAAAGTAAGGTAGCTGTCTCTAGAGAAAAATACATTCTCACATTATGGTCGACTTATTTGAATTCAATTTGCATTTGTGCAATAGTTGATAGTTTTTTTTTTTTGAAAATGCACATTCGCCCATTCATGAACGAGATTCAGTCATATAGGATGAATTTACTATAGACATTCATTACCTGATAGGAAACTAAATGCCCACTGTGGCATTAGCCTGATTGAAATTCTCTTCATTGAATCAGGGTCACAAACCCACCCCAAGAATAAATCTCCATCGGCCTGAATATATCGGCCCAGATCCAGTAAACGGTAATTTGCAAAATCACGCTGAAAAAATCTTGCGAAGCTTCAAGAAACCCACACCATCAACTTGAGTGCTATCGGAAAGTTTTTATTGACATAATCCTGATGAACCCATGTGAGGTTGTCAGTAGCTTCTCATTGCCCATTAGCAAGATTGAACTCCAATTTCTCTTTCGGTCGTCACAGGGTTGTATTGGCTCGGTTTATTTTCGGGAAATGCACTCAATAACTGAATGAATGTGTACATTTTTGAATAATAGTGGTTTGTGTTTTCAATGAATGAATCAAAATTGCTTTTATGGGGATAGACAGACCTGTAGTTCCATTATATTAAACATTAATCACAATAATTATTAGGGTGGGTACTTTACGACCTGATTACGACCTGATTAAGAGTCCGGTAATTTAATCGGTGCTGAGAATGGACACGACATCCTGTCATTTTCTAGAGTGAAAGCACAGCCTAAGCACCGATTATTTTAACGGACTGTTAATCAGGTCGTAAAGTACCTACCCTTGAAGTACTTTTTCGTTAGAAGTACCAACTATGTGCATAGAACTATATAACTTGTCATTGGACTCATACAGGGCAAATCTATTGCAGGTATCTGTATTTTACGAATTATTTGATCTTCATATTTTCCAATAGAATCCTTTGGAAAAAATTATGTGATGTCCACCAATGAAGCAAACACACCATGACCTTCAATGTTACGTATATAAGATTTTGCAGAAGTAACATGTATTCATCAGACAGTAGTCTCGAAAGAGATGTGCTGATCGAAAAAACTGTGGGTTACCAATTAAATAATCATATTAGGTTGGGTGATTCTATTAGGTGAATTGAGGAAAATGACACACATTTTATTCCTCAATAATTTTCAGAAAAGCGCACCTTTTTCGAGTTGTAAGTGAACGAATGTCCAAAGTGACCGAAATTTCCATCAAGCATCGACCAGTAGTTCTATTCGACATGCAAAACCTGTCATATTCTTCTTTTTGATCGCCATTAAGATTGTAAAATCAATCTTTACTCCTGGTGAAATATGTCCTATTAATGATTTAATTTCCAGGCTGTATGCTTATGATTGTTCAAGTAATGATGTGAATTTTTGGTTTCGTTGATGTATGGAATGAGTAAATACATTGAATAACTCGTTCAAATTCGCTTGTGTCATGTTATGACTTGCGGCAACACGATGAGTAATTTTTTATGGCGTATTTTTTTGGAGATGATTATTACGATACTACACAACTCAGTACGAAGGATATATTGTTCTCAGAATATGGTTAGTTTCTTGAAAAAAAACTTTTATTCCGAAGACGAATTGTCTTTGTAATCCCAGTTTTTCCACTAATATTGTATTTCGATAAGTTGGGATACAAGAAAATTGATCTTGATGATTGATTACTGAAATTTGATTCCGACGGCAAAATATTTTTATAATCCCACTTTTTTCCACAAATATTGCATTTCAATAATGAATTGAGATAAAAAAATGATCTTTAATAAATTCTGACTACGTGATGTGGGCCCTGTTCCGTTTCCATGTCTGGTGAACCAGAGTGGTTCTCTCTCTCTCTCTCTCTCTCTCTCTCTATCATATTGACCGGGTCCATCCAAAAGAGAGAGAAAGAACCACTCTGGTTAACCAGACAGGGAAACGGAACACGGCCCTGATAAAACAAATAATATGAATATTGATGAATACTCACTCAAGTAAATATGTTTGAACTGAAAAATAAACAGCATCATCAGAATGTCTTGGTAATTCTGGTCACGCTAGGTGCTTGAAGGGAACATAGATATAAACATTACAGATTCAATTACACATCACAGTGTTCATTGTTCAAACCGAATTCAAGTTGAAAGAAAGAAATTTTAAGGAGCTGAGAAAACTCAGAAATGTTATCTGCCAAACCAAAGCATCAATGCGTTATCGCTAGGTGTTGAGCGAATTACACAATGATTTATTCTTCGCGCTAAGAATCAGGCTAGTCTTCGATTCTGGAACTGGTGCAGATGGTGTAAACCTCCAAGAGGCAGCGCCATCTGCTGGGAGACGACCAAAGTCTCGAACTCTCACTGTTCAAGACAGAGGAGACCTCTTACAGCGGGCCATCGTACGACGAAGTCGCAAAAAATAGCCCGCCGCGATCGAGAATCGACTTCGGTCAACTTGCAGAAAGCTGCATCCCTTCACAGTCCAACCAAGTGTCACTGATGAGACCTGGTAGGTCAAAACAGCTGTCTGGCATTGGATTCGTGAATGCAATCATTTCGAACATAGGAATTCTTATTTCTGTGAAGGGATGCAGCTTTCTGCAAGTTGACTGAAGTCGATTCTCGATCGCGGCGGACTATTTGTTGCGACTTCGTCGTACGATGGCCCGCTGTAAGAGGTCTCCTCTATCTTGGACAGTGAGAGTTTGAGACTTTGGTCGTCTCCTAGCAGATGGCGTTGCCTCTTGAAGGTTTACACCATCTGCACCAGTTTCAGAGGTTTACTTCGTAAGGAGTAGAAGGTTCGAAATCTTTGTGTTCACAGTCCAACCAAGTGTCACTGAAGAGACCTGGTAGGTCGAAACAGCTGTCTGGCATTGGATTTGTGAATGCAATCATTTCGAACATAGAAATTCTGACTGTCTTCGATTATTACATGTGACAGTACATTTTCCAATATGGATGATAAGTCATACACATAAAGCGTGTCATATCCAAATAGAAAGGTATGACTTTGTTAGATACATGAGAAATCGAGACATATAAAATAAATAAAAGAATAATATCTGGAGACAAACCATTTGTCTACTAGATCACTGAATCCTTCCACAGAAATAGTAATGTTTTTCAATATCAAATTTTGCATTGGTGAAAAAATTCTCATAGCTCCCGAAGTGAAAATTCATTTGAAAAAATATTATTGATTTTATATCTTCAGCTTTGCAGCAGTATGGGTACTTATCAAGATATTTTTTCCATTCCTAGTCAGAAGAGACAATAACTCTTTGACTTGAATGAAGAATAAACGTTCACAGAGAAAAACATCCATTTCAGAAGGTGTGAATAATAAAAATATAAAAAATAACACATTCTTCCCGAATTATCTCTGGAAATCTTCCAACAAAATTTTATGAGAACATGTTTTCAGGCGTGCTGATTGTGAATGTAGGAAGCAATTTCCAACTAACTCGATTTTTAATATAATTTGAGAATTACGATAATTTCTGTATACGATCGCCAATGCTTCAATACCCCGTCACAGAAATCTTCCAGGTACCTCAATTTCTCATGTAGCTATATCTTTCTCTATCAGTAGATACTTTTCGATATTAGATTTGAGGTAGGGTGATTATTTGTACGATTGAAAATAATCCATTAGAGGAATGTACACAATCTTTTTCATTTATGTCTCCAAAAATTCTCTTTCTAGTCTTTTGTTATACAAACTATGAATATGTAGTTTTCTGTATGACGTTAGTACTATAGCAATGTAACGATGAATACCACAACCTCCTTTTCAAACCATTTGGAAACGTTAAAAAAATATTGAGTAAATGGGTATCAGATTTATGAAACATAATCAGAATTACTTTGGAAAATTATTTCCAGTAATCTTCCATAGAACTTCTGACAGGAGTGCTTGTGATGAACTGATCGCAAATATTATCAAACTGTTGTTTTCCTTCCGGGTCATGATTTTCCCTTAATCTTTAGAAACGGTCCTGTTTCGGTCTACCCCTCTTCTTCTGCGAAAGAAATTGTTTCCAGAGAGCATGAAAACGAATTAATGTATTCCAAACATACATTATTGATTACTCTTAATGTAAATGCTGGGGCAACTAGGTGCCTAATTGTAATTTGGCCCACCAGCCTCTGCCGATGCCGTGGCGGTAATTGCTGAAACGAGCCACCGTCGTTTCTGTTCCGTTTGAACAACACGATTCATGAAATGTTAACCATTCTTCTCGAGGGGTGCATGGATCTTCCTTGTTTATTATTGGCAGAAAGTCAAAAAAGTAATTCTCATGAAGTCACCATCTCCCCAGTGTATAGGTCACTCATGAAATAGTATTGTCGTATAAAAGGCCTTAATAAAAACCTTTTTCGGAATCAGGTCGCGACATTGACTTACATATACACATTCATTGCCATGGGTTGATGCATGTTCAATTGTTTCGGCAAACATCATATCCAGCAAATCGAATGTGTTATATAATAGGTATCGTGGCTCTGATGGGGAATTAGTAAATAGGTCTTTGAACGAATAAGATATTGAGAGATAATCAAAAATGTAGTCAGTAAAGCCATTCTGCCCTCGGGCATGTATATTCAGTGATGTTGAGTGTTCATTTTGTAAGTGTAGCTTTATAATGAATGATTGTCGTTTTGAGTGAATGAGCAAATCAATAAAATTTGTATTTGTCTTCTTAAACAACTGATTTCATACCTGGTTATCACAAAAGAACATCTGAGCTAATTTAACCCCAAGGAAGGACCAAATTCCTACCATCCTTCCCGACAGTATTATTGAAGTGATGTATCTAGTTGAGGTTAAGTTAAAGGTAAATTTATCCAGACTGTCATCTGCTTTTTATTCGAATCAAAATTTCTGAATGGAACAGGGGTATCGAGATGATGAAATGAAAGATACATTCCTGGGAGAAAAGGAATGTCCAGTGAATATTCTAATTGGTGCATCTAAGAGGTATCTCAGTCAATTCCGACAAGCACCGTGCGTTGAAAAACTTAACAGGACCTCCAGTGAATTACCTGCTCGTTACATTCAAATATAATTTATTTCGCATTATAGCATGTCTCGTACGAATTGGAACTTGAATGGGATATCCCATAAATATCCCATTGGAGATTATCAGTGGTTGTTCTACCCTGTAAATCCCCTGAATATCTTATGAGGAACGCCCAGCGACGTTCTACTTCATATTTACTGTGCCCTAAACATGCCTGTCCAAGGAACATACCTGAGGTATATAGTTGAAATGATTATTCCAAGAATATCCTTAGTGGTACGGTATGCCTGACATGACACTACTAGGGACGTACTGCCTGAAGGTCAGAGATTCCAACTCAATGATATATCCGAGTCATCCTTCAACCCATCCCATCACCATCTCAGTGGATGGTTCACGGTTTATGACTCATCATGCCAAATCGCAATAGATAACCATCTCGATCATCACAGTGAGATTGACTATTGACCGATGTTTGGTCAATGCTGATGAATGCCAGATCGTGAAATCGGAATCCATAACTTCCCTCATTTCCCAAATATGGAGACTTGGGCGTGATGTCAAACAAGGAGATCCTACCTCTCAGCGTGCGAATTGTTTCCCAGTTCCAACAAGAACGAATTCCAAAGGGTACTATATTCCCCAGAAAATTACCGTAGTGGCATGATCAACTAATATAAAGAGGTTTGCTCCTCAATGTCTTTGTCACCTTTGGATCTTCTTAAAACACCTTTCATTTTGAGGGAGTAATTTTTGAACTGATTCCATCATTTCCACAAAAAAAACATCAATTGTGACAATTTAATCTTGACTCGGTAAACTAGAAAAATTTCAGATATAATTAAGTACATTCATTTATTCTCAAATGACTTCGTTTTTGTAGGTAGACAGATCAAAAATGTGACGTTACAACTAGATTGTCCATGGCAACCAAGTATTTTTGTTCTCTGTGATTGGTGGAATTCAAATCCTACCTTTAGTGGATATGAAATCATAACGATTCAAATGACTGGAATCGCCTACTTATCCGTTTAGTAAACTTTAAAGAAATCAGATTCTATATATAACGATATGGACTTCAGTTTCTGTCATAAAAGTACCTTACCGAAATTCCTGCGTGCTCAAATTGATTCCGCACATCATCACAAAAGTTAGCAACGCGGAAATATTTTTCGAAATAGTTCTTGCTCTAGCAATATGAAAAAAGGAATTTCCTCCAATGTGTACTGAAATCATTAAATGGGGTGAGAACAGAACAGTTCGGAATTTAGAAGTTTTCTTCATATTTCAGAAAGGAGAGGGACACTGAAGACCTTATTTAAGATTCCTTTGAATCTCTTTACGGATTTGATTCTGCCAATAATTGCTATCCCATGGTACTTGATGATGTCGTTATTTCCTAGAAATCGCTTAAAACTTTCAAAAGAAAGCTCTATCGATCCGACTTTTCCATATTGCACCTTGAATTTTCATGATCTATTTTCATTTTCGGAAAATAAAAACTTGCTCTCTTAAAAAGGGCAGAGTAGTTTTTGCTATAGTAAAAACACTTGTTTCATAATCTGCTATGGAATCCAGCTAATTCAATATACTTGAAATGTACCGGCCGATACTTGATGAAAATCCATATCCAACACAAGATACCCAGTATTCTGTACGATTTTCACTAACAAAATTGTAAGGAGAGCATGGCTATTCCAAAGCAGCCAACGGAAAAACAGGAAATCACGAAATACATGTCAAATATTCAAATAGGTGAAATAATCGTTAATAGAACCCACCCATTTGCTAAATGCATTCATCCACCCCTTCTAAATCGGAAAACACTCATCGCTGATGTAATAAGAATGTTTCGTATTTTTTGTGGCTGATGCGGTCTTCGCAATCCCTCTTCATTCACTTTATTCTGAGACCCCTTATCGTCTCATCTCTCACCCCTATTAATTTGATTCACTCTACATCCCTTTCAGTTATTCATTAGGCGACCCGGTTACCCTGAACCTTTATTTGAGCCTCTTTTCTCTTTGAGCTGTATCGTGTCATTCTTAACGGCATATGTTAGATGTTCAGATTGGAAAGTGGGTGGTGATCTGTTAGTCCAAGAGACGGAATAGAGGTCGACCTTCACTCATTTGTTTACCGGATGAAACATACTTTTTATAGGGTTCCATAAGTAGACGAATATGGCTTTAATGATTTGCCTATAAAAATTTGGTCCAGAATATATACAGTGAGATCCAATAATTTCCACCATATGCAAAACTTTTTTGATTCGTCGGATAATTTTATTCTTCATAAAAATTGGTGTATTGCAGAATACCTGCATATAAGTTTTCAAAATTTCGAATTTCCGAATAGTATACAGGGGAGAACAAAACATGAAATTTTGATCAAGAGTAAGCTATCCTGGATGTGATTCCAAATTTGAATATTGATTTCAATTCTAAACAAGTCCTTCGGATTAATTTTTTGATGTCAGAAATGTGATGTTTTACACCTGATCAAAATTCCTATTTTTTTGAAAAAGTTTTCCGCATGGTGGAAATTTTTGAATCCACTGTATATAGTCTTTACCACATTTTGATATTTTGAAAAGTCATAGGCGTATTCGTCTATTTATGAAACCATATAAAAAGTATGTTTCATCCGGTAAACAGATGGGTGAAGGCTGACCTCTATTCCGTCTCGAGAACTATGTTCACTTGCTGTTTTTTATATTTGAAGTAACTCATCTTGATGGGCGTTAGTATGTCAAAATGAGGGAAACCGAAAATTTTCAATATGGCTGAAAGACTTGTACTTCAGGCTTGTTTGAAGGATATAACATGAAATGCAAAATTAACCAGTTTGCATTGGATCTCAGAAAATATTTATTGGTTGTCTGATAACGCATGAAATGGGCAGAACAGAATACGATTCTTCATCCTACTTGCTTGAGGGCGTTTTCACTAGATGGAGGAGGCCGTAAATTATTTTCAATCATAAGATGATTTCTAGGATTGAAATTAGGTACAAAATCTTCAGGCAGCAGCTCTTGAAATTTTTATTATGGAAGTAGTCGAACTCACATTAATCAATTTTTTTCATTCCGGGGCTATATAATGGTATATTACGTGACGAGAAGGATAAATAGCTTATTACGCACGAGCGAAAATTGTTAGCACGAGGCGTTGCCGAGTGCGGCAATTTTCGAGTGCACGTAATTGGCCTTAACATCGAGTTGCGTACTGTACTTTTCTATTTCCACCTTGCTTGTGCCGTAATTTCCAGTGACGTCACACAATTTTCTTCGTTATAATCCATTTTCAAAGATCGTCGAAACACAGAATGGTAGCAAGTAGGTGAAACAATTGCTTGTCGATTCATGGATTTGAATAGATTCAGTACCAATTCACAAACTGTGAAGACAATAGAATAGTCTGTCTCGAGAGAACAAAAATCAGAATAATAGTGAAGATGGTGTTTGTCGTAAAAGGAGAACGTCAACTACTAGAAGATTGACGACTCAAACTCCAAACACCCCAAGTAATTCTGATCTTCAACAACGATCTGTAAAGTAAAAAAAAATCATAATCAATCTACTTGCAGGAAAGACTACAACTTAGAAATGAAAATTTTGAAATCACCATTGGCATTGGGCATCCATTTGTTGGTATATTTCTTCATTCTTAGCATTTTCTATATTGAAATTCTTTTTTTTTTCTCAATAAGTAGCTGAAGATTCAAAAGATATTGCCTTCGGAAGTCTAACCGAGTGCTACTGATGATATATATGGCAAGTCACCATATATTTCAAGAATGCATCAATTTTATATTGATGAATCTTGCTCTGTTACGTGTTTGCAGTCTTTCCTATAAGTGAACGGAATAGTATGCTTGTGGTTAGATATTTTCATCACTTGGTGTTTTTAGAACTTAACTCTGTGGTTTTCCAGTAGATGGTGTTTTTTTCGATACGGTAAACTTTATCTGCTTTGGAATTCTTCAAAAATGGTGTTGAATGTTCTTTCTGAATCTGATCAATTGAGAAATGTAGGAAAATCGAAGAACTATGAATCAAGTTCCTTATGACTTTTCAGTAGACCTTGAATGGGTACAGCTTATCCAATACAACAAACTCAGCTACTTTCTCAGTTGCATACTGGTAGTGCAGACCACGACGAAAGAAAAACCCCTACTAGGAATAAATTTCAACACAGTGAACACATATAATAGGTGTTTTTTATCTTATTATACTTCTCAGAGATTGCTGGGCATATACGTCATTTCTTCTTTGCATATATGGATTGGATGAGCTGTAAATTGATGTGACTGGCGATTCGAGGAACAAAAACATTAAAATCCCTTGATACCTTTATTCGTTACTTTCAGAAACATTGGATTACTCGCCATTCAGTGGAATTTCATAAAAACTTTTATTTGGGAAACCCTTTATTGTTATCTAGGAATTGTATCAAATCTTACTCTTCATATAACAACAAAAAATATTTATAGTTTTCTACAAAATATGTCAAACAGGCTTTTCCACATTTCTGATATCAATAATTGACATTGAGCTGGGATTTACTGTTATTTCCAATTACGACATTATATAAGTGGGTACTATTTTTGGCACAATAGCCGTTACTTCCCAGTTATACGGTAATACGCTTCATCTGGTATAGCAATACTCTTCATATTGTATCTATCAATTCAGTTGGGCTGATTTGTGATTCTCCTCGTATAACCGGACATCATCTCCACAAAGAACGAACTTGTTGAACTCGTTTAACCCGTTCAACCATCCCACCCCACAACCCCAACCCCATACCGTCACTGACCGCCCCTTGACTTTGCCGAGTGCGTGCAATTGCCCCCGGACCCTCGCTAATGGCCGCCTCAGCAGCCTGGGGGGCACTCCATAATTAAAAGACCGACGCAGACGGGATTACACTACTTTATTTATAGTCACGATCTATATTGCTAATTAACGTTCTCATTTTCAGCTATCGGGCTTGTCAGAATTGAACGGGCTGGTATTACTTTGAGGATTCATGTAACCTCGCTTTTTGATCCCACACTTCAATTAATTGTGTACGTCTAATTGGCGTACACCTTTCAAGACCGAGATTGACGATAATGGTGATGATGATTTCGAGAAGTTGGTTCATTCAGTTTCGAGCGTCGTGATTATAAAGGTGAGCACGCCTCGGTTCAATGATTGGGCATTGACTCTGTAAGCTTCAAACATATTTTGCGATGTTTTGATTAGGTTTGATTGAATTGTAGTCACAATAGGATAAACTCCACACTGAATTATCCTATGCGTGCGATTATAAGCCTCACTTCATTTGTAGACACATTGAAAACTCCTGGAAATTTTATTCAATAATCTTTTATAGAGTGAGTAATAATAATAGTTAATGACCTCTTTCTTTGCAGATATATTGTATCAATTTTACCATTCTTTGCAGATCTATTGTATCAATTTCACCGTCCTCAAACCTTGGAATATTATCTCCGTTATCTTAGTGCTTTTGATTGTTCCTCTCCGAGCATCAAAAATTGCGAATGGGTTTGATTTTCTAAATGGATTTTTCCATTAACCACGCGATGCCCCCTCAGAACGCCGACCTTCAATAATCGAAACTCCTCCGAGTAGTGGATCAATGAGGCCACACTTTTTGACGTGTGAATTCCATCACGGTGGAAAACCCCGTTTTTTCGCTTGACAGGCGAATGTGCTGAGGTCATTGATGTTTCATTCATCTGTTGATGGGTCAACTATTATATCATCCTGTAAACTCTGTTCAACTGTTTTTCAGTGATCCGTTTGACCTACATCTGTCCAGAGATAAAATCCACAATATCTGTATATTCTCTCAACTCACTGATTGTTGTGCTTCTTCGCTCCGTCTGTGTCTTTACAAGGAAATATATGCCATCTAGAGATCCAGATGCCCCCCTTGAGGGACCACTCCACTATTGTCCCATTAGCCTTGAGTCATCAAAGCCAATCATTTCATTTCGACTGTCCTATCATTTTCAATTGAGCAATCAAGACTATATCAGTGGCACACTATTGACAATCTTTTCACTGGAAAGACTGTGATATATTTTGTTAGACTAGTTTTATTCTGCTTATGTCTCTTCGTAATTATGTCGATAAGCAGGTATGTGGCTTTCTGACATTGATTTCTATAGAGATAGTCAATATGAAATGTTCCATTTTTGTTTTCATCCTTTATCAACAGCTGGGACCAATACTGACATTAAAAAAATGCTGAACACTCCTACAAGTTACCGATTATTTCACGAACCGAAGCGCTTTCGTGTGCTTGGGTATCCAGTTATGAGACTATTCCCAATTAAATTAAATTGAAACTGTAGAGATCAACTGTATCAGTGGTATCACAGGGTCCCTCATTCTGAATTGAATATAAGACCGAAGCTCATTCAAATTTTCCTGCGCAACAAAGGGTGATAAGCATAACTTCCTTGGTTGAAAATAAATACATCCATTACCATCAGTCGCCTTATACCCAGGTGTGCGACGTAATATGAGGCATCGAATCGAAAAGATGATACTGAGTCATTTTTAGAAATATTTCGAAGTGTTGGACTCTCTCATCACACTTCCACAAAAAACAGGTTTTCAAAGCTCAATGCTTGTATATAATGTTGCTTCGGTATTCGCAGTGGTTTCCGAATTCACGAATTCTATACATCAAATCTGCTGAATCCCTATACTCGTGATTGTGAATTATTCAGTGGTCTGATCTCTAATTTCAATTTATGTCAAGTTGTAAAAAACCCAACTCGGATAACTGGTACTTCTGAGACCCTAATTGATGTTATCTGTATTAGCAAGGATATTGTGGTGACAAATTGTAGTACATTGGATAATAACGGTATGTCTGATCACATGATTGTTTATTGCGATATCGATTTGGGTGAAGATATTCCCCGCGATGATTTGATATTTTTTAGAAATTTTAAACACTTCAATATCAATGATTTTTCACGAGATGCTGACAGAGTGCCTTGGGGCGAGATTGTTAATTTGTCCGATATAAATTCCAAAGTTTCTTTTCTTAATGAAAATATTATCAATTTATTCGATAAACACGCACCCGTTTGCATTGTTAATAAAAGACGTAATACACTTCCTTATGTAACATATAATCTTAAACTTATGATGCGCGCTAGAGACAAAGCACATACTAAATATCTAAGAAATAAAACACCAGCAGCAAGGCAGTACTACGTCAGTTTACGTAATTATGTAAATGGTGCATTAAGGAGAGAAAAAAACGCTTATGTACAGTATATCCTAAATAAAAATAAAAATAACAGCAAAATGACTTGGAAAAATCTTGCTGAATGGGGAGTCGCCACGAAATCTAGGTCGCAAACACACAATCTTCCAACTGAATTGCGCCATCCAGAGGAAATAAATGAATTTTTCTTGAACGTAGCAGGTGAATCAATAATCAACGAAGATACTTTGTCATTTTATAGGAACAACAAACTGAACAATGAATTTAATTTTTCTTTTGTGGAAATAGAATGTGAAGACATTCTGACAGCCATCCGTGAAATTAAATCAAATGCTCTGGGTATCGATAACATAAATATCAAAATGATATCTATCGTGATACCACATTGTATTGAAGAAATCAAACATATTTTTAATGAATCTTTGAATCAAGGCATTTTTCCTGACATTTGGAAAATAGCGAATGTAATACCTATACCAAAAAAAAGTGCACCTACATCGTTTAATGATTTGCGTCCGATAAGCATATTGCCCTCTTTTTCTAAAGTGTTTGAAAAAATTGTTTCCCGTCAAATCAAAATATTTTTGGATGAAAAAAAAATACTTCCCGATATGCAATCGGGGTTTCGCCAAAAACACGGAACACAGACTGCTTTACTCAAAGTCGTCGATGATATCGGTAAAGCTAAAGATAAATCAGCGGTTTCTCTTTTAGTTATGCTCGATCAAAGTAAAGCATTCGATCTGGTTGATTTTGAACTACTTATCAGTAAATTACGCTACATTGGATTCGATGAAATATCATTGAGATGGATGGCAAGCTACCTTACAGGACGAGCCCAAAGAGTCAAACTCGATCAAAATTTCTTGTGTTCATCATTGAAAGAAACTAAATTGGGAGTCCCACAAGGAAGTATTCTAGGGCCACTGATGTTTTCGGTCTTTATATTCGATTATCCGTCTTCTCTATCATTTTGTCAAGTACATCTCTATGCAGATGACTTCCAAATTTATTTATCTGGCATGGCCGAAAATATAGTAAATTGTATCACCCATGTCAACCAAGACTTACACAATACATTAGTTTACTCCGAAAATCACGGTTTAAGAATAAATCCCTCTAAAACAGTTGCTTTATGCTTTGGGACCCCAAGACAGAAAACGGAAATACAAAGTTATCATAGGCTTTCATTGAATAACTCCGAAATCGAATGGGTTGATTCCGCAAAAAATTTAGGTGTTATTATTGATTCTTCTCTGTCATTTGATAAACATGTTGAAAAAATATTCAGAACATCTTTTTTCAAATTGAAGAATTTATATAAATTTAAGTATCAGCTGTCAACAGAAATGAAATTAAGGTTAGTTAAAACTCTGATTTATCCTCATATCGATTACTGCTGTTCGGTGTACTATAATTTTTTACCACAGTATAACAAGATGAAACTGCAACGTATACAAAATGCTTGCATGCGATTTGTTTGTTGTATACCATTCGGAGAGCACGTGGTAACTCCGAGAAGAATAAATGTCAAGGCAGAGTTCAATACCAACAAGTATATTCTGTATAAGTTCTACAAACTCAAACTCCTAAGTACTTACATAACTTGATAAATAGACGATCTGATCTTCATTTAGTGAATATCAGGATAGACTCTTTCAATATTCCCCAACACAATACTCAAATCAAGGATGTTTTTCATGTTTGGCTCCCAACTAATATATCCTACCTTTACTGGATCTCTCGATTTCTCTATAAAAAAAAATGAAATCACAACTGATATCCTAATATCACTTGTTCTCTCTATATATTAACCTCAACTCATTACTCTAACATTGAGACAAATCCTGTGTAAAAAATAATCATTATGTTTCGTAGAAGAGAAAAAGAGTTAACTTTACCAATCATATATTGTCAAAAATACAGTCAATTTGGGAAGGGTGGAAGATACTGGCTAACCCTTCCCTGGAAGAATATACACAAAAACAAAAAAAAAAAAAAAAAAAAAAAACGACACCATCCACATCCACCTCCCTGATGGTGGTGTTGAACGGCCAAACACAATGAAATGTCACAAAAAAACAATACAACAAAATTTCTTTCAGACAAAAAAAACAAAAAAAAAAAAAAAGAAAATCACTGTACCCAGAAACGTCACATGACTCTAACACTACACAATACTCCCAAAACAAAAACTAGAAAGTAGGTGAGCGAAGTGGAAGTGGTACCGAAATAAATATAAGTACACTACCAATCTCGATAAAAAAAACAAACAAACTTACTGTACCCAACAAAAAAAATCACTAAACAATAAAAGAAAAGGAATAACACTCTCCTATCCGTGTGGTTAGTCCCCCTACCACCCCTCAGATAAATCCAACTCCCTGATAAATCTCCTCAAGAGATGTGTGGATGCGGCAATCAAATAGTAAAATGCCAAGAGGAGTGGGTACAAACAAAAGGCAAAAATTAAAAACCAACAACAAAAAAAAAAAACCGGGAAAAACACAAAAAACACTAAACTAAACTCAAAACAACACAATAAACCAATATATCTCCAAACTCTTAACTCCCGCGTCCTCCCCATATCTCCCAGACCATAGACAAACTCAATAATGAGCCCACCCATAGTCTTCCTGACTCCCAATCCAAAGGCGCGGGTACCTACCAAGGGGAAAGGTCTAGCCCGACCCCTTCCCTATCTTGTGCGAGAGATTCCAGGAACGCTATACTCATAGCGGGGACCGACCAAAGAGTCGACTGAGATGTCCAAGGTCCACTGAAACAACAAAACAACACACACCGAGCGACAGTACAGAAACAGTAACGACAAAAACAACAAAGGAAAAAAACAAACATCAAAACAAACCCAAAAAAAACAAGAAAACACCTCCCCGAGAAACAATAAAAACAAACTAAAAAAAAACCAACGAACTCTGGAGGTCAACACTCCCACCCCCCCCAACAACAACCCCGACAAAAAAAACAAAACGATCACGAAAAAAAAAAAAAACCAAACAAAAAACAAACACCCACCCCACTCGCCCCAATTATAGTACACCGAACAGCAGTAATCGATATGAGGATAAATCAGAGTTTTAACTAACCTTAATTTCATTTCTGTTGACAGCTGATACTTGAATTTATATAAATTCTTCAATTTGAAAAAAGATGTTCTGAATATTTTTTCAACATGTTTATCAAATGACAGAGAAGAATCAATAATAACACCTAAATTTTTTGCGGAATCAACCCATTCGATTTCGGAGTTATTCAATGAAAGCCTATGATAACTTTGTATTTCCGTTTTCTGTCTTGGGGTCCCAAAGCATAAAGCAACTGTTTTAGAGGGATTTATTCTTAAACCGTGATTTTCGGAGTAAACTAATGTATTGTGTAAGTCTTGGTTGACATGGGTGATACAATTTACTATATTTTCGGCCATGCCAGATAAATAAATTTGGAAGTCATCTGCATAGAGATGTACTTGACAAAATGATAGAGAAGACGGATAATCGAATATAAAGACCGAAAACATCAGTGGCCCTAGAATACTTCCTTGTGGGACTCCCAATTTAGTTTCTTTCAATGATGAACACAAGAAATTTTGATCGAGTTTGACTCTTTGGGCTCGTCCTGTAAGGTAGCTTGCCATCCATCTCAATGATATTTCATCGAATCCAATGTAGCGTAATTTACTGATAAGTAGTTCAAAATCAACCAGATCGAATGCTTTACTTTGATCGAGCATAACTAAAAGAGAAACCGCTGATTTATCTTTAGCTTTACCGATATCATCGACGACTTTGAGTAAAGCAGTCTGTGTTCCGTGTTTTTGGCGAAACCCCGATTGCATATCGGGAAGTATTTTTTTTTCATCCAAAAATATTTTGATTTGACGGGAAACAATTTTTTCAAACACTTTAGAAAAAGAGGGCAATATGCTTATCGGACGCAAATCATTAAACGATGTAGGTGCACTTTTTTTTGGTATAGGTATTACATTCGCTATTTTCCAAATGTCAGGAAAAATGCCTTGATTCAAAGATTCATTAAAAATATGTTTGATTTCTTCAATACAATGTGGTATCACGATAGATATCATTTTGATATTTATGTTATCGATACCCAGAGCATTTGATTTAATTTCACGGATGGCTGTCAGAATGTCTTCACATTCTATTTCCACAAAAGAAAAATTAAATTCATTGTTCAGTTTGTTGTTCCTATAAAATGACAAAGTATCTTCGTTGATTATTGATTCACCTGCTACGTTCAAGAAAAATTCATTTATTTCCTCTGGATGGCGCAATTCAGTTGGAAGATTGTGTGTTTGCGACCTAGATTTCGTGGCGACTCCCCATTCAGCAAGATTTTTCCAAGTCATTTTGCTGTTATTTTTATTTTTATTTAGGATATACTGTACATAAGCGTTTTTTTCTCTCCTTAATGCACCATTTACATAATTACGTAAACTGACGTAGTACTGCCTTGCTGCTGGTGTTTTATTTCTTAGATATTTAGTATGTGCTTTGTCTCTAGCGCGCATCATAAGTTTAAGATTATATGTTACATAAGGAAGTGTATTACGTCTTTTATTAACAATGCAAACGGGTGCGTGTTTATCGAATAAATTGATAATATTTTCATTAAGAAAAGAAACTTTGGAATTTATATCGGACAAATTAACAATCTCGCCCCAAGGCACTCTGTCAGCATCTCGTGAAAAATCATTGATATTGAAGTGTTTAAAATTTCTAAAAAATATCAAATCATCGCGGGGAATATCTTCACCCAAATCGATATCGCAATGAACAATGATATGATCAGACATACCGTTATTATCCAATGTACTACAATTTGTCACCACAATATCCTTGCTAATACAGATAACATCAATTAGGGTCTCAGAAGTACCAGTTATCCGAGTTGGGTTTTTTACAACTTGACATAAATTGAAATTAGAGATCAGACCACTGAATAATTCACAATCACGAGTATAGGGATTCAGCAGATT